>OX401979.1:1757174-2078393 GCA_947859335.1 Tortricodes alternella | reverse complement strand
GACTGTATAATCAACAATCCTGGTAGTACAAAAACACTTTGTTGGACACTATTTTCACAGTTGCCTCTAAATTTTCACATTTACCGATGACATTGGCATCGCTAAACGACAGCGACTTTCATGGTTATTTTAGTTGGCTTATTCGACGCCATTATTGTTTCTTCCTATTGTAATGCTCGACAATGTGAATTCTACACATCTGCATTTAACGACATTCGCTATTCTTCAAAGTCATTACTTTTATAAATCCCGTTTCTTCCTATTCGCAACTCTATACAATATGAGTTCGACACAACTGCATTTGATCACATTCGCTATTCTTAGCAGTCATTACTTTTATACAATCGCGCTTCTTCCTATTCGCGATTTTATACAATATGAATTCCATCCAACTTCATTTGATCACATTCGCTATTCTTCACAGTTTTTTATACAATCCCGTTTCTTCCTATTCGCGATTCTGTACAATATAAATTCCACACAACTGCATTTGATCACATTCGGTATTCTTCACAGTCTTTTGTTTAATATAATCTTTAAAAAAAATATATGCATCTTTTTGTTTTATATCTTATACTATTTATTTTCATTTATATTAATATAATTTAAAATAAAATAAACAACGAGAAAAGTTTCTCTCGTCATCATCATTTAAGCAATATTTCACTAATCTTATCGACAATTTTACATCTGTTACTTCCAAGGTCTCTTCCGAGTATCAAAAATGAATATAAACTCAAAAAAGCAAGCATATGCCTATTTGTTTTCAATTCTGTCTTGGAATGTTTAGAGAAGGGGAAAGAGTATAAATGGGAATAAAAGCGATTGTGTTTAAATAAAAATCGTACAGAAAAATAAATATGGTCAAATATTGTATAATCATATTGATCAGAATCGCGGAAGATTGTATAAAAATAATGACTGTGAAGAATAGCGAATGTGATCAAATGCAGATGCGTAGAATGCACATTGTGCAGAATTACGAATAGGAAGAAACAATAATGGTATAAACGTCGAATAATCCTTTAGGTTTTACTAAATAACGATTTTCATGATTATAATTTAGCTGATCTGGTAGCCCACTTTTAGAATTAATTTCTTGGTTACTTCCTTAAAGAGATTTAATTAATTTGGCACTTACTCCAAGCATAGAATGCAAACGCAATCCCATTAACTTATGCCCAGGAGTAATAATAAGCCATCACTATCCAACGCAATCCGGCTCGAGAATGAAGGCGTGGCTTGTGTATCACGATGGAGGGCCTTATCTGTTTATTGTAAACTCACCAATCTCCTCCGGGTTCACAATGATGAAGTGTTCCTTGTTGGGCATGTTGGGAACAGTGAGCTCTTTCCCATGCATCCAAGAAGCGGGGAACTTGGTGAAGTCGAGCTGATCCCCGCGCGCCACCACAGCCGGCGCCCACCAGACCATGGTGGCTGCGTCGGGAACGTCATGGGGGCGCTCGCGGAGGTATACTTTCTGAGGAATTACGGTCACTCTTTGTCTACTATGACGGAAATATAATGAAGGTAGAAGAAGCATCTTCTTTGCTGTCATAGTGAAGGTGATAGGTCGCATCGTCAGTAGGTCTCGCACCGAAGTTCAGCTTAGAGGCCCACAGACCCTAAATATGTCTCTGTACTCTAAAATCCGTTGGCTGAGAGTTGATAAAAAAGGTAAAATATCAGGGCTTCTTAACTCATTACAAATAGCGGCCCGCTAATTATTTTGACAGATGATAATAAAAAATTAAAGGGTAAAAATATTTCTTCCTAGAATATTATTATTGAATATCCTGTATATGTCCCGTTGCTGGCATGTCATCGGACGACGACCATAATGAAGTCTCAGAGTCGGAGGATGAATCAGAGTCGGTGATGTTTATAATGAAACTGATCAATTGCTTCGTCTAAAACAACACACGAACACCCAAACGACACACTCGAAGCGTATTCCAGAACGGAATGGCCATATTGTTGCCGCGTGCGTGCGTTTTAAACATGTGTCATAGATAAAAAAACGTTTTCTTTTATTTGGCCGAAGCTAGTGCAGATTATTGAATTTGTGACATTTGACGCGCACATATAAGACATTAATTAGCTATTTGGCTATTGTGTATATGAACAAAACAAATATATTTTTTTCGCCACCGCACATGACAACATCTGCGTCCCTCGTACCACGAAACTCAGTGCGCGCGGCGATAAGCGACGCCCGTCATACAGTTTGCAATATGTAAGCGACAGTCGCTATTTCGAGACGATATCATAATATTTATCAACTCTCGGCGAACAGACTTTACCTTACTTGATATTATTTTGGAGTCTGTTGCTCGCGCTCATGGACCCCGCTTGCAAATAAAGGAACAAAACTACAAAAAAGATATACTATTAACTTCACTGAAGGCCTTGATATTTTTCGTAACCGAGTTATTTTCTACAAAAAACACTTGCGCCGTCCAAAATTTTATTGGAATTTAAGTAGCGAGTATTAATTCTTGAATTAATAAAAGAACATCTGTTTCTATTTATATAAATATGTTATGTCATTAAAAGTACGATTAATGTGCTCAAATCCTAACAAAAGTTATAAAACCTCCTTATCAAATCCTATTCCAGTCCCTAACCACGTGACGGATCGTGGAACTGATCAAACTTGACCCAGAAGACTAATAGTTCCTTTTCATTGGCTAAATGTGCGTGAAATCTTTTGTACGTTGATAGAATTCATTCGGAGACCCATTGGGGGACGCTTTGTCCGATTAGATTGAAAGATTTGGTTTAAAAATGTTTCTTCAGCGTAACTTACCCAAAAAAAAAAAATTAATTTTTGAGTTGAATTTTTATATGTATAGCCTATGATCCTCGCAACACAACCAAAGTGTTATTGTGTAGGAAATACACTTACACTGAAATCAACGTTGTAATCATACACCGGCAAAATTTATTAGGACGTTAAAAATATCAACTATCATGATCATTCCTAGCAAAGTCATAAAATACAACGGCAATTTGCAACCTAGATCCTTACCTGACGCATCACAGCTGTATTAGCCTCATAGTTCCTCTCCACAGTGACCAGAGGAAGGCGGTCCTTTTCAATCCAGCTCTTGGCCACAATCCGCACATCCACGTTCTTCGGAACCTTGCCATCAGCAACAGCAGCCGTGTTCAGAGCTGACCAGATGTCGTCGCCCGTGAACGTCTTGAATTTACTGAAACATGGGTTTTTATAACCAGCCAGAGCGAGGCTTTCTTCTGAAGACGTCAGAAATATATGAGATAATAAGATCGGTTAATTTGATTATACACGCCCAAAAAAAGATTGTGATTGGTGGAATTCTTCCGTGATCGCCGCCCAAAAGGTTTACAAAACTGTTAAGTTTCGTTAAAACTTGCTACCAATTGAAAATTTGTTTTTGCCTTTCATTTGTTGCAAGAAAGACTTTTGGCCAAATTCAGAAAGGCCGCTCAATTTGATCTTTGATTAAAATGACGTTTTAGTGACGTTTTTTCATATGATGACAACTAGTCGCGGGCCATTTAACTATTTAATCTCTAATCAAATGCTTAAGTGGCGTTTCTGATTTAGGCCATTTATCTTTTTAATAACATGCAGCCCGCTGTAATGAGTCCGCTCCCAATGTACATGCATTAATTAAAAACTTACTGATCCTCAATGAACATCCTCAGTCCCTTTCTGAAGGTTTCTGCTCCAAGGGTGTAGTTGAACATCCTGAAGAGCAGCTCGATCTTGGTACAAGCAGTCTCTTGTTTCATGCCCGTGATGCGAGAGTGGGGGTAACGCTTGCTGAACTCGTAATAAAGCGAGTACAGGACTGTCATGGGCCATTTTCCTTCCATCTCTGAACCGTTGTTGATCTGGAGAAAGAAATGAGCATCAACCACGAAGTCTGTTTACACTAAGTGTAACCAGATTTGAATCGATAATTTATGCAGCAATGAATTGATGTTACAATCCGTTGTTCAGACTGCAAACTCCATTTACAAAGTAAAAATATTGGATTATTATTCAGAGGTTTCGAATTCCAAAGACGAAACCTTTGCCGAACAGTGAGTTACATAGGTTAATAATAAACACACTTCTTTTTGCAGTGTTCTACAGAAAGAACACTTAATAAGACCTAATGAAACTCATGACGTCTGTTCGTCAACCAGAATAGTACCTTGAAAGCGATCTCAGCGGCGAGATATCCGACGAGGGCCTTGTTGAGATGCGCGTCCGACCACCACGCGGGGGTAGCGAGCGCACCCAGCCACTGGTAAGAAAGCTCCTGCGCCAACTGGATGTAGCCTCGGCTGCTTAGATCACTCTCTCTAAACAACGAAAAAACATCCCATATTAAGCCTGGGATTCATAATTAACCCTCCCCGATCGCGACGAAAAATTCGAAAGAGGACATTCCAGTATAGGTAATAAGGTACTATAAATGGAAACGACTAATAAAGATGAACGTCGTTCGTCACAATTTCTGTGATGGCTCTAAGTGCACAGAAAAGCCTTAAACAGTTTTACTTCTAATTCCAAGATACACTAGTTCTATTTTGAATGAATGCCTTCACTTTTTGTAACGACGTCAATAAAAACATTTTAAACTTTAACTTAAGTTAAACTTTATCGAGCTGTTGGGCATTTGAACTTTGAGATAGGTAACAAGAAAAATAGCTCGTCAAGTGTGGTTCGGACTCCCGTATCAAGGGTCCCTCGTATTTATTTGAGATTTTTGATACTCGTATAATAATTTCTGAGATAAATGTCGGTTTTTTTTGTATCTCAAATAAACAGTGAATCAATATTGAAATCAGAAAATATGTATAATTATGCTACACAGATTTCAAATGACACACAGCTGGTCAACAGTTTAATTAAAGCGTAGCTTTTAAATATTTGTTAATGTATTTTGGGTTTACTGTCATTAAGTACAAATGGAAAATCGTCCACTTGAACGTCCACGTCCATTATTCGTTAATTAATTACTTAATTTACAACGAAAATAAATTTGGTTATAAATACTTGTCAGCATAATTAAATTTTCACTAAATTCACTTTGGATACTATTACTTTTGACCCAAGTTCAGAATGTTTATTTCACGTGGACGATTTTCCATTTGTACCTAATGACAGTAAACCGTATTTTGCGCGAGCCTGTAAGCCAAAAATTTCGGTAAATTTTGATGTTCCTAAGAAACCAGGCAGGACGGTGCGGAACCCTAAAAACAATTTAAATACGTTTGACGGAACACGAAGATAAACTTGGCGTTTGTAACGTTAGGTATACCTACAATGTATAAAAATGTAGCTGGCTAAGGACGGATGCAAACGAGAAGTCTGCTGTTTTCATAAGTTTTCATTACTTTGTAACTTCTGCGTGTTGTTCAAGTTTTTATTACCGAGATCTATACAATAGAAGTGCATGTCTCCGGAATTTTCAGAAAGAAGATATGCTATTGAAGCTGTCGTTTGTAGTTAACCTTTGTATAGTAAAGTAAAGTAAGTTTGTTTGATTCCGATATTCGAATCACCATGTTCATACCACGAGAATTACGTCAGAAAATAAATGGGCAGGTTATGCTTCCACTTTTGATTGGATAAAACAGAAAAGTTAAAACTGGTTACAGTCATCGTCGTACAAGTTGAATTAGTTGTGGTTTTGTAGAAGAACCACCTATCCATTTGCATAGGATTTAGTATGACAGATAAAAGCAAAAATAAAGCGACAATTAGGTACACTGAGTCGTTCACCTAATGCGGTCGCCGAAGTTGTTTCAAACTACTGCGGCCAACGAACGTCGTCTTCAAATTAGTCTGTCCGTCTACTGCGGTGGCCACACAACTCTTTAAACGGATTTGTTCAACGAACGTCGTCTTTACACTAGTCTGTCCGCCTAATGCGATCGCCGAATGCGGCGGCTGAACTACAAAGTTATTCACCAGATCTCCTTTGATAGCTGTCGCAATGAGTAGTCTTGAGCTTAGGAAAGCTAGTTTATTAGTTTACAATATTATACAGGAAATATTTTATTATTAAAATCAATACGAAAGAAACGAAGATACTAGGTTCCGAAGATATATGACAATTCAATGACAAATTCAAAAGGACCATGCCAATGAGATCATGAGTCCATATTTGCATACAGGATTGACTTTAACGAACGATCTGCGTTCGCCGCATTTGGTGACCTTATTCGGCCGACAGATGACGTATGTACATTACTTCGGTCACCAAATTAGGCGGTTGTAGCTGTCGGTCGCTGTATGCGGCCTACTACCGTGTTCTTTACACTGTTGCGGTCGCCGCATGCGACATAATACGACGAACGACTCATTGTACTTGCCGCTTAACACGTAGGAAACAGCAACAGGCCACGGTACGAAACAACAACATTGACCATGGAGACTGTCTTCATCTCCATGTAACCTAGATTAATCAATTTAGATGTTTGCTCTGTTTTAATATTATTCTTATTATTATGACCCTTAGAGACTTTACACATCTCTCAGACACTTAAATTTACTTGTTCAGACGCGGCGACTATACATCTCCCTTATTAGTTGTATACTATAATTAATTTGTGCCCATTAGGTTTATTTGTTACACTTTTTATGTTAGTTTTAGTTAAATGTAATTTTAAAGTTGAAAAAAGACTCACTGCTGAGTTTCTTGCGGCGTTTCTTGTCAGCACATGTCACATTTCGAAGCGCTGGTAGTTTCAGACATGTGAAAGAGCCCGTGTGGCCTACTTGCAAAATTAATATTTTCATTTTAATTTTAATTTTCAACTTTGAATCCTGCCATTACAGGACCGTCACCTAGGTCACTGTATCCCCATATTATTTTTATCCCGATTGTGTGCATCTATCTTTATAAATACTAACTTAAAGGTTTCTCCCATAACGCCGTACCTAGCGGACAAAGGACTTTCAGAAACCTGTAACTTCCGGCTTTCGAGCCAATTTATATTTTCCTTAAGGTGCGGTGCTACTTGATTTGTTACTGTACCCAGAAAATACAATTTGCTTTAAGGCTGAAGAGTTTAACTTAATTACGTTTGGTTTTGTGGAATATAAAGCAATACAAAAGGCGCTATTACTGCAAATAATGGAGATGAAAATTGTTCCATCTATTCTTTGTAATATTCTTACACTCAGCTTTAGCTAACTTAATTGGGACATCCAGTTGCGGCATATTCTTTTATTAAAGTATACACATGTTGCCGGAAAAGCGACCCACATTACCTATAATACATCACGTTGAAACCATTAATCCAGACCAGACCTACCCTACCGCTCGACGCCTCTCTTCAGGCGGTCTCGCTCGCTCGTTACAGAGTACGATCAAAACAGAGAGAGCCAAAAAAATATAGAGCTATCGTATCCAATTACCTGAATACGATAAGCCCCCAGTTATCAGCGGGCTTGACACCCTGATAGTTGGGAAGCGCGACGATGTCCAGCCTCTTAAGAGGCAGAGGCACTTGCCAGAACTGCGCGATCTCTCTGAACACACGCTCCAGTTTCTCCGTCACGCCATTCAGCGCTTCAAGGTACTCAGGGCGGCCCCATACGCGGAGTTCTAAAAAAATCAAAACGAACATAAACCAAGAAAAAAAAAGAATATTATTTATAAGAGTATTATTTTATTTTATTTATTTATTTATTCATTTAATTCAGATTTCTCCATAATTTGTTAGCGAACAGTTAAGTAACTTAGTCTATTGTTAGTAACATACACAAAATAAATACCGTTGAATTTATATTACATTAAAAGACATTGAAATATTAAAAATTAAAGTATTAGACTGTTGGCGAATTTACAAAGGCCACTCAAATTGAGCTTTAATTAAAGTGACGTTTCAGTGACGTTTCTGTATAGGTTGACAACTAGTTGAGGGACATTTAAGTACTTAATATCTAGTCAAATGCTTCAGTGGCGTTTGTGAATTCGGCCATGTGACGGGAATTGAACCCGCCGCGATTGATTACATTGCGAGCGCGGCGTGAACGGATCAAGTCATATTTCGGGCATGATGCCAGCGCGCGCGGCGGAACTGCGAGTTTCTATCACTGCACGCAGTGTGACGTCACAGTTTAACTATCATAGTGACGTCGTCAATCCCATACCGACGCTCGCCGCACTCATCTTGACAGCGCGTGTTGCATAGTGCGTCACACCGAGACCCGAGCTCAGTTGTCCTTGCCTGACTTCCAATAGAAGACACCAGATGGCGTCTATACATATACGTCCCGCTGCAGGGCACAGGGCATGGTGATAAGGGCGATTAAGCTTAACTCTTAAGCGAATAAAAATCTTATTGCGTATTGTATTACCTTCCAGGTGTGAACAGGTGTTCCGATAAAAAGTAATGAGCGGAAGGTTGCTACCAAGGCAGCCAGGAGATAAACAAATAATGAGTAAAAGGAAACCAGTTGTGCCAAAAGATTGAACAGGAGCTTAAGCTTCCTTTGTTACCAACTGTCTAACTTGAGGAACAATGCACACTTACTTACTTTGTAGTTTTACTTATAATAAATTTTCCGTAGAAAGGACGTTTCTGTAGATATTTACAAAAAATATATAAAAGGGGACACAATAAACATAGCAGAGAGAGGCAGTCTGTTTGTCTGCTTGATTGAACAAATATCATAGGAAAATTACTGATTTGGATGTGATTTGACAGGTGTGCTAAGGAAGATCCGAGTTCGGATCAAATCTCAGTTTCATTGTAATCGATTGACAACAAAAATCCACCAATTTTAAATTAGTGGTGAGTCCATACAATAAATATACCCTGTTTCGTATATGATCCAGATAATCTTAGATAGGTATTATCCTTACCGATTTTGTTTCCCTTATCGTCTGTGTACAAAGTGGTGGTATTAAGCTGTTTCAGGTCGGCGATGACAAGACCCAGCGTAAAGGTAGACATGGGCGGAGTGGTCTCGAAGTGGTCCCACACTGCGTTGGGTTCACCCGTGCTGCAGAAGGAGAAGTCACACTTAATCGACCTGGACTAGGATAAATTGTATCTTGGGTCCCACTATGCCCACACTGTGGGGAAGAGGGGACTTTTATCCGATGATGTCATGTGGCTCATCAATGAGATATGTTATTTTTGGAGTAGAACAGATGAGACTTGGCTCAGTAGCTGGATCCTGCAGGATTTACTTATGTTCTGTAGGAAAAAACAGAAGTCCTTACCCATCAGCATCATCATCGTCTTGGGTCCGTGATAAACATAACGTATCCGACTCTAACAGGCATTTAACTCGCACTGAAACTTTGTAATCTAACCGAATCAGACCTTTGCTCCAACCAGCTAGTTACAATGTGTTGAGAATATGGAAAATGTACTTGAAATGAAATGTTGATTAATACGTGAAGCAATAACACTTAAGTGGCCATAGCTCCAGATGCGTCTGCAAAGGCAATTGGCTAGCTTTTCATACGCGGTTACTATTTAATAAAAATAAAACTTAGAATGCATTTTTTCTATTTCTGATTAATTTGACATCACATCAGCAAATAAATCTAATTATCCGTTAACTGCCAATCATTGAAGAGTAACATGTAGTTATCAGTGGACTCCATCATCAATCCGGAAGAACCAAATGATGCTGATCTAGTGCAAATATATCAGTTACCTTAGAAAATGACAAAATTCCTTTAAATATGCTTACAAAATTGCAGGACCGTTGATTCCTCGTGAACTCCATCATCAGAGTCCAAAATGGCCTTAACGGGAACAATCAATCGATAAAAATAAAATGGTCTAAATCGGCTCACAAGTGTCGGAGTTGTGCGGTAACCAATTGAAATTGCCTAATCAACGTTGTTACCGGGTATATCAGTATGTTTGTCTCTTTCTTCATGGCAAGAAAGATAAAGACAACACATAGCGACATAACTGAACGCTTACATTATCGCTTAGACTATATCAAATAGAGGCCCATACTTACATTTCTTCAGTGCTTGCTACAGGCATATTGCTCAGAGCTACCATGGTCTTTGGCCGCACCACGCTTAGCTGGAAGGGGGTCTTGTACCCTGGCTCGTCAAAGCAAGGGAACATACGACGAGCATTGTTCGGGCGGAGCTGTGTGCCAGCAACTATCCTGTATAACAGTTAAATTCTCAATGGCGTTGATACGAGCTTAATCTATCGTATGCGAGTATATGATGCAATATGATAGGTCTTTTTAACTAGACACCAAAGGTTTAGTAAAAAGACCAACCGCGTTATCACTTAGGTATTGTCGAATAGAGACACTGCTCGAAGAACTGCTTAACCTAAGTGACGCGACATTCGGCAGGGCATATTCTTCGTAGAACAGATGGCCGATGGAGTCGTGCAGTTTTCGAGTGGCGTTAGTAGCTATGCAGACCACTCACAAGGTTGACAGACAACCTGGTGACAGTGCAGGAATCCACCGGATACGAGCAGCGCAGGATCGTTGTGGCGATCTTTAGGTCTATGTCTAGCAATTAACGTTTATTCACTGAAATAAAATGATTGATTGTCTTACCTTTCAACCTCATCATTGGTATAAGTAGACTTAAAGAAGGCCTCAGTCTGAGCAGTCTCTAAGTTCCCATTGAAGCTGAAGTCTAGGTTCCCAGTACAGCCTTTAGGGATGATCTTCTCGAGGCGGAGAGACACAATCGGCTTCTTGGGGTCGGTGGTGATCTTCTTTACCGTGACCTTTTGAAGGTCCTTTCTGTATCAAAGATTTGAATTGAGTTTTTTTTGGTTGATGACCACAATGATTATTTGGCCAGAGCGTTGCGTTTACTATAGTAAATCGACGTATTTAAATGCTGTAGATTCCTAAATAATGATTTCTAAAACTATAGAGCTACGTTTTCAAGATGGACACTTTCCTTTCTCGACAACACATTTGGTTCAGTATTTTCAGTTTATTTCAGATTGTAAGACATGATCCTTTCTTTTGGCATTGTCTTAGTCAGAAAGCAAGTATAAAAGTCAATTTAACACTAGAAATAAACACGGCTTTACTCACGAATTATTGTCAGAAGTAGTCTCACATGTGGCATGAATCGTATGGAGTCCTTCTTCAGAGGTTGAGTGCGGTCGCGGTCAAAGCAACCCGCGCACATTTCATACATGTCACATGTCGATTATTTCTGACATTTCGGATAATAATTCGTGAGTAAAGCCGTGTTTATTTCCAGTGTTAATAATGCCTCACGAAAGTTTTTAATTTGTATAAAAGTGAATTTAATTATATAATTGTATTTATTTTGGCTGTAAATATAAAACGCTTAATGAACTCGTGTCACAATCTAGTAGGTAATTGAATTATTTTATAGCGCAAATTTAAATTTATATATAATTTTAGTTTTAATATTATTTGATGTCAGTTTGCATGTTGCATTAAGTTTAAAAGGGTTTCATACCACGTATCGTTATTTACTTGTTATTCTTAACACCTAATTCCTTCAAAGATTCACGTGTAACGGCCTTAACCAGATTGACACGAGAACCTAACCTAACCTAACCTAACCTAACCTTATCTTATCCCTTAGTGCATCTCTCTCATAATTGTATCTAAGAAAGCGATGCACTAAGAATAAGATAATAAGATGGGGATAATTTTATACATCATATATAAAAACCCAAATAAAATTAAATAGAAATATTACAAGGTAATAAAGCAATAAATGATAATTATTAAGACTAATAAAAATAAAATATAATCAATTGTTGAATAATCAACGAATATGAAAAACTATAAATAAAATATAATGAGACGTTAAAGTGCCATTGAAAAAGAATAATAAATAACCTTAATTACAGTTTTATTATTTACTTAGGTAGGTACTTAGCATAAGTATACCGGTCAAATTGAATCTCTTATTTTCCTCATGTTTCTCCAGTTTGCGTTGTTATAGTGGAGGACGTGGAGGTATTGGTGAGTCATTCCAATCTTATCGTTTATATTAATTAACATGTAATTAAGCCATTACTGATTGAGTGATAACATGTAATTAAGCCATTACTGAGTGAGGTATGACGAACTTGTGTATAGATGATATCATGCTTTATCCTGCAATATTTTAATAGTTCAGGTAGAAACAACATTTGCATATACACGTGTAAATTTCGCACATAAGTTTCGCAGATTTATTTTAAATGGTTTTTGCTCAATGCGAGAGAGCAATATTGCGACAATTACTATATAGACACGTATTATAAGTTCACCGCAATATGACTGGTCAAATGACAGGTCATGTTATTTACCTACTCGGATTAGCTAAGAGTTTACTCTTGAAAGCCACAAACTACCGCAATAAGCTGAAAAACGGGACACGTTCGCGATCCATAACATCGTATGGCCTAAAGTCAAATGCCATAACACTTTTGCTTTAAACATGTACAGATCATTTATTTGCCATAATGATCATTTGCCATACCGCTCTTAAGTCCTAATGGTGACATGCAACAATTTTACTTTACCTAGTGCTCTAAATACCTAATTTGTTTTGTACTAATATCATACGACACAAAATGTACAGGCCCGATTATCAAACCATAATATTAAATTAGAACTGCTTCTCCCAATAAAAAGGATAATCTGTTTGAATAATCAGTGAGCAAGCGAGCAAAATGGGTTGAAGCAGAAGCGACTTGGATAGGTTATGTTCAGAAGGCTAAGGCGGGGTGGAAGTGATGCGAATCTCCCGCATTAGCTTTCGATGTTAGGTATTTTTTGTAACAGCCCAGAAAATCGTATTGCCAAATAGTGTTAGCGTATAGATTATTATGGCAACCAGTATAAAGATATGTAACTATTACTAATAGTTACATATCTAAGTACTAATGATAATGTGCCCTAATAGTCTATTAGGGCACATGATCATTAGTACTTAAGACAATAGTGCAAATACGCATTAGGATATTCAATATTAGGGTTAAAATATAATGGCATTTACATTAGGGCAAACGTCGTTATGGCAAAAGATCATTATGACCAAATTTATTATGGAATAAACCAATAGGAAAAAAGATATTATGAATTCTAATATAGATGCGGAAAAACATTTCTTTCGCTGCTCCTTTATATATCCTAAAGACACCGCTTAGCCTAACTTTTACCACAGAATAGATAATACCTAAGTAGTACCAACTAAAATACAGCATTAATATCGCTTGCGTACTTTTGCTTTAAGCAAAGTGAATAAATAAAATTATTATTTCGTCACAGCATGTACAAATATTATAGATGTTGAAGAAGACTTCTATATTAATTAAAAAAAAAAAAAAAACTTATGTCAGAAGGCCCCGCTCTTCTGTATTATGCAAACATGGCTAACCAATACCACTATTACTAAAACCAATTATATGATACTAGCTGGTGCCCGCGACTTCGTCTGTGTAGAATAATTATTTAAGTAGCCTATGTCCTTCTCCAAGGTCCAGTCTAAGTGTATACCAAAATTCATCAAAATTGGTTCAGCAGTTTAGGCGTGAAAACGTAATAGAGTTACTTTCGTATTTGGGGAGTACACCCGAAACATTTACGCCGAATTTATATCGCAATTATCCGGAGTCGAATTGATTATTCAAGTTTTTTGTATGATACAAGTAGCCGCGGTCATCTGTATAAATTAGAAAAGATACAGAATCAATGTCTCCGAGTTATTGGAGGTTTTATCAAATCTACACCTATCCATGTGATGGAAAGCGAACTTTGTCTTCTCCCATTACAGTTTCGCCGAACCTTTTTAGCCGGAAAATTCTATTTAAAATCAAAATCTTTTGACAATAACATTACGATAAAACTTTTGGAACAGATGAACACTTTTCAGCATAGGAATTATATACAAAGAAGGAAGAAACCACTGTTACTTGTTACTCATGACTCATATAAAGATATTCCTATTCACTCGAGTAAAATTTTAGAAATGTTTACCTTGCCTTGCTGGATCAATAAAATTAATACTTCCAAAGTAATTAAAGTACACGTTCAAGATGTACTCCAACCCAAACGTAAATACAATACCCAACTTTTGAGAATGTCGGTGTTACGGTTTATCCAGGAAAATTATGCTGAATATTATAATATATTTAGTGATGGCTCGAAAAATGAAAATACTATGGGTGCTGCATTTTTTGACCCACAGGTGAATGTATCGGTTCAATTGAAAATAAAATATGATCTTTCAATTATGCATGCAGAGCTTATAGCTATTGCCGAGGCCTTATCCTATGCGAACTCTATCGCTTACGATAGGTTTATAATATTGACAGACTCAAAGAGTGCGCTTCAACACTTGGCTCGGTGTACCTCGACTGTTCGAGGTCTCCCGATTGCCTATAGCATTTTAGAACTCGTATGGAAGATGACAGCAGAAGGTAAAACCCTAATCCTCCAGTGGATCCCATCCCATATAGGGATATTGGGCAATGAAATAGTAGACAACTTAGCTAAACAAGCCTGCCACAGTGGTATTATTATTAATAATTTACCTTTCTATTCAGACTGCATTAGAATGGTTAAACACAAAATCCGTCAATTGTGGAAAGATTATTTTGATGAAAGATCCAGAGAGAAGGGAATTTGGTATAAGACGATCCAGCCGGAACCACTTAATGCTCCATGGATTGATTGCTCGTTAAGTAGACAAGAAATAACAATAGCATTAAGACTTCGTTCCGGACACATCCCATTAAACAAGTTTGGATACATGATGCGCAAGGTAGCTTCTCCTAATTGTTCAGAGTGTGATGTACCAGAAGATGTGTACCATATTTTAATGGAATGTACCCGAAACGAGTCCTTCAGAATCCAACTATGTTCCACTTCTAGTCTGTTCTCCGTTGTGGGTGGTTGTAATAGCGCTTTAGCTTTCCCCTTATCAGATGCAGCTCGGGCGCTATTTAAACTAGCTAAATTAGCGATTGTTAATAGAACCTAATATGTAATTGTAGAAGTACCTAATATGTAACCTGTTGATTACTATTGTACCTTGCTGTAATTATGGAGCGACATGTTCATATCATGAACAAGCTCTTAAATAAAGAAAAAAAAAAAAAAAAAATATTAGTTATGTTGTGTGTGGGTGTCTATACTTACGATTCAGCCGGCAAATGTGCTTTCACCTCAGCATTGCTGATCTCAATCTCATGCGCACAATGCACGCTGACTTCATCAGCGTCATGCAGCCAAGTGACGTTGATGCTGACATGACCCTTGAACACCCCATCTTCAAGGTACGGCTCCAACTCCAGCCGGTATCCTGTTGGCTCCACAACCTTCTCCAGACGACTCTCAATGGTCAAGGAGTGAGCGTTATTCAGGTCTATACTCCTGGTCTTGATTATATGAATTGGGCGAAATTGCTGGAAAAATCATGTCACACTCAATGGACAACTTGGATATATCTGAGTCACTTTGGAGAAGCATTTGCGACTATAAGTGGTGTTTTGTTCGTTTAGTCAAATAACAGAACATACGTACAGTAGAATCACTGTCTAATAAAACCTATGTTTGGATACGAAACTATGCCTTATCATGCCTTCTCCCTCCGTCGCATAAAATGTGCTCTTTCGTATACGCTACGTTTGTCAGTTCTTTATCTCTGCGTCACCAGACAATACCAAGCATCTAGGCTCCTAATGATTCGCGAATCGGCCAGCGAGCGAGCGGGCAGCAACGTACTGCGATTTACAGCTCCGGGCTGTCCGATTGCCGAGCGTAACTAAACTGCGGAGGGTTTAGTGTCCCATATTTGAAACAGATACAGATATTCATACTTTTCTGCATCTACTCACACATAAGCTAATCTCCAAACTGATTCAGCTATATAACGCCGACCAGCCTCTATTCGGGAACGTCCACGCGATATTGTTACCCAGCTCTTACGCATTACACATCGTGCGGAAGAGTGGGATGCAAGTCTCGCTCGCGCGTCGCTACAATATCGCTTTGACGTTCCCGAATAGAGGCCCAGACCCAAATAAATACAACTAAATGATACGAGAAGGTTCATCTGCTCAGGCAGAAATCGAACCAAAGACTTCAGAGACACCTTCGTAGTCCGCCAGTTACAGAGCTATTACGCCAATTGGTCATAATTCCGTGGAAACGTTTTTTTTAAATTAGAAAGTTTTATTTAGAAACTTAGAAAGCTTAACATGGCTGCAATGCTTACACTATAAGCGAAGCGCGTGGTGCTATATGACAATCGAAGTCTAAAGACATTAAAAAATATATCTTTTTAATTTCCACTACCTTTCGCTCTATAAGTTTCGATAGGTCAAGCAACCAAAATGGCGACCATAGAAGGGCCTCGAAATAGGTTTTTAACGAAGTCAAACGAGGCCGACTAACTCACCTTATCCGGTGGCATCGCCAGCGCACTCATGCACACACACGCGAATATGGCCCAGACGAACATCTTGTTTACCTGTGAAAAAAATAGATTTAAAAGCATCAAAACTTTTGAAGTTGAAAACACCTGAAATCCTTTATCACTTTCACCAAGTTATCAGTCAAAGTTTTTACGACTTCAGCATAAACGCTATTGTTGCTTTCTTAAACAATTATCTTTTAAACGTGGTATAGGTAAAAAACTTAAATACAGCCCCTCTTGCATGTAGATGTGTACAGTTTACAAAAACGCATATAATCAATTAAGTAACATTAATCAAATTCGGGACTTTTATTAATCACCAACTATACTACAACATTTTTTGACCTCATTCACTTCCTATTTCATCATCCTCAATGTCCTCCGTAGACTGTGTAGAAACAATTTCAATGTCACTATCTTCCTAGGAAACACTTAGGTATAATAAAACTCTCCGATGCGTCCATTTGTGATTCTTGACATTGATGCTTCTGCTCCTCCTTAATCGTATGTAAGCAAACATTTTTCCATCTTTACTGAGTTATTTTGCCATTATTTTCGTTCGCTAAACTTCTAATTGACTCCATATTCATACAAACATTTTTTTAGCAACAAATACTTTAACTATTCCCCAAATAATGATTTTGCAAAGCGTACGTTACATTACAAATTCCAAATACATGAAATGTCTATCCGAAGAGTTCACTACTACATGCATGAGGGGCTGTGCTTAAGTTATTTACTTAAAGAGCTTTAGCAGTTAAACCCTCTTTTACCTTACATGACCCAAACTTCGCCTAATTTGGCGAAGAAATTTAAATTTGGTGCTGACTTATGGCAGTGAATCTACGAGCTGATTAAAAGGGCTGGTAGCAATTAGTTGAGTAGTAAATCTCACTGACTGAGTCTTTATTTCCCTCGAAGTAAGCGTTGGGCGCAATGTTCGGGTTTGGGTGGAAGTAGCATTGGGTTGACGAGTATTTCGTGACCCCAAGATGTTCCAAAATACTTATTATTGTTAGGTATTGAATTGAATACTTGAAAAAGGAAAGAAGTTAGGTATTGAATGGTTAAATAAGATTGAATTTTGACAAGATCTTGTTAGCAACGTAATTACTAAGTTTTACATAATGTTTTTACGTTAATTTATTTAAATACTGACTGATTTAAATTATAATTTCCGGGATAAAAAGTACCCGATATCCTAAGCCAGGAGCTAAGGTCTAACTATATACCAAAATATATAGACAAATATTAGTAGAAAGTAGGATTATTTGTTTGGAAGAGGAAGTTCATTTATTTCTTGAACAGTTACTGTTGTTTGTTTCCACCTCATTTACACAAAGTTTCAAGTTGATAAACAAATGGTTTCAGTTTTCCCATACACCCCAAAGCATCATGTTTTTAGCGAAAGTTTAGTTCCAAAAGTTAAGGCAAAATTCAGGTAAATAATGCGTATGACGTAGCGGTGCATTTTTCAACCAAAAATCAATGACGCCGAAAGTCGTCCTTTACTATCCGATCCGCGACACGTACTTATGTGTCTTCGACGGTTTTTATTATCCAAACTACATTCATTTACTGTGGAACCTCTGCACCACCAAATTCTCCTAGAATGGATACATTGGCTAACCTCATCGCCACAAGTTCTGGTCAAAGTACACCAATCAAATCTCAATCTCTGAGCAGTCTAATGGCACACTATTGTGTCTGTGCGAGTGACCTGTCTCCTCCAATTGACTTCAAGGTCCCACGATGATACATGTGACCGAATTTTTGTTGTTTTGAGAAGAAAACGTGACAAAGACATGGTAGGGAACCATAGTTGAGTCACACAACGTTTTGGCCATCTAAATAATCTCGAAAAATATATATAATTTACTAGCTGTGCCTGCCATTTTGTCTACGAGGAATGAAAATCATACTATTTTTTAGTCCATGATATGGACTATCTGTTTTCCAAATTTTATCCAAATCCGTCCAGCTGTTTGCGCGTGATTGACGAACAAACATACCTACTAACTCACACTCGCTCTCAAACTTCAAAAATTAAACTTTTAAGTTAACGCAATCAAAAGATACTACGCATATTTTGATACTCGCAAGAGAATCAAAACTTCTTACTTCCCGTTGAACTAGAATCATGAAATTTGTCAAAAAGCAATGTCTTCTAGCACTAGTATAGGGAAAATCCGAAAACCGTAAATTTGTAGTTACATCACAAAAAATAATAGTTAAGCGGAATAAACTTTACAAAGTCGTATCACACTCGACGGTTGCACAGAGATAGGAGCTTGCGAAACTTATTTCTCGTCTTATTTCATAGGTACTTTGTAAATGGTTACCCAATTGTTAGAACCTACTTTTTTATGTTTTAGATTTCCATACCTACAGGGTACTGGCTTATTTTTAGGGTTCCGTACCTCAAAAGGAAAAAACGAAACCCTCATAGGATCACTCGTGTGTCTGTCTGTCCGTCTGTCACAGCCAATTTGCTCCGAAACTACTGGACCGATTGAGTTGAAATTTGGTATTCGTATGTAAGTCGGTGACCGCAACACGGACGCGTGACGTAAATATATGAATTTTAAACATGGGGGCCACTTAAATCTAATTTACACGGGCGGGTAAATTAGAAAATTAAAAAAAAAAGTTATGCCACCTATATTATGTGACATATCAAATGAAAGGGCTGGGCTATTGTGAGGATTTTAAATATATATTTTCTTTTGAATTTTAAGTAAAATAGTTTAGAAGTTATTTAGGAAAATAGGCGAAAATTTACCATCCCCCCCCCCCCCTTATTTCCGAAACTACTGGGGCTACAATTTTGAAAAAAATACAGGAAATAGTTCTTTACGTATAGATTACAGGAAAACCTATAAGAAGTCTCTGGTATTTAAAGTAACGTAGTAAATTTCAGATAATCATGTACAGAGCGGAAGAGAGCGGAGTTTCACTCGCACTTGTACGGTTTTTCATAGGTAAGTACGGGACCCTGGGCGCGCGAGTCTGACTCGCACTTATTCGGTTATTTTATTTGTAATTCTGTAATTTGTAAAGTGATGTGAATAACCCAATATCGCTTTGGCATATCTAAGGTAACATGATTTAAATGTGTACTTACGTGTATCGTGGCGAGCGACGCGACACTGCGAGGAGCCCCACGGTCTCACAGTTGCACAGGATGCGCCTCGTTCCTGAGATTGGCTTGTCCGTGTAATAATCCCGATTAGCATCGTGTCAACAGAGCTATTCTGCCGATAGCAGTGGGTTCTGCAAGTTTTGATTTGATAGCAAAGCTAACTGTGACATATCATTTATTAAACAAAACGGGACCCTAATACTAAGACTCCGCTGTCCGTCTGTCCGTCAGTCCGTCCGTATGTCACCAGGCTGTATCTCAGGAACCTTGATAGTTAAACAGTTAAAATTTTCACAGATGATGTATTTCTGTTGCCGCTATAACAACAAATACTAAAAAACAGAATAAATTAAATATTGAAGGGGGCTCCCATACAGCAAACCTGATTTTTTTGCTCGTTGTTGCTCGATATTGACAACGGGAACAGGTAGACGCTTGAAATATTCACAGAATATTTAGTTATATATTCACTTTAAAAAAAAAAAACAAAAAAAAAACAAATATTTAAGGGGGGCTCCCATACAGCAAACGTGTTTGCTTGATTATAGATAATGGTACGGAACCTTTCGTGCGCGAGTCCGACTCGCACTTTGCCGGTTTTTATTCAGGGTATTTACTTACCTCCAAACAGTGTGGTACCTACAAGGCAAGACAAAAAAAATCTGTTGGTCATCACTAAAAGGTTAAGAACAATGATTGATGATGATGAACAATTGAGGGCTGCAAAGGATTATTGGCACTATTTATCCGTAAATAAAGTTGAATATTGATGAAACAATGTCATGATAAAATGCCCGTAGGCCCGTCACATACATTCGTTTTCCTGATTCGATTTCCGAATCCGTTTTCCGTATGCGGGCACCCCGAACGCAAGCATTTCATTTTAATAGTTCTACATAACACACACGTTCGTAATTTTTCCGTACGGAATTCCAAACGGAATTTGTTCGAATGTGTGTGTCATGTAGAACGATTTATATGAAATGGCTGCGGCGTTCGGGGTCTCCGAATACGGAAAACGAATTCGGAAATCGAATCAGGAAAACGAATGTATGTGACGGGCCTTAGTATCAAATAGATTTTCCGTCGACAACTTCAACACTCCAGCTGTGCGAGCTACTTTCAAAATTAGTTTTGCGATTTTTACGTAAAAACGCTTTCCCGCCGTAACGTTCAATAGCCAGGACTAATCTTTTTTGTGACAAAACCTGTGTTGTTTCTGTTAAATCTATAGCTGGGCATCGTTAATCAAATAGTGGGCCGGGTGCTGGTATGGGATGCCACCTGTACAGACACGCTGGCCCCTTCCCATCTACATGGAACCAACAACAGGCGCCTCATTCGGGAACGCTAAGTGATTCTGTAGCGACTGATAAGCCAGATTTCTCATCCCACTCTTCCGCACGACGCGTAATGCGTAAGAGCGAGATGAGAAATCTGGCTTACGAGTCGCTACAGAATCACTTAGCGTTCCCGAATGAGGCGCCTGAGCTGGTGCGGCTTGCGAAGCGGCTGAAAAAGCTAAAGTAGGCAAATACAGGGGTCTAGGCCCCGAATATGATTTTGTCCCATTCGATGTCGAGACCCTTGGTCCGTGGGGTCCTAGCGCTATAAGGCTTTTTAAGGAAATAGCAAAAAGGTTAGTCGACATCACAGGAGACCGAAGAGCTGGCGGCTACCTCGGACAAAGAATTAGTCTAGCTATACAAAGGGGGAACGCTGCCAGTATCTTCGGAACCCTGCCCAAAGGGACTCCTTTTAATAATATATTTTAGTCATTATATTATATTTTTTAAGGTTTTTAGTTTGAGGTGTTATAGTTATTGAGATAATTAAAAAAAAAGTTAACTTCGTTAATGGATAATCCGTTACTCGAAATATTAGCTTCGTGATTAACGATTGACGGTTTAACGGTCCTGTGTCCAGCTATGCACGTATTCCATAATCAGCGAATCAATTTATAATGTAATCGTTCATGAGACATGATTAAGTGAATAATCAACTAATAATTGGTACTGGTCTACTTCGTTCAGGCCGAGCACAAACAAAAAAATTATTGACATCGGTTCTCGGAAAATTATTTCGCCGATTGTAACATTTTGCCCAAACGGTGCGGGCCCCTAGGCTGCCAATATAAATATACCTATGTATACGTGGCTTATGCGTATTATCAAACAAATGACACGTCACTGGCAAAGTCAAATGAGATCACAGTTAAAATATACGGGCACAAGTTGTCTAGAAGCGGATTATAATGCATGTTATTTAAATATGAATAGATTCATGATGTGAGATCGTACCCAAGTGAGATTCTGGCTTGAGAAAAAGACTTTTCATCACACTTGCTCGGAGAAGCTGTTATTATACGCAGGCGTACAGAGCAGCTGTAGCCTACTTACCTCCCAAGGGCAGTTATGGATTTTGTATGGGCGAGCCGCAGCCGGCGGGGCGCGCGACCTGCAAGCCGGCGGAGCTGCCCCGCGCTGATCGCAACGTACGCTCAGTTTATGAACACCCACCTGATGGTAATTCACGATGAAAAATGGAAATAAAATTAATATATATACTTTTTTTGTCTAATTTTTATTTAATTTCCTCGCAAATGTGATGAAAAACATTGTGTGTATCACGGGCAGTAAGGGGATAACAAACTCGAGTCATAAAAGCCCTCGCCTATCTGCGTCGGGCTTCTAACAGACTCCCGTTAGTTATCCCCTTCTTACGGCCCTAGATGCACAATGTACTATTTCATCACACTTGCTCGGAAAGGCTGTTATTATACGCAGGCGTACAGAGCAGCTGTAGCCTACTTACCTCCCAAGGGCAGTTATGGATTCTGTATAGGTTATAACTCCCGCTGACGGCGGGGCGGGCCGCAGCCGGCGGGGCGCGCGACCCGCAAGCCGGCAGAGCTGCCCCGCGCTGATCGCAACGTACGCTCAGTTTATGAACACCCACCTGATGGTAATTCACGATGTAAAATGGAAATAAAATTAATATATATACTTTTTTTTGTCTAATTTTTATTTCATTTCCTCGCAAATGTGATGAAAAACATTGTGTGTATCACGGGCAGTAAGGGGATAACAAACTCGAGTCATAAAAGCCCTCGCCTATCGGCGTCGGGCTTCTAACAGACTCTCGTTAGTTATCCCCTACTTACGGCCCTAAATGCACAATGTGCTATCTTGATCGTATTATAAGTTTTGAAGGCAGTCTATTAAATTCGTGCCAAACTGTTTGAGTTTTAAAGATTACTTTTTTGATTCGCCATTGTGTTAACGAAATTAAGTGTATTTTTGTACAGTTCTATATCCAACGGAACCTTATTGCTCATATTCGTTTGGCGGTCCGTCTGTTCATCTATTCTTTACCATCCTGCACTATCCTACAGCTCCCAAGTTATATCATCATCAGGGCTCGAACAAATCATGCGGTTGACGTCAAACCACTCATGGGTGATTTCAAATATTATTTTATCTACACCCATATCATAAAACCTCCATTAGTTAATCAAAAACCGTAGGGAATGACCACCATTTTGACAACCAATTAGGAAAAACCAGTGCTGCGATAAAGAAATAACATGACTTCTTTATCGTTTTTAGTAAAGAAATGAGATTAAATTTGGAACAGCTGTCAAAACTCAAGTGGGTCTCTATTCTAGTATCCATAGATATTAAAACAGTTATTGATACGAAACGTCAATTAAGTATGTTTTTTTAATATAAACTGCACAATATTTGATCTCGAGTGACGTGAGAATAGAGACTTCATCCGTTTGTCTATGATTTAAAAAAAAAATGGTCTTGACGGAGGATTGAATCGGCGCCATGTTGGTGTTTTGCTGAACGAAAATAGAATTAATTGAATAGAAAAAGTTGTTTGTAATTTACATTTACATTAGTCTTCTCGGAGTGTGTGTGATGTGAAAATGCACCGGATATCGGAAATATGCAGCCACGATTGCAACAAATAACTTGTTGCCAGAAAATATTGTTTCTGAACCCATCATGGAGGATTTATAATATGTGTGTAGATAAAGTTATGTATGCAACTCTGCATAATTTGGCCTTAAAACACACGTGCGATCTTATTATGAAACTCACCTATCGGCTCGTTTCATGAAAACCGCACTAGTGTTTTAAGGCCTATCATTATGCAACCGTTGCATAAACTACTAATTCATAAACAATTATCACTTATCACTTATCATTAATCAACCTCTTAAAGTAAGTACCAAAACGATATCGTCACTTGAAATTAGTTGAGTAATGACAATGTCAGTCAAAGACGCTATGTATATATAACGTCTTTGACTTACATTGTCATTCAGATGACCTTCACAATTATATGTAGCTTGGATTAATTTTTAATAATATTTAAAAAGACGCAATAGAATGTCATCTTTATTCGTGCGATATGTCACACGGAAGTTTAAATACAAAACATCATCATGTGTGCAAAACTACGTCATTTTCACGTCATCCGCATGATTTGTTTGAGCCCTGATCATCATCAATCATCAATCATCAATCAATACTTGTAAAAAAGTAACCCGAAATGTAAACTACTCAAATTGTGTAAAGAAAGTGCCTTCTTGAGAGCTACAATTTAAAGTTACATGTTAGATAGCATTTTTTATTTACTTCTATACCTATCTAAATTCCTACCTATGGATTTACCTAATCTCCCAAAATACAAATTACTAACGTCTCAATGTCTTTAGTGATTTAGGGGAACTAAAACCATAAATAATTTTAAATAAACATTTCTAATCCTGCCCGTTTAGAATTTTTCGAGGGGGTTGCTACCCTAACTCATATTATGTCTGTATCTTTAATATTATAAATATTATTTATCGGCGGCCCTTGACGAATTTTTAAATAACACCCACCTCGACAAAACTAGCAAAAACGACAAAAAACCCGTTAAAATTCGTTCGCCCGCTTTATCTTGTTAGGCGTATTGATTTGATGTTGTAATAAATAAACTCCATAGACAATCACAAAAACAGACAGACAAATGGGTCAAACTTATGGGTCAAACATAACTTATTTACCGTCGGGGGTAAATATTTCTATCCCTTTGTGTGCTAGTCCGACTCGACCGGCTTTTGTAAAACTCGGGTGGATTGTAATGGCTGCCGATTGCGCCCGTCATTACGGTGACCTTATTATTGAAGAGCATAAAGATAAGCGAAAACTGAAAATAAAACGGAGTACATCCCCCGTACAAACTTCTGTTCCTTTCCTGTCCAAGTTGTATCATAATCCATCCGAAGCGGTTCAACTCGAATAATCATCTGGCTACAAATTGGATTGAAATCGAATTCAAGCCGATGAGGGATTATAATAGTAGTTTATGCAACGGTTGCATAATGATAGGCCTTAAAACACTAGCGCGGTTTTCATAAAACGAGCCGACAGGCAAGTTTCATAATAAGATCGCACGTGTGTTTTAAGGCCAAATTATGCAGATTTGCATACATAACTTTATCTACACACATATTATAAATCCTCCATGATGGGTTCAGAAACAATATTTTCTGGCAACAAGTTATTTGTTGCAATCGTGGCTGCATATTTCCGATATCCGGCGCATTTTCACATCACACACACTCCGAGAAGACTACTTCCTATTCATATTTTCAACTAAAATGTAAATTACAAACAACTTTTTCTATTCAATTCAACAAAATTCTACTTTCGTTCAGCAAAACGCCAACATGGCGATCCTCCGTCAAGACCATTTTTTTTTTTAATCATAGACAAACGGATGAAGTCTCTATTCTCACGTCACTCGAGATCAAATATTGTGCAGTTTATATTAAAAAAACATACTGAATTGACGTTTCGTATCAATAACTGTTTTATTATCTATGGATACTAGAATAGAGACCCACTTGAGTTTTGACAGCTGTTCCAAATTTAATCTCATTTCTTTACTAAAAACGATAAAGAAGTCATGTTATTTCTTTATCGCAGCACTGGTTTTTCCTAATTGGTTGTCAAAATGGTGGTCATTTCCTACGGTTTTTGATTAACCAATGGAGGTTTTATGATATGGGTGTAGATAATAGTAGTTTATGCAACGGTTGCATAATGATAGGCCTTAAAACACTAGCGCGGTTTTCATGAAACGAGCCGACAGGCGAGTTTCATAATAAGATCGCACGTGTGTTTTAAGGCCAAATTATGCAGAGTTGCATACGTAACTTTATCTACACACATATTATAAATCCTCCATGATGGGTTCAGAAACAATATTTTCTGGCAACAAGTTATTTGTTGCAATCGTGGCTGCATGTTTCCGATATCCGGCGCATTTTCACATCACACACACTCCGAGAAGACTACTTACTATTCATATTTTCAACTAAAATGTAAATTACAAACAACGTTTTCTATTCAATTAATTCTACTTTCTTTCAGCAAAACACCAACATGGCGCCGATTCGATCCTCCGTCAAGACCATTTTTTTTTAAATTATGGACAAACGGATGAAGTCTCTATTCTCACGTCACTCGAGATCAAATATTGTGCAGTTTATATTAAAAAAACATACTGAATTGACGTTTCGTATCAATAACTGTTTTAATATCTATGGATACTAGAATAGAGACCCACTTGAGTTTTGACAGCTGTTCCAAATTTAATCTCATTTCTTTACTAAAAACGATAAAGAAGTCATGTTATTTCTTTATCGCAGCACTGGTTTTTCCTAATTGGTTGTCAAAATGGTGGTCATTTCCTACGGTTTTTGATTAACCAATGGAGGTTTTATGATATGGGTGTAGATAAATGTTATTACGCTACTACAGCGGCCCTAACATGCAAGATACAAGGATAAGTTAAACCGTCTTATCTGGGCAAATGTTATGGGACCGTTCATCGGTGTTGCCAGATTTCATCCGTAAAATTTTAAACTGTAGCTTTAAAAAAACAGGACCCAACACGCGGCCTATGGGCCCGAAGCTTAGTCAATCGTAACGTAACTCAACGAGATTATTCGATTCGATTATAATCCTCGCATCCAGCGACCCTAAAATAATTTGCAGAGCCAGCGAAATCCCCAAAAAAGATTGGACCGGAATGATTATGGCTACAATATCATTTTCCATCCTCGTTACTCAGGGCTCTTGGGTAATGTTAACTTTGATACGAAAATTATAAATCATTACAATTACATGTCTGTTTTAACACGAGCGTGTTTCTTCTTTAACCGTACTAAGGCAGCATTGTAATGCGAAGTGTTTTGATCATCGGAGCTTATATTAACCGGATTTGAAATCGGCCGCATCTGGCGTCTGAACAATGTTTTCATTGAGCTATAATGTAAAACACGATTCGTAGTAGATCGTTACAGATGCTAAGGAATTACGAAAATAAGCGACGCCATTTTGTTAAGTGCAACCTACGGTCAAGAGCGTCTAATATATTTGACTTGACTGACTTTAACACGATTGGTAACAAAGTCACCTTATTCATACTTCTATGACTTTCACCCGACTGCAGCAAAGCAAAAAGGAGGGTTATGTTTTTCGCGAGTATGCATGTGTGTGATTATGTCCTACTGTAAGACAATTAAAGTGAATGTTGTTATTTAGCAATTTTTTTTAATAATTGTAGACATAACAGGTTAAAAATGGTGTAATGTCGTAGTTTAAGGAAAAGTAGTTGGACGTATAAATGTTGTCTTAAATACGAGGCATTTAGCAATTTAAAAAAACCGGCCAAGTGCGAGTCGGACTCGCGCATGAAGGGTTCCGTACCATTATCTATAATCAAGCTTTAATAAGGTTTATATTTAACAAATTAAATGGGTTTTTTAATACTTATATTTGAGTTGATTGAATGAAAGGTAAATTGCGGTTTACGATTTATGACGTATTAAAAAAAACTACTTACTGGATCTCGTTCCAACCAATTTTCGGTGGAAGTTTACATGGTTAATGTACATCATATATTTTATTTTAGTTTTATCATTCTCTTGATTTTAAACTATTATCTGATTTTGACTTTAATATAAAATGTATAATGTTTGTATGTCATAAAATTTGCATGTCATTGTATGACAAAACATGTGAGACTATCATATTACCTTGACCAATTTGTACACCGTGTTTTTACGCAAATAAATATTCTTATTCTTATTCTTATTTTAGAAGTTACAGGGGGGGGGGGGCACATTTTACCACTTTGGAAGTATCTCTCGCGCAAACTAATCAGTTTAGAAAAAAATGATATTAGAAACTTCAATATCATTTTTAAAGACCTATCCATAGATACCCCACACGTATGGGTTTGATGAAAAAAAAAATTGAGTTTCAGTTCTAAGTATGGGGAACCCCAAAAATTTATTGTTTTTTTTTTCTATTTTTGTGTGAAAATCTTAATGCGGTTCACAGAATACATCTACTTACCAAGTTTCAACAGCATAGTATATAGTTTCGGAAAAAAGTGGCTGTAACATACGGACGGACAGACTGACAGACAGACAGACATGACGAATCCATAAGGGTTCCGTTTTTTGCCATTTTGGCCACGGAACCCTAAAAATGAGCACACTGCCTGACAAAGAGGACTGTGAACCAACGGCAAAAATCAGCCTTTTTATACAAAAGGCGATAACGATTTCCACCACTTAAATGTTAACCGATTTTGACCAATTTTCGATAGGTTTTCAGTCAGAACAAAATCTAGGTCTATACGTTTTTAGGGTTCCGCAGCCTAATGGCAAAAAACGGACCCCTTATAGATTCGTCATGTCTGTCTGTCTGTCTGTCTGTCCGTCCGTATGTCACAGCCACTTTTTTCCGAAACTATAAGAACTATGCTGTTGAAACTTGGTAAGTAGATGTATTCTATGAACCGCATTAAGATTCTCACACAAAAATAGAAAAAAAAAAAAAGTTTGGGGTTCCCCATACTTAGAACTGAAACTCAAAAAACATTTTTTCATCAAACCCATACTTGTGGAATATTTGTGGATAAGTCTTTAAAAATGATATTGAGGTTTCTAATATCATTTTTTTTAAACTGAAAAGTTTGGGCGAGAGACGCTTCCAAAGTGGTAAAATGTGTGTCCCCCCTGTAACTTCTAAAATAAGAGAATGATAAAACTAAATAAAATATATGATGTACATTACCATGTAAACTTCCACCGAAAATTGGTTTGAACGAGATCTAGTAAGTAGTGTTTTTTTTAATACGTTATAAATCACGGAACCCTTCATGGGCGAGTCCGACTCGCACTTGGCCGTTTTTTTATTTAAATATTGATTAAAGATCAACAAAGTCAAATAAAGCCTCCTCTGCTGCACTGGGAGTGAAGAAATAGCATAGAATGCGTGCAGATGCTTATCATCCTGGCATGTCGTAAAAGTCGACTAAGGGACGGGTCCTCTCCAACATGGTGGACTATCTGTATGGGCGATGGGCTGATCACCTGTCACCATACGGTTCATCATACCATCTTAGGACTAATTAATCGAACGTGGCCACAAGTAGTCTTGTGGCTCTGCCCACCCCATTAGGGATTTCGGGCGTGATAATATGTATGTATGTAAAGTCAAATAATAGCCGAAATTAGTTTTGTATGAGAATAATAAAAAAAGAGAGAAGATGGCTGCCAGATGCAAAAGGCGGTTGATGTCGGTGAAAATGATTATTGTAATCTGATTATAATTCAACAAGAAGACTGAAATACCAGTTAAAATAAAGCATGTGAAGTTTTTTAAGTTGGGATCTTTCCCTACTATACCCTTGACTTTGCGTGCATGGGATTGAAATTAAAATATCCTTTGGTTTATTCCATGATATCTGTCTACCTAAATTCCTCATTTGCGCGTGATTGAGAAACAAACATCCAAACATCTTTACATACTTTCACATAAATTTTATTAGTAGGATGACAATAGTGCAATAGCATAATTATTTTACTCGTATATCCCGGGAAAATACAGTTATAATAATAATAATAGAAGACAATTTATTCAACACACATTCGACATAGATAGATACAAAAGAAAAAGAAAGAATAGACATAATAAGCTGTGCTAGTTAGCATTATACCGCGGCGACCTTCAACGCTAATTTTGTCTCGTCTCTCTCACACTAGTGCCGACGAAAGAGATAGACAATAAATGTGTTTAACTTATCCCTGTGTTTGGCAGGCCACTGATTTATTATTATTATTATTACCTAAGGGTCACTCAAAGGGCCGGTACAGACGGACAGCATTTGAACTGCAAAATGGCAGTTCGAGTGCAGTTCTGATGCAGTTGATGTAACTGCATCAAGTCACGTCTACGTCAACTACATCGTGACTTGATGCAGTTACATCAACTGCATCAGAACTGCACTTTAACTAATCCTTGTGTCAACCTTGCTAGGGCGGCTGGTGACAATCTTTACACAAATCGATCTAGACCCAAAGGCTTGTGTTATGGGTACTAAGCGACGATACACATACTTATATAGATAAATACGTAGGAAATATCCAAGACTCAGGAACGAACATTCGTACTGATCACACAAATATTTGCCCTTACCGGGGATCGAACTCGGGACCGCTACCTTCAGAGGTAGCATCACTACACTACCAACTGGGCTAACCGTGACCACACAAATAATTCGTGAGGAAATAGCGATAAACGGATTCTACGTGAACGAAGTCACGGGCAAAAGTTAGTAAATAGATAAATGTACGATAAATCACATTTACAGTGACGTCATAATCTTATCGAACTACTGCGCGCGACCAATCACTTTCGATATACTAAATGGCCAATCGATTTGACGTCTAGGCTAGGCCACCGTATTACCAGCGCTGTGGAATAATCTCAAGAATTTACGTCAGCATGGGTAAATGCACAATTGAAGCAAAATTTGTCTTTCCTGTGCTCAAAGTGCAGCGGTACTGTAGTATCACACACCGTATTATGAGCTCTTTATTCCAGGCAGTTTCCGCTGTCAACTGAGCTGCCTGGAAACGTAGTATTATAAGCGCGCTAAAGAGGCCGGCAATAATCCGGGGACAATCTTTACGCAAATCGCTTTAGTCCCAAAGCAAGCTCAAAAGGCTTGTGTTATGGGTACTAGACGACGATATACATACTTATATAGAGAAATAAATACTTAAATACATAGGACACATCCAAGACTCAGGAACACACATTCGTGCTTATCACACAAATATTTGCCCTTACCGGGGATCGAACCCGAGACGCTAGCTTCGGAGGCAGGGTCACTACCAACTAGTCTAACCGCGTCGTCAATAATAGTACCTACTAACGTACAGAAGAATCACTCTCTAACAAAAACCGTGTTTAGGTACGAAATTATGCCTTATCATGCGTTCTCTCTCCGTCGCATAAAACGTGCTCTTTCGTGTACGCTAGGGTTGTCAGTTTTTATCCGCGTCATACAACGACAACAAGGCGCGAATCGACCAGCGTGCAAGCGAGAGGCAACCCACTGCGATTTAACTCCGAGCTTACCTAAAGTGTGAAACCTGCTTGGTGGTACTGTAGTGGCCATAGCTGGGCACCGTTCATTAAATAGCTAACTTCGTTAAACGTTAGGTAAAACGTTACATTTTGGAAGATTTAACGGAAGTTAACGTTAATCGTTAACTTCGTTAATCGCTAATCCGTTACAAAAAAGCTAACTTCGTTAAACGTTAGATAAAACATTACATTTTGGAAGATTTAACGGCAGTTAACGCTAATCGTTAACTTCGTTAATCGCTAATCCGTTACAAAAAAAAGCTAACTTCGTTAAACGTTAGGTAAAACGTTACATTTTGGAAGATTTAACGGAAGTTAACGTTAATCGTTAACTCCAGATAGAAATTTCATTTTGAATGTGGTTCCGTTAGAATTTACTTATAAAAAATGTTGGTATGTGCTATGGAGGTTTAGGCAGGACATGAAACATTAGTAAAAATAGGTTACTGCATTAGAGTTGTTTAACGGACTTTAATTGTTTTAACGTAAGTTAATGAGTCCGTTAACAATTTTTGAAGTTAACTTAAAAGTTAATCCGTTACTCGAAATGTTACCTTCGTTAATTAACGATTAACGGTCTTGTGCCCAGCTATGGTAATGGCACAGACCAAATATCCTAAAGACACCGCTTAGCCTAACTTTTACTAGCTAATTAGCAACTTTACGACTAATTCCTAGAACATCCTAAAGGCCGGGGCAAATCAAACGCGGTTGCGGCGCGTTTGCGGCGCGAACGCGGGTCCGCGCCGTTGTCGAACGGGGCGCGTTTGGTGTGCCCGGGCCTTTATAGTCTCGTATTATTATTTATTGCATTCGGATTAACGACATACCAAAGACACAGGTTTTTCTAATTTTGGGCCGTTGAGTATGCAGAGGATTTTTCCTTATCTGATGATGCGGAATGACCTCGGAAACATTTTGTCTGTGTTAAAAATAAGGAAGATCCGAATACGAAGAATTACCTGTTTTTAATTAATTAATTAGATTCTGCTAAGTAACGAATGAAACTAAAAAAAAACAAAAGCATTTTTAGGGTTCCGTACCTCAAAAGGACAAACGGAACCCTTATAGGATTACTCTGTTACCCCCTTACCTTCGAAACTACTGGGACTAAAATTTTGAAAAAAATACTGATAAAAGTTCTTTGCCTATAGATTACAGGAAAACCTATAAGAAGTCTATGGTTTATAAAGTAACATAGGATAGGAAATTTCATATAACCACGGAACCCTCTCTACGCGAGTTTAACTCGCACTTGTCCAGTTTTTTCATTGACTGCAGACTATGGTTAACAACATAAGCAAGCGATTCCAGCTTTTACCCGGTTAAATTTGCCCTTAACCCCATTAAATATGATGTATGTTATAAGAATATGCTGTCATATTTCTAGAAAAGCACTCGCAAATTTAATAAAATGTTATCTTTAGTTTCCTTTAAACTATAGCCATAGCCACCATTAGTTATTATTTTTAAACACAACCCATGCTACGCTGCGGCCATAGCATGCCCGACACGGGGATAAATTAAACCCGTTTATCTCTGACTATCTCTTTCGTCGGCACTAGTGTGAGAGAGACGCACTTAGAAATAAGATGGTTTAACTATCCTTGTGTCAACCTTGCTACGGCCGCTGGTATTGCAAATGTCCAGGCGGCGCGGCGGTGACCACTTTCCATCTGCGGCACTAACATGCATGGCAAAAAGATAAATTAGAACCGTTTATCTCTAAGTGCGTCTCTCTCACACTAGTGCCTACGAAAAAGATAGTCATAGAGATAAACGGTTCTAATTTATCTTTATGGCATGCATGTTAGGGCCAGGGTTACACACGTGGTTAGCCTAGTTGGTAGTGACCCTGCCTCCAAAGCTAGCGGTCCCGGGTTCGATCTCCGGTAAGGGTGAATATTTGTGTGATGAGCACGAATGCTTGTTCCTGAGTCTTGGATGTTTCCTATTTATTTAAGTATATATTTATCTATATAAGTATGTATATCGTCGTCTAGTACCCATAACACAAGCCTTTAGAGCTTACTTTGGGACTAGATCGATTTGCGTAAAGATTGTCCCATGATTTATTTATTTAACAATGCGGGTGCGAAAGGGACGAATGCTTTATACGCGCGATAAAAAATTCTGTGCTACGGTAGCAGGTAGTCGTCAGACTGTTTGCCCGTCTATGGCAATAAAAAATTACTTGGTAATGACGACGCCAAAACAAGTTTTAATCCCAAAGATATTTCGATGATATAATGTTCAGCGTACTAGATATTTCGATCACAAACATGAATCATGAAAGTCTGTTAGTGAATGCAGTGAATGTGTATCATATTACTGTAAATACAGGCAACAATGAAAAACAGACATATGTTATTACCTCGTACCACCAGACATTACTGGCAAGGTCGAAAACGTCATTGGTGTAGGTAGAATTTTCTTTTGGTCCAGCGATGCGTGAGCTCTGCCCCCCCTCTCAAGCGAAGCGATTTCAGTATACTACGGAATGAAGTTAAGGAGTGCAGTGGTTCTTCATAAATTCGCAAAGAACATAAAATACCGCACGCGTTTTCATACAGCCATAGAACAGAGCATGCGCCGCTTGTGACATATTCCATCCGTTTAATCGTTAAATTTAAATTTATTCCTTTTTTAATTTTGATTAATGGTGTTTTGTGCGTGTTTTTTGTTGACTGCCAGTGATTTGTGATTATTTTTAATGACGTTGGATGCTCGGTGAAATAGACGGTTGGTATTTTTTTATTTTATTTTACGAACACGAGGCTATATTGAACACGGAGAACATTTCGTTACGTGTAGATTAGAAAAGGTTCCGTGTAATTCCTTATTCGAAAATAGTATTATAATATAAGACCGTAATTAGTGCTTATAATTTTCTAAAACAAGCGTTAAAGATATAATTCATGACACGTATTGGACCAAAGAATCATTGAATATTACTGGTATTATGCTTCAAAGTAATTCATTTTAATTTATTCCGTTATATATGTTGTGTTTTTTATTAAAGTAGGTAGTCAAAGATACTTAAACGGAGACAATTATGCAGAAAACTTAAAACAAACGGATTATTAATTAGTGGAAATGAGCTCGGGGAGGCTGGGTGAGAAAGAAGTCTCTTTTAACGACTACTCGAGCTATTTATTTTGTTTTAATTTCCTTGGAAGAAGAGGGAATATGGGGCCTATTCTACTGCTAAGGTTCCCATAAATAGTAGAATTAAATTAAGACAAATTTGTAGTAATAACCTAGTAGTACATACATATAAATACTTTTAAGAAATTACCTAATTTCTTTCCCTAATTCATGACCATGTTCAAAAACGAAAATCATAATTCTTTTCTATTTTATTCTTTAGGAGGGTGGACATAACTTCCATTTGTGTGGGGTCTTTACGGATATACTTCAACTCTATGGGGATGGGATATTTTGCGTAATTACAGAAGCACTCTATGGCATCATCCACCACTTCAATGAAGCGAATTATGGAGCGTTAGTGGTTCTGCCTTGAATTCCCCTGCGGCCCTAACATGAATGACACAAAGATAAGATAGACCGTCTTATCTCTAAGTGCGTCTCTCTCACACTAGTTCCGACGAAAGAGATAGTCAGAGAGATAAACGTGCGGGATGTTAGGGCGGCTGGTTCTGGATAGGGATAGCCATTGCCAATGGTTTTGATTCATTGTCTGGCGAAGGCGTCCACACATGATGTGCTCCATTCCTTCTCCCTCTTCGCCACACATTCTACAATCTATGTTGTCATGAAATCCCATCTTGGCTAAGATGATCTTAACCCCGTTACCCGACCACTCCAATATGTATCCGAGTTGTTTTCTGTTGTTTCCAAAGTTTATTGGTCCGGCTTGAGTCAACTTTTTCTATAACGAACTTTGAGTGCCAGGCCTGCCATGAAAACCGATGGTGTTATGTGAATTTGGACCCTTTGTTAAGTACAAATCTAATAGATGGTAGACAATTGAAACCCGATAATCATTAATAGGTACTTTATTGCTGCGAAAGTGAGGTCGTCTGTTCGTTACGCCTGCAAGGCTTAACTACGACACCAATTGTCCTAAAATTTCGCATGAACAAAGCTTACCTCATGGATTCCGAGACAGATTTATTCCGGGAAAATAGGTACAATGTTCCCGAGGGAAACGCGATAACGCTAATTGTAATTGGACGAAGAAAAGAAAGCTAGTTATCTATAAATTATTATTTTTTTCAATATATAGGATAGATACATTGTTATACATAAGAATAATAAGAATACTTAAGATTAATAATAAGTTGTGAAAAATATTGTATGCCCGAAATGTAGCCGTTATTACTTGTATTTATACTTATTTGCATTACAATCATTTATTAGCTGTTAATAAAAAAGAACCATCTAGGACCAAAGTCCTTGTCAAGATGAATTAAACGAGCCCTAACTCGATACGGTTGCGTCGTTTTATTAAAGAGTTCCGATGGCCACCTTCCGCTCCATCATCAGATCAGCTTCATGTCAATATTGCATTGTCATGTCGTCGTGAAATAATTTCTATTCTATTTTGAACCAAACGTACATAAAATTCTTGGTATTTTTCAACATTTCAATTATTATAAGAACTAACCTTGAATTTAATCTGTATTTGTATGAAAAGTATCGTGATTGGAAACACGTGGCTAATCGGCGTTATCGCGCGTTGGCTACGCTGCGAGTAACGTATACTCCTTAAAACCGCGAAAACCAAGCGCTCGTCAAAGTCTTTATAGCAATAGCACAAAATCCATTTTCGCTCGAATCGTGGTACTTAGAAAAGTGGTAACTGACGGAGACCCACGAAAACGAGTCACGCGTGAAAGACCTTGTGGCGTATGCGCAAACGCTATTTTTGCTTGAATTAGTAACTTATAAAATTGGTAGAACTGAGCATTCGATTCGGTGAAAGAATCCAAGAAACGCATTGGATCAACGCATCGCATCGCATCGTGCTCAAACCTGGAGTTGCGAAAGCAACCATGAACGTGTAATAATAAAGTTTAAATTGAGACACAACTCATTAGATACATGCGAGTTTTAGAAAAATATTCGTAGCTAATAAATTAAGCTGTCTATCGACCACCACTGAAACGTCTGAAACCGAGAGTGTTGGCCATACCAGTAGTACTGAAGCCCTCCATAGAACCATGTCATAATAAAGCGCCATGTTGGATCTTATGACACTTTAATTAATCACTTTATTATGACTAGGTTCTACGGGGGACCGCAATACTTATACAACTATACTTAAGTTGGACACTGTATACTTTTTTCACTGGTCTTTTTTCGCTGCCAGTCTTATCGATTGTCCTATTACTTTCTCAAACTCGTATATTACTCGAGCGCGAAGATGGAAAAGAAATCTTAACTCTTTTGTGATGAAGTTTGAATTTCAAGACGTCGCTGCAGCAGCATACGAATTGCATTGATTAGCAAATTGGCCGCTCCCAGTGCAATTCCCTTTATCGCCATATACCTCTGATACAGAGAACCTAGTTATCTTACTGCTTACAAATAGAATCTGTTACGTAATTGTCTGTCTCTCCATCTTTCCGTCTGTATGTCACCATTTATCTCAGCAACTAGTGAGGTTATGAACATTAAATTCGAAATTGTCTAATGCAATAGTATATTTTTTTTAATTATGCTTTAGCTTGCATTGCACTCTCCACGGATGGGAGTCCCAAATAGTTCCAATAGGCCCCCCATGATCTCTTAAACGGGTCAAACCAAAAATCTAAAATATAATATAAATAAATATAATAATAAAACGAGGTTTGCTGGTCAGGGTCCGAGGGCCCTCTGAACTTGGGGGCCCCGGTGCACGGCACGTCTATTTATTTATTTATTTATTTATTGAATAAGTACATCCACATCACATATATTAAAACAGTTACAATAATCATTACTATATAGGACACATTTCTGATATACATGACAATTAAGGAGTACATAACATTGACTATTTATTTTAGAGTAAGGCTGCAGCTATTGAATTAAATTGAATTGAATTAATGCTAATAAATTAAATATATAACTAAAACTAAAACTAAACACAATTACAATTATTCATTTTAATGTCAGAGGGCAACAATATAATAAAATAAAATAAGATAAAATAGAACAAGATGAATCATAATAATTAAACATTTATTTTTATTTTTATTAAATTTACGTAAATGGCAATAATTGGATAATTAGATATTAAATTGACAGTATAATTTTAACTTTGTATTTCTTAAGGCTATCATGGAAGATATCGATAGACTCATTCTTGGCGACAATGGCGTTGTGGTCATTACAATTACGCACAATAGGTGACTGCAAGCCGAGGTTGGTCCTAGTTGGGGGTGTTGACAAGGGTTTTGCTATTGGTCGTCTGGGAAGTCACGTCTAGCCATATTCTGCTCTAATATAAACTTACGATAACATAACCTTATGCTACCAATGGGATGTTCACAAGCGAATGCAGCGCAAGCATTAGAATCTTAGATGGCACTTAATAAACAGAATGAGTGCTCGTCTTAAATTAGTCAGCAGTCGTTGACAATAACGATTTCCTAGTCTAGGTTGACAACCGGCAGTGTCTTCCGCTTCCTTTAATTAACAAGCAGAGACAATAAGTTCTTATTGTCTCTGCTTAATTTTGTTGTCAACAACAAAAAATAGTTTCGTTTTTTGTGCGCCAAGGCAGCATTATATCACCATGAAATAATAATAATACTTATGTCGCGGAAACTAATCTTACACACAATCTCAAACTTAAATATGTATTCATATAAGTTAGAATATTATTTAGGGTTCCGTACCCAAAGGGTAAAACGGGACCTTATTACTAAGGCTTCGCTGTCCGTCCGTCCGTCTGTCTGTCCATCTGTCACCAGGCTGTATCTCATGAACCGTGATAGACAGTTGAAATTTTCACAGATGATGTACCTATTTCTGTTGCCGCTATAACAACAAATACTAAAAAACAGAATAAAATAAATACTTAAGGGGGCTCCCATACAACAAACCTGATTATTTGCCGTTTTTATAGATAATGGTACGGAACCCTTTTTGCGCGAGTCCGACCCGCACTTGGCCTGTTTTTTAATAATCATTAATTTTTACTACACATTTTGCCCCTAGAGGCATTTGTACACGTAACCGTTTACAGAATACTAAACTGTATTTTAAGTACCCGTCGAATCAAATTGAAGGTCTCATCAGCAAATTCATTATTAAACACAGGAAGATATTGGTTCCAGTTAAATACTGAAACTAAAAAAAGAAACTGTGAAATTGAATGACCGGTTCGCCTAGTGGTTCCACTGTAGAGCTGGAGATCAAGGGTTCGATTCGCGCCAGAGTCAGATGCTATAGGTACCTGTTACTAGGTACCTACTTGTGTTTGTCTTGAGGTGTAGTCGTTTGTGTCTGTATGTCAGACCCAATAAAGTACATGATCGTAGTGTGACCGTTGAGTCAGACGCTATTAAACTCGTTATGATTTCTTCAATCTTTGCTCTTGTTTTCAGAATGACTTGACGCCATGAGCTTGTCAACAAGTCGTCACCAGTTCCTAGCCTTTGAGGCCCAAAACGCCGAGGATATACAATATGAAAGAAAAGGAGGCGTCTTCGTTACAACCTGCGTTTGCATTTCTTATATATTCTGCGCACTCGTAGTGGCCGCCCTTGTCGGCACAATAGTATATTTCATCACATATTTTAAGGTAATAATGACCCTTAGTTATCAATACTAGAAGTTATCAATACTACATGATCTTTGGTGCGTGAATTTCGTACGACGATAATGATAAAAAATTATCGAAATAGAACTTGAACATAATGCAAACAAAATTATCTTTTTCATTGAGTAATATCTCGGCAGTCTGACCTTATCGCAGCTTGCAGTCGGAAGTCTATTAAATTACCGAAGTCTATCCATGAGCTTTTAAAAACCCAAAACGTCATAATGACATTTCGCTAGCAATGGGGATCGTGCGCGGAAATCCCGTAATGATTTAAAGATATAATTAATAAATCTAATGCTATTAATAAGCATTTACATAAAATGAGAAAGATCTGATTATTTACAAATACTCTTGTCTTACTGACGTGCATTTAATCTGTGATATTATTTTAATCGTTAAGGAAAAATGTATTTGAAATTGTGTATCACTTTAGTTTTAATTTATGCGGTTATCATCAATGGAAATAAAACTGTAAGTAATTTAAAATTGCCAAGAACGTGTTGTTGAAACTGAATTTGGGTCAATAATGCTAAAAACAACTAGCTTTAAGCTCTTTCTTTGTTATAGACAACGGTTCATAGGTATATTTAGAAACTAATTCTAATTAATGTGGGGGTTCTGAATTCACTTTTAATCACAATCACTCGCCTGCCTGGTCTTTTAATTGGTGGATCTACTTACTTAAAATTCCACATATGCCTTAAAACTACAAACTATTTAACATTTAAACTTACAGCTGTCTCAAACTCCTGATGAAGCCTTCTGGGACGAGACTGAACCATTCGGGTACACGGGTCCCCCTTCCGCAGACCTCCGCCTGCCCTCAGATGTAGTCCCAAGCTTCTACCGTCTGAAGTTAAGAACAGACCTAGAAAACTCAATCTTCAAAGGAGAAGTCTACATAACTATAAAAGCCAAGAAAAATGTCAAGGAAATAGTACTCCATTCTAAAGGTCTCAATATTAGTAATGATGCTAAACTTATAGAGCAAATTTATGAAGAAGTAGGGACATTGCATAAGAGTAAACGAGAAGCCCCGGAGAATGTATCAGAGAAAAAAGAACCAGCAGCAGAAGTTAAAGAACCAGTACCAGATGCTAATATTACAGTACCAGGTGGTGATAATATGGCACCACTTGGAAATAGCACTGAAGCAGCAGATAATGTATCTACCACTGAAATTATAAATGCGACAGATGCTACAAATACAACAGTCAGCAACGAAACCTTAACCACTGCGGAACCGACACTCAATGATGCACCTATACCAAATTCAACTGAGTTGCCTACATCAAAAGATCCAATTTTAAACAAAACAGAATACACCGTTACTACTGGAGACACTCAAGTAACGCATAGTGCTGCAAGAAATGTAAAGATCCTATCAATCCAGCAAGGGACAGGAGATAGGTTGATAATAAAATTAGCTTCGGCTCTTAAGACTGATGTGGATTATACGCTAGAATTATCATTTGAAGGCAAGATCTTGGATGCTATGATGGGATTCTATAGAAGTACCTACACCACAAGCGACCAGCAAGTGAGGTGAGTGGTACAAGCATTTTCTTTTTTTTGGCCGTTCTTCTTTTTCTATGGACAATGATTTGTCTCCAATAATGTATCAAGTTGCAATTACTATAAAATAAAAATACTTAATTTTGTTAAGATATTTCTAATTTATCTTACAAAATGAACATTTCATTATTGTATCATAAAAAATTAATAATAAAATGTACTACCCGAGTCATAGATGTTTTGTCCTGTCTTCCTAGCGCTGTTTTCTTGTCTCTAATTCCGGGTACAATTTGACCATGATCCCTGATTCTGCAGGTCAGGTTATTACAGTAGAGTGACTGCCGTCTGACCTCCGTAGGTAACCCTTGTGTCCGGGGAACCAGACCCATTGGATCATGGTTACACATTTAATTACCTAAATGTGCTGATTTCCTCACAGTGTTTTCGCTTACCTAAGAGCATCGTTACCTTGTTTGTGACTAGATCATTCATTCGTATTGCACCACCTGCCAAAGTTAAACTTTTTACTCATTATTTTCTCTGTTGTGGTTGTCTGGAAGAGATCGCTAAGACTTTTTTAGTGTATGCTTTTTTGTTCTTTTTGTGGTGTTCAATAAAGAGTATTGTATTGTATTGTATAGATCAATGTAAGGTACACAAATATTTGCATATTGGTGTGCGTGAGTGTACCATACACAACTGTTTCGAAACTTAATTTGAAATTAAAATATGAAATAACAAGGAACCATTTCCTTTGCAGGAAGCTAGGGGTGACTCAGTTTGAGCCGACATCGGCGCGCGCCGCGTTCCCTTGCTTTGACGATCCAGCATTCAAGGCTATGTTCGAGATCAGTATCGCGCACCCGGCCAATTTGACAGCCCTATCCAACATGAAGGTGGCTTCGGAGGAGGATATGTGAGTATTGAAAACTAATTTTGAAATCCTTAAGAGGAACTAACTACCAGCGACCCTAGCATGCAAGACACAAAGGTAAGTTTAACCTGTTTGTCTCTATGACTATCTCTTTCATCGGCACTAGTGTGAGGGAGATGCACTTAGAGATAAGATGGTTTAACTTATCCTTGTATCTCGCAGGGTCAAAATCATTATATTCATATAAACGGCAACGTTTTTTATACTCTTTACTTTCCCGTTAACAGATTTTATCAATTTTATAACTTTAACACATTCAGTGCCGAAAACCCGATAGTCGGGTTTTGTATGATTTTGTCGCCATGCCGAACGACTCGCTGGTCGGGTTCTTGCTATAGCAATTGTGTATGGAGGCCATTCTGCGGCGCCTGGGATGGGACTTGATTTTTTGGGCTGGCACTGAAGAAAATGTTAAACATGCATTTTTTGTATGTTTATATACTCGTATGTATATCTGTCTGTATATATAATTAAACTACAATGTTCTATTCATTGTCATACACGAGACCGCTTGAGCAGTCAACTGCTCTAGAACACTCATCCCCCTCCACCCTTCTTGTCTCTTATCTGAGCTAAAGCAGCAACAGTGCTTCATCCTCCTCCAAAATCCATATTGCAACTGCAATTGAATAGTCAACTGCTCAAGCGGTTGAAAACTACTGCTCGAGCAGTTGAAAATGACTGTGTGAGCGGTCTGTGTATATCTGCAGTGCTGTCAGTTTTCACATGTAAACTTAGAATTGAAGGGTTAATAGTAAATTGCATTAACGACATTTGTTGACTCACTCTAATGTAGTACCTCTCTTTTGTACATCGCTTTGTCTAAGTTTTATAGTGTTATCGGTAAAAAAACGTTGAATAATTTTAACTGCCGCCTTGACCCCGTAACTAGTGTCACTATCAGTTTAGTTATTTTTTAGTTATCGGTTCAAAAACGCTCCATGCTTTATTGAATTTGAATCTTTGTGTTTATTAGCATGAGGTTTGAATTACAATGAAACAAAAATTATACTGTTCTTCGAAATGTAAATAGAATTTCCGACCTTGAGTTTATTAGCAGAAGGTTGAAATTGTGAATGGAAATGTGATGACAGATATAACACACAGGCCCGCCGAATTAGTTACGAATTATCCGGGCAGAGGCGCTTTATCGACCACATACCTGCTATAATTTCAACTTTAACAACTAAATAGTATGATACAAATTTGATTGGATGTACGTTAAAAATAATTTGCTGTTAGATGGTTTCACAGTGATCGATAAACGTTAAACTGTATTTGAATTGTACGTAGCATACCCATTGTATAGGGCCAGTTTAAGGGTTAAAATCAACAGGGTTGATAAAAATCATGAGTTTATTAAAAAAAATCGAATTTACTGCATTTAAATCGGATTTAAAAAAAAAAAACTGATCTTTTTTTTTAATTTGGAAGTTAGTTATTTATTTAAAAAAAACACAACATACCTAATTTTTGAATATTTTAATTATTAATAAAATTAACAAATAACGTATTATTTAAATAAATCGTGCATTATTTTTTAACAGTTTGAGAAAATATTATAAAATTACCAAAAAGTTCTACTAAAAATCAATTAAAAAAAAAAAAACACTCTGTTACTTTTGTTTTATTTATTAACAAATATGAGAAATATGAAGAAGGATAATAAAGTTGACACTTTTTGGCTGATTTGGTAGCAGTAAAAAAATATTGATTTAAATAATTGTATTTTTTTTATAGCTTTAAAGAAAATAAAGCTATAAATATGTAAAAAATAAAATAAAATAAAAATAATTAATAATTTAAATTTGCAGCATGATACTAATGAAAAATGATATTATAGGATGTAGAAATGATGTTAAATAAGATAAAGTTGAAAAAGTATAAAATATAAGTACAAGAAATATGATTGAAACAACTTTTATATAAGTAATGGTATTTTGAATTTGTAGCATGCCAATATTGTGAAATGATATTATAGCATGTATAATAAATTATAAAATGATATAGATAATAATAATAAATGTCAAAAGATAGTTATATTATCAGAAATAAAGGCTATTTGTATTTGTTAATGTATTTTTTTTAAATTACCTGATTTTAAGCGCGATCTAAATCACCCAGACCCACCAGACCCAGGTCTTTAATTTCCTAATATCAACTTCGTCCAACAGCCCGGACTCGCCCGGCTGGAAGTGGACCCACTTCGACCGGTCCGTGAACATGTCGACCTACCTGGTAGCCTACGTAGTCTCCGACTTCCAGTCCGTGGAGACCAGCTATACCAGCAAGGACAACGTCACCAAACCGATAAGGGTCTGGGCGCGCCCGGAGCTGATAAACAACACTGCATACGCGATATCCATCACGCCGAAACTGTTGGCATTCTACGAGGATGTGTTTGGGGTTGCGTACGCGCTGGATAAGCTGGATTTGATCGCGATACCGGATTTCTCGAGCGGCGCCATGGAGAACTGGGGGCTGATTACGTTTAGGTGAGCATGAGCTTCATAATCTTTGTCACTCTGTAATTAATTAAAAATTAATTAGTTATAATTTAAAAAATATATATAATTAATTTTTACCCATTAGGATTGTTTGCTGCCCTTTTCATGTGTTAGTTTTAGTTAAAACTCTAATGTAAAAGTTGGGAAAAAAAAGACTTACTGCTGAGTTTCTTGCGGCGTTTCTTCCTCAGCAGATGTCACCTTTCGAAGCGCTGGTAGATTCAGACATGTCAAAGAGCCCATGTAGCCTACTTGCAAAATAATATTTTCTTTTTAATTTGTAGTATACCTTACTATCTCATTCTCTACAGAGAAACCACACTCCTCTTCGACCCAATCGACAGTGTGCCGCGTGACAAACAGAACGTAGCCATCGACATAGCCCACGAACTAGCCCACCAGTGGTTCGGCAACCTCGTCACCATGCGCTGGTGGACGGATCTCTGGCTCAACGAGGGGTTCGCGACGTACATCGAGTACGTGGGCGTCGATCACGTGAGTGACAACCCTGGATTACTTGTTTGTGCCAACCCTAGGTAAGGTCTGTTCGCCGAGAGTTGATAAATATTATGATATCGTTTCAAAATAGCGACTGTCGCTTACCTATCGCAAACTGTACGACGGGCGTCGCTTATCGCCGCGCGCACTGAGTTTCGTGGTACGAGGGCAAGGGTGACAAAGATTGTATAGAATATACAGCGGGCGATGCTTTGGCGGGTCCACTACTTATTAATGTATACCTTATATGTCTGCAGATCGAGCCCGAATGGAAAATGTTTGAGTCCTTCTCCCAAGACAAAATGGACCTACTTCGCTCGGACTCCCTGAAGAACACATCGCCGGTATCCCGGAAGGTCGTTGACGCGTCAGAGATATCGCAAAAGTTCGACGAGATATCTTACACCAAGGGAGCTAATCTTATAAGAATGCTTAACCATACGCTGTCCGAAGAAACGTTCCATAAAGGGCTGCTGATTTATTTGAATGATTGGTAAGAATTATATATATATATAGGTTTACCATGTTTAGGGTTCAGTACCTCAAAAGGAAAAAACGGAACCCTTAGTCGTGTGTCTGTCTGTCCGTCTGTCATAGCCAATTTGCTCCAAAACTACTGGACCGATTAAGTTGAAATTAGGTACATATATGTAAGCCAGTGACCGCAACACGGACGCGTAACGTAAATAAATGAATTTTAAACATGCGGGCCACTTTTGGGGGGTAAATTGGAAAATTAAAAAGAAATGTTTTGCAAACTATGGCGTGTGACATATCAAATGAAAGGGCTTGTTATAAAAATCTTAAACATATTTTTTTTATTATTTTAAGATAAATAGTTTTGAAGGTTTTTAGGAAAATAGACGAAAATTGACCATTCCCCCCTTATATCAGAAACTACTGTGCCGAAAATTGTTCTTTACCTATAGATTACAGGAAAACTATAAGAAGTCTATGGTATTTAAAGTAACATTGGAAATTTCATATAATCATGTACGGAACGGAACCCTCTCCACGCGAGTTTCACTCGCACTTGTTCGGTTTTTTTTTTATTAAGTGTCAAAATTAGTGGAATATATATGTATTATTTTTTAGTTCTGATTTTAGTTTTTTGGACATCCTCATCAAATTTATGTCATGTTTTATTTATACGATGTTGGTCTAAAAACAGTATTTTCGGAAATAATTGCAGATTTCGTTTAAACGCCATTCATTTTGTACAGTCTAACGACAGCTGTGACGTCATGGCTGTTGTCCGTTTTGTATGGAGTGTTTTTTTGCGAGTGGTATGAACAATTATTTTTCAAAGCTTCATAGCTCATTAAATAATCAACATAAAAATGTTTTGCGTACACAGATCGGTTTCTGTTACTCGGCACTTTCCAATAAAAATTGAAAAAAAAAATGCAACTTCCCTATTGTAAAAATCTCTGTTCCTAGGAAATACACCAATGCTGAAGAGAATGACCTATGGGCGGCCATGTCGAAGGCGGCCAAGTCGGATCCGAACCTGGGCGACTTGTCCGTCGTCGAATTCATGAACTCGTGGACCAGACAAGCCGGATATCCGGTGGTCAATGTCAACCGGAACTATGACACTGGAGATGTTACGTTTGAACAGGTAACAGAATCCTATTATTATATTATAAATGCTCCTCTGCTGCACTGGGAGTGAAGAAATAGCATAGAATGCGTGCAGATGCTTATCATCCTGGCATGTCGTAAAAGTCGACTAAGGGACGGGTCCTCTCCAACATGGTGGACTATCTGTATGGGCGATGGGCTGATCACCTGTCACCATACGGTTCATCATACCATCTTAGGACTAATTAATCGAACGTGGCCACAAGTAGTCTTGTGGCTCTGCCCACGCCATCAGGGATTTCGGGTGTGATGCTATGTATGTATGTATGTATTATAAATGCGAAAGATTGTGTGTTGTGTCGATATGTTTGTTACCACTCAGCTTCGTAACGGCTGAACGGGTTTCTATGAAACTTGGTACATAGTTACCTTAAAGAGGAGTGTACCTAATACTTTTCATACAAAAGGCGATAACGACTTCCACCTCTTAAATGTTAACCGAATTGGACCAATTTTTGATAGGTTGTCAGTCAGATCAAAATCTATGTCTATAGATACGTTTTGGCTTTTTCACTATAATTAATAAATTCAGTTTTATGGCTGTTTCAGTATTTTCATACAAAATTAATTTTGGCGATTATTTGACTTTGTTTGTGTTAAATCAATATTCAAATAGATCTAGATTTTGTTCCGACTGCCAACCTATCAAAAATTGGTCCAATATTGGTTTTTGTATGAAAATGGTGATATTTGCCGTCGGTTCACAGTCCTCCTAAGTCTGTAAATAGGACATATAGGGTACTTTTTATTCTGGTAAGTTCAAAATTCCAAGTGTACGAAGTCGCGGGCGCTAGTTATTCATATAATGAAGTTGTCTCAAACAAGGCATACGTTTACCGTCCGGACCTTCAACCTACAAGGTTCGTCATCTTTCCAGAAACTGTTCACCAGCTCGAAGGAGCCTTACGATGCCATGCTGCGGCAGCGCTGGCACGTGCCCGTCAGCTACACCGCCATGCATGCTGTCGACTGGTCCAGCAAGCCCAAGTTGTGGCTGAAGGAGCGGTCCACCACTGCCCGCGTGCCGGTCAACGGCACGCAGGCGCTGTACGTCAATGTCGACGCCATTGGTGAGTGCATGACACACAATATCCCAATTATCAATCTATCTATCTTATCTAATCTAATCTATCTATCTAATCTATCTATCTATCTATGTAATACCTTTAAGGGCGTACCCCACGCCGATGACCTTGAGCGTTCCAACTCGGTCCTTCCCCACTTGCTTAGTTGACGCGCTGCAGTGAATAGTATAATTTACTTAAAAACTACGAAATAAATTGAAAAACCGGCGGATGAAATTATAGTGTACATTATTGTCTTCTGATTAGTAAAAGTCTCATGAATAAGTGTCGCATAATAAGGGAGCCTTTACGGATTTTAGTTTGAGAACAGGGTTTATCTACACCCATATCATAAAACCTCCATAGTGTAATCAAAAACCGTAGGAAATGACCACCATTTTGACAACCAATTAGGAAAAACGAGTGCTGCAATGTTATTCCCGTATCGTTTTTAGTATAGAAATGAGATTAAATTTGGAACAGCTGTCAAAACTCAAGTAGGTCTCTATTCTAGGATCCATAGATATTAAAACAGTTATTGATACGAAACGTCAATTCAGTATGTTTTTTTAATATAAACTGCACAACATTTGATCTCGAGTGACATGAGAATAGAGACGTCATTCGTTTGTCTATGATTAAAAAAAAATTTGTCTTGACGGAGGATCGAATTGCCGCCGTTATACTTGAAAAATTTGACTATTACCGCCATTATGTTGGTGTTTTGCTGAACGAAAGTAGAATTGTTGTTGAATTGAATAGAAAAAGTTGTTTGTAATTTACATTTTAGTTGAAAATATGAATAGTAGTCTTCTCGGAGTGTGTGTGATATGAAAATGCGCCGGATATCGGAAATATGCAGCCACGATTGCAACAAATAACTTGTTGCCAGGAAATATTGTTTGTGAACCCATCATGGAGGATTTATAATATGTGTGTAGATAAAGTTATGTATGCAACTCTGCATAATTTGGCCTTAAAACACACGTGCGATCTTATTATGAAACTCGCTAAAGCTCGTTTCATGAAAACCGCACTAGTGTTTTAAGGCTTCTCATTATGCAACCGTTGCATAAACTACTATTACGGTTTTTTTTTTGCTCTTGATTTATCACTTTTTTCAAGATTCCAGTGGACAAAAATAAAGAATAGATTACATACTACAATACTTTTTTTTTCAACGTTCTTGCGGGTTAATCTCACGTTGTCCAGGTCGCAAAATGACTAGATAGATTGATTGACTACATCGCATAATGACTAGGTCGCATAATGCCCGGATCTTTATTTGACCACATCGCACAATGACTAGGTCGGATTGGAAAACAGCGAAATTCGCCGGGTAGGACCTTAAACGAGCAATTCTTATATATATAGCAAGTTCCTTCTTTTGTGAGAAAAACTATTATTGGGAGACCTCTATCAACGTATAAAATTCGTATCTTAATATAATTTCCAAAAAACACGTTTTACCATAAAAAAGTCATCCGGGTACTTTTATAATTATGTTACAAATAAATAAAATTGAATTGTTTGTTTGTAATCAAAATAACAGCTTTTTATTAAATACATATGAAAGAATATACGGCACTTATAAAAAAAACAATTAACAGTTTTGTCTATCTGTTTATTCCGGCTAATCTTCGAAACAGCTGGACCGATTTTGAAGGGACTGTCACTTGCAGATAGCTGATGTTATAAGAAATTACTTAGGTTAGTTTTATTTTAGAAAAATAATTAGGGATCCGCGCAAAAAAACCCCATGAAATTGTGAATAAAAGTCGATCTACATGGGTGAAACCGTGGAGGACAGCTAGTTAATAATATTAATAATAATATCATGAATACTAAACTAGAATCCATAATTCTCAACTTGCCCTCATGCTCTTTTTCTTGTCACATGAATAAATTAAAATGGATTGATTCTACCAGCGCTTCGAACAGGACCATCATTACTGAGGAGAAACGCCGCAAGAAACTCGGCAGAAAATCACAAAGAAAGAAAGAAAGAAAGAAAAACATTTATTCACTAACATAGAAGACACACAGAGTAACATAAATATAAATTAAAAACAATACAAAACAAAATGGTGGTGTGTGTCCTCGCGGCAGTGAATGGGACACTGGCTCAGCATAATGCTGAGGTGTAAGACACCTGCAGCGCTGATTTTCAGCCAGCACCGTCTGTGACTCACGGAGCGCTATACAAATACACTACATGCTAATAATTATTTATCTACTAAATCATCATCTCATCATCATCTTATCAAGACAGACAGATGTTTCTATTTAATTTTATTTGAGTTTGTATATATGATGTAAAATCAATATTTTACATCATATATACAAACTCAAATAAAATTAAATAGAAACATTACAAAGTGATAAATGATAAATATTAAGACAAAAACAAAATTGATTATCGATAAACACCACTAAGTGTCGTTTCCCGTCGCATATTGTCGTGTTAAAATTCCAATTTACATTAGACTCAATTAAATGACATTTAAACTTTCCAAAAACAGGCTATTACCGGGTCAACTACGATGAGAAAAACTGGGAGCTCCTTAGCGCAGCCCTGAAATCGGGCTACTTCAAATCACCAATCACAAAAGCGCAATTGATCGATGACGCGTTCAATTTGGCCAAATCCGACCAATTGAACTACAGCAAGTCGCTAGGGTTGACAACTTGCGTTATCGAAGGCGAGGATTCCAAGATCGTTTGGGACATACTGTTGAACAATCTGGGATTCTTGAAGCATAACATTAGGAAGACTTCGGGATATGTGTACTTTCAGGTGAGTTTATAACGGTAATTGCAGTTTTCGTTTTATAAATTAAAATCTACTTTATCTACACCCATATCGGAAATATGCAGCCACGATTGCAACAAATAACTTGTTGCCACAAAATATTGTTTCTGAACACATCATGGAGTAAGTATTTATAATATGTGTGTAGATAAAGTTATGTATGCAACTCTGCATAATTTAGCCTTAAAACACACGTGCGATCTTATTATGAAACTCGCTAAAGCTCGTTTCATGAAAACCGCACTAGTGTTTTAAGGCCTATCATTATGCAACCGTTGCATAAACTACTATTATCGACGTTCGATTAAGGCGTTAATTTATTGTCAAAATGTTAAATTACCATAAGACGTGACTATATTCAATCAAGAGGTCAAATGGGCATATACTTAGATTTGTATAAAACAGTAGACATAATTGTTGACTTATATGTAAAAAATGATACCTCACCGAGTTTCTTGCCGGCTCTCCTCAGTAGAGGATTTTTTTACCGAGCCGGTGGTAGATTCATTCCTTGACCTTCATAAGAGCTTGTAAAACCCTAAATTGAATAAAGATAGTTTGACTTTGACTTGACTTTGAGGAAATAACTTGATTACATTTTGAGCCTTACAAGACCTGACTGTTAGTATTAGACCGAGCCAAGGGCGAGTGATAATTAAAAAGACGAGTAGGATTTACGGTTCCCTGCAGCAAACCATATTTTTCCATACAAAAAGATAATCGCAGGCTTTACGCCTGAAAATGAAGGTTACATTTCATAAATTCTCCAGGATTACATGAAAATCATACTACAAAAGCAGCTGGAGCGAGTGAACTTCGGTCTCGATAAGCCGAAAGACGACAACGAGGCGTTCCTGGTCGAGAACCTAGTGATGTGGGAGTGCGAGGTGGAGGCGCCGCGCTGCCTGGCGTGGGCGCGGGCGCAGTTCGACTCCTGGGCCGCGCAGCCCGACCTCAACAACAACAGGTCAGGGGGTACTCACGTGTGTAAGCAGGGCCTTGGATGGGCCAGGCAATGATATTGAACTAGATACCTACGTTCGTGGCCGAGGCTTGTCGAAATACGACCAGGGTCGAAGACACTCAGGAACATCCATCTGTCTGTACATATAAAACAGTACCGTGACTCACTTATAGACAACGCACAGCCTAAACGGGTGGTTTGAACAGACGTTTGAAAGGAGGAGACATTACTCGAGTACCCTAGAGGCGCACTAAGGAGTGATTTTATGAAATTCCATCCCTAAAGGGGTGAAAAGGGGTGATAAAGTTTGTATGGAAAATACCGTGGGCGAAGCTGTGGCGGGTCCACTAGTTACCTTTATAAATAACATGATTAAAGTAACATTAAGCCTTTTTGCTAACGCCATAAGAACTTCGATGCTAAACTTTTGAATTCCTACTTTATTGGTCCTTCTAACCGGATATTTTTCTTACAGTATCCCGAGTTACTTGCGCTCGCTAGTGTACAACATGGCGCTCAAACATGGCGGCCGGAGGGAGTTCGATTTGCTGTGGAGCGTGTTCCAGAACTCCACCGATCCTAATGTCAAGAACTTGATCATCACCAACCTACCTTCGACCAGAGAAGAGTCTTTGATTACGCTGTAAGTAAATTAAAAGTAAGGTAAAAAAAAAACTGGCTGCCCAGTGGTCTGATGCGCCCCTCTCAAATAGGGGATAAATTTTTGTACACTTGTATGAAACAGGGTGAAAAAAATGTATTCCCTCCGTTATCAAAGAAATTTATAGACCAATCACAGCGCTGTATTTGTATATAAATTGGCATAATAGTAGTTTATTATACATTAAGTACGTATGTTTAGAAAAACCTGCTATGCTTGAGGAATTAGTTTATACGCAAGTCTTTCAATGCATATTGTGAGGTATTAACATATTCAAAAAAAAATAACGGAGCGAAGTTCCCTAGTAATAAAACATTACGTACTTTTTATTAGCAAATGCGCGACTTTGTTCTCCGAAACCCTTTTAGATATCAAAATAAAATAAATGACATTACCTAAGTTAAAATACCCTTAAAGTTTCATTTAAACCCATCCAGTTATTTTGGAGCCTATTCAGAAAAACATGCAGACAGACAGACAGACAAAAATTCTAACAACTGTAATATTGGCTTAATTCGTTTTTCCACTTAGATTTACACACTTTAGATTTGTATTAATTTTGAAATCACCTTCAGACACTTAATTAGATTTTATTTATTCTTATAGATTTACTACGACACTTCATACATTACCTCGTCCACTCAAACTCAAAAACAAAACGTTGTCTCATAAATAAATGAAAATGGTTTGAATCTATCAGCGCTTCGGACAGGACCATCATTACTGAAACGCCGCAAGAAACTCGGCAGAACATTTACCTATGTAGTGGTAGAGCCAAACAGTAATCCTCACTAGATAATTACTGTTCGAATGGGCCGGCTCGGCTGGGGTAGTACCACACTCTCACAGAATATCGGCGTAAAGTAATAGCTTGCTATTGCGTTTCGTACGGTGAGTGACGAGATCCGGAAGACTATTCTCTCATCCCCCTCCCATCCTCATTCCCCATCCTCCCTAGAGTGGCAACGCATTGGCAGCACCTCTGGTGTTGCAGATGTGTATCGGCGGCGGTGACCACTTTCCATAAGGTGGGCCGTCTGCCTGTTTGTCAGTCCTAATTGACATTAAAAGAAAATCTTCCACAGCCTTCTAGAAAAAAGTCTAAACGACTTGCCGAACCAATATGCCGCGGCAGTATGGAGCGTGGAGCCCACCGTGGGCGCGCGGATCGCGCAGGACTTCCTGCTCAAGAACTTCGATGCCGTGTACGAGAAGTTCACCAAGATGGACGAGTTCACCTTCCCGAGCGTGCTTAGCGGGGCGTTTGGATTCATCACGACCACTGAGGAGCTTGATAAGGTACGTGCCGTTGCATAGGTGGCGCTAGCGATTAATGTCTTGGAAAATGGCAATAGTAGTTTATGCAACGGTTGCATAATGATAGGCCTTAAAATACGAGTGTGGGTTTATGAAACGAGCCGACAGTATGAGTGTTTTAAGGCCAAATTATGTACAGTTGCATACATAACTTTATCTACACACATAAAAATCCTCCATGATGTGTTCAGAAACAATATTTTCTGGCAACAAGTTATTTGTTGCAATCGTTGCTATGTATATCCGGCGGAGTTTTCACATCGTTCTCGGAGTCATTACTATTCATATTTTCAACTAAAATGTATAATACTAGAATACAGACCCACTTGATTTTTGAGAGCTGTTCCAAATTTAAACTCATAACGTTATGAAAATTGATACTGTAATAATATTACAGTACAGATTTTACGTACTACCACAGCTCATAGTAAAATTGGTTGTAATAATGCTGGTAATTTCCTACGGTTTTTGAATACATTATGGAGGTTTTATGATATGAGTGTATATAAAAAACCGGCCAAATGCGAGTCGGACTCGCGCATGAAGGGTTCCGTACTTCTTCTTTAAAAAAGGCAAAAAAAACACGTTTGTTGTATGGGAGCCCCCTTAAATATTTATTTTATTCTGTTTTTAAGTATTTGTTGTTATAGCGGAAACAGAAATACATCATCTGTGAAAATTTCAACTGTCTAACTATCACGGTTCATGAGATACAGCCTGGTGACAGACGGACGGACGGACAGATGAACAGCGGAGCCTTAGTAATAGGGTCCCGTTTTTACCCTTTGGGTACGGAACCCTAAAAAATGGGACGTCGGTCCGTAAAGGCTCGCCTGAACTAGGCTAACCGCGTCGTCTACTAAATTGTAATATAGGATGTTACATCGAGTTTGAACTGTCTGCAGTTCAAGTCGTTCACGGTGGAGCACAAAACGAAGCTGCTGCCGATGTCGCAGACGCTGACGAAGATCGCCGACACCGCCGCGCTGCGCGTGCGCTGGGGCGCGCGCCACGCCGCTACCGTCGCGGCCTGGCTCAAGGACTTCGTCTCCAGTCAGTACCCAGCCTCACTTTGTATACACGGAAAAAATGTTATCGCCTTGGTCAAGACAATCCGTGATTTCTATACCTTCAGAATTAAACAGACACAATTCGACATAATGCAATAAAAAAATACTTTGTTTAAAATAAAATCAGGTTCAGTTTTAAAATAGACGTATTTAGATTTAGAATTAATTAAGTCTGTTTAATTCTGAAGGTGCATATAACGGAACATATATTTTCTTGAGCCAAGATATTCTTGTTTGAAGTAATTGGTTTTTTTTTTGGCTCAAGATATTATTCTCAGATTATGTAAATATATTTTTAAATTTAAACAATACTTATTTCCATTTCTATATTTTTAAATCAAAATATTATTTTTTTACGTGTATGTGGCAGGCATATTGTATGAATCCGCCGTTTACATAATGGCGTCGTCAGTTTACAAACGGTCGCTGTTATGTAATAACCCTGATGCTCAACGAATCTATAAGTTAGGTTAGGTTGGAATTGTGTCAAGGCGCGAAGCGCCACAACTAGGCGGATTAGGAGTTCCGCAAAGCGGAGCTCCGTCGTCTTCGCCTCAGAATATTTGTTTTCTAGGTTAACATCTATAATAAAATATGTAGGTAATATGACTGGTAGATAATAAAAATGAAAATCAGTCATTATATATAATGACACGGCAATATACATTTTGAATTCGGCATATTTATTTATTATTTATTTATTTATTTTCTAAAACATTTCACACTTACAGTTAACCCTTACGTGCTAATGTTTACAGTTCAAATATGCATTAGATCTATACTACAAAATGTATAATTACAAAATGTCCCGGATCGAGCAGGGCGTAGTAAGTGATAACACAGTGTGATATTACATAACAGCGACCGTTTGTAAACTGACGATGTCGTCAATATACATTTTGCCTAAGGCATATTACATAACAGCAACCGTTTGTAAACTGACGATGTCGTCAATATACATATAGCCTTCGGCATATTACATAACAGCGACCGTTTGTAAACTGACGATGTCGTCAATATACATTTTGCCTTCGGCATACTACATAACAGCAACCGTTTGTAAACTGACGATGTCGTCAATATACATTTTGCCTAAGGCATATTACATAACAGCAACCGTTTGTAGCCTGACGATGTTGTCAATATACATTTTGCCTTCGGCATACTACATAACGGCGACCGTTTGTAAACTGACGATGTCGTCAATATATTATATAATACAAATATTTTGTGTTATTCCCAGTTTTTCCCACAAAAATGTTTTCAGGTCGTATAGCCCACCTTTTGTAAATATTATTTGGATAAGTCGATGTTTTTTCTGTTGCAGACCACAAAAAATCGCTAACATCACAAAGCGATAGTGCCAACGTAACGCCCACTGGTAACGTAACGCAAACGAGTAACGTAACGCAAACGAGTGACGTTACGCAAACGAGTAACGTAACGCAAGCAGGTAACGAAGTGCAAAACGATACTCTAACACATGAAGCGAGTAACACTACAGAGGCTAAAACTAGTCTATAGTTTATTATTAGAGTATAATTAGGTGAATATTTTCAATATACATACATAGCATCACGCCCGAAATCCCTAATGGGGTGGGCAGAGCCACAAGACTACTTGTGGCCACGTTCGATTAATTAGTCCTAAGATGGTATGATGAACCGTATGGTGACAGGTGATCAGCCCATCGCCCATACAGATAGTCCACCATGTTGGAGAGGACCCGTCCCTTATTTTCAATATAGAGCTCCAATAAAAGTTAGTACAATCACATTTAGGGGAAACTCACAGTTCGGTGGCCATATAAAATATATTAACTATTCTAATCTCATTTATTAAAGTTTTCTGTATATTTATGGTTTGATGAGGTCAATACTGCAATTCTTCAATAGCAAAATAATTAATAAATACCTTTAAAAAAAATTGGTACCTTATTTTTGCAATTTTATTTTTGTATCAAATATGCATTTTTAGTTAATTTCTTGACAGTGGAATTGTGTGATTGATCAATTTAAATAAAAAATTAATAAATATAACAACTTAAATAAGTATGATTTAAAGAGGTTTTTATTTTGTATGGAAACCAAACAGTGACGTCTCCTCTTAAATAACCGTTTCGATGATAGATAATAAAATTAATAAATGTTATATTCAATTTAGGACTTCAAAAAAATGAAGAAGTCCTTTTTGTAAACAACAATGTATGACGCTCTATAACGCGTTAAAGTCGAAATTAAAATAGAAAGTTATCATGTGTCGTGGGAGATGTTATTTTTTATTTATCTGTACAATACGTGAGATTTTTTAATATTAAATGGCTTTTACCGTGGCTTTTACATCTACTTAATAATGTCATTTTAAAAGTTCGAATAATTCTGAGATATATTCTATGATCTCATGTATTGAACATTAGTTAAAGAATTATTTAAAATAATTAAAAATATCGCTACTTTAATGTTGGTATGTATGGCGGCATTTAACCTTTTCAACGCCAATGACGGATATACGCACCACTGGTTCAACGCCGACGACGGTTACCGTCAAGGCATACATTGTAACAGAGCCCTAAATCAGTCTGGCATAAGGTTGAAATTCGTGTTACTTATTAGACATGCCTGGCGTGTGATTGACAACTTATGTATTTGACATTGCGTTGAAAAGGTTAAACGCTAATTTGGACTTACGTTTACCTAACAGCATTTGATTGATTTTTGATTGAAGACAAAAATCAAAGTAGCTAGATTTTCGACGTCAGTCAATCACTTGTGATCACGTACTTACACGCTCAGTCAAGCGTCCGTCAGATAACAGTCAAGCATACATCAGCCGGATTGAGCGTTTAATTGCCGAATTCACAAACGTCAGTAGGCTGTAGCCGACAGCAGATTTCCGTGCCCCTGACGCCAGGGCATACCATCTTCCATACGTTTTGTCGGCTACAGCCGTCACTCGGCGTCTATCAACTAGTTATCAACCTATACATAAACTTCATTTAAACGTCACTTTAATTAGAGATCAATTTAAGTGGCCTTTTTGCATAAGGAAGTTTTTTGAAAAATTCTAATTATTTCGTCAGTTAGATTATCAAAAAAATTTGAACACGTATTTTTTGCTTTATCAAATCAATCAAAATTGACAAAGATAACGCGCATCAAATTTCGGGTGTGGGGACTTATGACGTCATGAGTCGCCACTTATTGGTACAAAGTGTGCAAAGTCGTGACGTCACGAAACTTCCACGCACTACATCTTCGTCATTTATTGTTTAATCGACAAAAGAAAAAATTGGTTTTCAATATTTTTTTATAATTTAAATGACGGACTAATTAGAATTTTTCAGAAAACTTCCTTATTTGGCCATAAAGGCCGGCTATCCAAGCCCTGGCCACGGCGTAGTTACAATTCCAAGCCACGTGTCATCCGTTGCCATTACTCTTATCCTTTTCTGGTTGTCATCGTGCAGCGATTGAGAGGTACAGCTGAATAATTTTGGTTAAAAATTTGTAACTATAGTGGTGCTGATTACATATTTAACCTTTTAGCCGCCAAGCTGTGTCTGAGAAGTAACACGAATTTCAACTTTAAGTCAAGGTAATGAAGGACTTTTTTACCCTGTATACGCTGTCACGCATAGTCGAGAACGGCGTCCAAAAGGTTAAAATGCAGACAAAAGCACGCACACATTTATACTTTTCCATATCTACTCAGACATGCAAAAGTTTCCCCAAAGTTATTCAGCTATACTCTTTAATTATATCTTGTAACAATAATAATGGTTCAATCTCACACGAGCGGGGTTGAGGTGACGACCAAGGCGGGTCCGTTACCGTTCTGAAGTTACTAGGGTTTACAACGGACGAGGTATCTTAGGTTCAGATTACCAACTTTCCTGTGGACTCAGTCGACTGTCAGTCGAGTTCTTATTGTATTAAAATAAAGTATGTTGCTTGAACTTAGTCCACAGAAAGGCTAGACCTAGGAAAACAGTGAATAGCGGCCATTTTGAAATTGACGCCATCTTGATTCAGCTGTCAAATTCTCATTCTGTCGGCCCATGCTTAGTGGTATAAGCAAGACAGTTTGCCTGATATTTGACACAACTAGATAGAGGATACCTTTTATAACTACTTGTAATGGAGGTCGGAGGTGGTTTTAGGCTAAGTCCATCTAATTTAAAAAAAAACGTATTTTTGTAAATGAAAATGTTTAGGCTTTTCAAATGTTATCATGTGTGGTTATGTTTTTATAAAATTTTAGAATATAGAATAAATTATTTCCATTCAGAGACCAAATATTCTAAAAACCGCTTAGGCTAACTGTTGCTAGCAAATAAAGCTGACAACCTTGCGGGGCGCGCGGGGTTTGATCGGTGCGTTCGCGGACATGCGCGCCCCACGCCTACCCGTAGCCCCGCTACTTATAACTATTGGGACATCGTTTGGGGAGGGCGGGGGTATTCGCTCTAAACAAAAATTTGGACTCAATAAAATGTTTCGTTCTTGAATTGGGTAGTTGATTATAGTAACAAATATTAAAATATTTCTGTGGAATGATAGCTTCACCCTTAACAATACATATAAAACAGGAGTCATGTAAAAATCTATCAAAATTATTTAAATTGAATTCATCCATACTTGTCTTATTTGGTAAACAAGTTTCTAACCTCGGTTTCCTTGCAAATAAAGGAACCGGTGACAATGTTTCAAACGTCACTTTGCCAGTTTTACCCGAAACATTTTGAGGTTAGAAACTTGTTTACCAAATAAGCCAACTATGGATGAATCCACTTTACATCATGATAAAATATTTGTTGTTAGGTACTTACTTAGAGGATAAAAATATATAAAATAGCCCTTATTGCTAAAATGTGGTGTTGTGGAATATAATAGTCAAATATATTTTTTATAAATAGAAAGTTATCCTAATCTCATTGGTCAATGTTTAAATTTGTTTTTATCTGTGACTTGCAAATATAATTTGAGGTCTCGTTTTTAAATCGGCCTAACGTATAAAACTTTGTAATATTCTAAGTTTTAATTTGATTATACGTTAAGTGCATAATTGTAAAAAGAATCGAATAATAATAGGAATCGTTATTATGATACTAGTTCATATTTATTAGGTCTCAAATGTGCAGCTAAATCGTGTTGTATTTTTAAAATATTTGTTTACATATTTTAATCAATAGTGTTTGCACGTGTACAAATTATATTGATTGTTTTAATAAAGAATATCCAAGATTTATTGTATGTTATTGATTCAAATTCGAAAGTGTGTTCCCTAAATTTAAAAGTAGCTAAACTTGAAATACGAAACGTCATACTCGATTTTGACAGCTTGATACCATACTAAATCGACGTCGTTTCTTATTTCAAGTTTAGCGACTTTAAAATTTAGCGAACACACTTTCGAATTGGCCCCAATATAGATAGAGAGATATACATATATCTACCTAATTTACTTGCCTTTATTAATATATTATATCATGTTTATATTTAATTTAGTATCCCACCAAAAATGTAAATGTTAAAAATAAGCTTTTCTGTGCAAACGTAACAGACAGACAAAGTAGCTTTGACATTTATAATATTATGGATATTCACATCTAAATAAGTAAACCAACAAATTTTTAGCCTTAGTCTGTCTGTATAGCTGATAAAAAAATTATTAAACGCAGAGAATGGATTTCGATGAAAAATATCAAGATATTGTTTCTATTCCAACAGCGGCTAATATGAATAACACAAACATAAATTAAACCCATTTATCTCTTTTGTCGGCACTAGTGTGAGAGAGACGCACTTAGAGATAAGACGGTCTATCTTATCTTTGTGTCATTCATGTTAGAGCCGCTGTTGGAATAGAAACAACAAACATGAATCACTTAATATTGCGTCAATCTATTTCCGGGATACAAAAGGTAGTATAAACAAGATAATGATGAAAAAGTGGTCAAGTGCGAGTCGGATTCACACAAAGGGCAGCATCAAATTTTGCTTTACATGTTATACCTGCACTTGACGCGCGCCGAGTGGAGGCGAGTGCAGGCGAGTGGCTACGTGAAGTAGGCCCGCTCGGCTCGACTTGTGTGCGCTCGCCTCGCCTCGTCTCCGCTCGCTATAGTTGTCGGTTTTTCGTGCAAGATCAAAGTGACGGTGAAATTGCGAGCGGCCCGACCTCACGCGCGCGTACATTAGTGAGGTTATAAAATACTTCACGTACGATTTTCCTTTAATATAATAAAACAAAATTAAAATGAAATAAACCTCTTCGGAATAGGACATAGGGTACTTTATATCCCAGAAAATTCAAAAGTTCCCGAGGGCATAACTAAAACCAAATTTCGTTCGGACAATGTCGCAGGCAAATGGTAGTTTTAGATATAATATGAATTTAATGAAACTCTTTTCTTTTATTATTTAGTTTCTGATATCATCTAACAAAAGAATAAACACAAAAACATGTTCACGCACGTCCCTCCATTAGGTACTTAATAATGAAATGAATTTTGATACGTATTTATATACAAATATAAATTTCATACGGTAGATATATGTTCTTACACTGTTCTATTTTTGTGTATAGTAAGCTAAGCATCCGCCATCTCCTTTTCGTCCAAGGTTTTGGAATCTTTTTTGTACAATATGTACGTAAAAAAGCATAATGAGCAATCGCGGACAAAGCTGTCGCGACACGTCCATCGTCTTCTACGTTTCGGCGGCAACTGAGCTATGCGAGCGTCAAGTGGATGCCACTCGCCTCGGCACCACTCGCCGAGTGCCTCGCACGAGCGCCTCGTACGAGCGTCCAGTACAGCTATTAGTTTAAGCTAATAGCATCCTCCTGGATTGCGCCGCCATACCTGCTTATACAGAGCGTTTTCACATTATCCGGCACGATATGGTATCGGACGCCGTTACGATATCGGAGCAAGTAAATTGTATGAAGTATGAGCCTGCCTTTCACATTATCCGTTACGATATCGGATATCAGACCCGTCACCGATATGTTGGCGGCCCTATTGGACCCCCGTGAGCTACCGGACGATAATCCTTATATGTGTAGGGTGAAGGCGGCAACAGTGGCTATAGCGACAACAGTGGCGCACTAGCCGTTGTGTCAAAAATATTATAGATAGCTTTCTTTCTTTCTCACTCTTCGGAAGGTCTCCCGATAGAAACAGTTTACAACCAGTTCGCTTGCGTCAGCTATGTAACGAACCCGTGTAAATAATGTTTTTTTGTTTTGACGATGGAAAAAGTGAATTTTAAGGTAAGATGAACTTTCTATTTTTTCACGAACATCTTGTTTTGCCAATGGATTAATAATTTTGCTGAGAAATAAACTTAATTGAGGTCATTTTGACGTATACTGCACTTCGATTTAAGCAAAACTATCATGCGTGGTATAAGTTATATCCAAAATGGCGGTTTTGTACACAATGACTCAAATCGCTTAAGTACACAGTGGTCCATGATACATTGTGGTGTGTGTGTACTGTAGGTACCTACTGATAATAATTGCTCAGACATTAGTTTAGAAAATTTTACAAGATGTAATAATTTTCGTTAGTTTTTCCTTTCAGGATGGCTCAAAGTCAAGTCAAACTATCTTTGTTCAATTTAGGCTTTTACAAGCTCTTATGAAGGTCAAGGAATGAATCTACCACCGGTTCGGAAAAAATCCTCTACTGAGAAGAGCCGGCAAGAAACTCGGTGAGGCTCTTCCAGCAAGGCCCCGTAAAATAGGGAAACACACAGTTGACGACATGAAAAACGCTTTTAAAAAAAAAATGGTATGAGCGAGAGAAAAGAGTCTAATGTTTTTAAATTTAAGTAACTTGATTATAAATTTAAAGACAAAATATAATTTTTATTTAACGTTACATTTATTGTTTGGTTAATTCAATAAATAAAGACTGATAAAAAGCCGAAAATTGCATTATTATTTGGGTTATAATTATAGATGATTCACTGTGAACTTGCCTGATTCACTGTGAACTGAGGGCCGATTCACTGTATGCCACCCCCAGTACACAGTGGCTGAAATAAGTTTTTTTGTTAAATACTGTTTATTTTCCAAAATATTACCTTGTTGTACTAAATCGATTAAAATATTCAATATATATTAGTTACACTATAATAATAATCCTTTTGCATCTTTCCAACACTCGTCCAAATCAAGTGACATTGCTCGAAAAAAAAGTGACCCACTGTTGCCGCCTTGACCCTACATTTTCTCTAATGTGTGCGTAACTGAGCCGGCGGCATATGTAAAGACACTAGATGGTATCGGATATCAGCTTTCAGTATCCGACACCGATATCGTATCGGATAATATGAAAACGCTCTTACACAGCGAATCCTAGTAAGGAACCAAATCGATGTTTGTTAGTGTTCAAGATACCTATTAGCTATTACTTATTTCATATGTAGGTAACGTACGGGACCCTCGGCGCGCGAGTAGGGAGGATTAAAATGTATTAAAAAATCTGTAACGTGCTCCGTAAACGCTTTTACTCGTAATAAATGGCGCGAAAATCTCACGCCATGTTTAAACTTAGACCAAGACCGCATCAAAAACACCCGCCACAATTACATTATAGAAATATAAATAATGTCATTCAATTGTTACGAAAATCAGTTTATTTCATTTAACTTATAACATAGTGATTGTCGATAAGTCTCAACGACTCAAAGTTTCACCCCTCGAACATGGTGGCCCGCACTAAAAATCAATACTACGCTTGTAAACAACAACTACATGTGGAACGTAATATTTTGTTATTAAAATCCTTTTTACACCATCGTCCATGTTCTGTGTAATTATTTCTATATAGCAAAGTGTTTTAATTGTTTTATTGTCACTTAATTGGTAAGCGGAAATGGATTCCGCAAATGTTGGTTATTCCTACCATTTGCCTTCTGGAGGTTGGAACTACAAGATTCGCAATACTTTGTCGCAATTCAGCGATCTATTCAGTGAATTCAATAAGTATATAGCTCCGGCGTACCACCATGATCGCTGTGAAAGGTTGGTTTTGCTTTCTTAGTAACTTGTCTAAGACGTAGTACCTAACGCGCAGAATACACATTCTCAGCTGTATCGTAGGTATCATTTGGACGCTTTTATTATATTAAACTATACTGCGTGTATAATGTAACTATCATAATGTGGTTACTAATAGGAAGTAAATACCGTATATGCGTCAAGGTAGCGTACTCGTTAAAAATATCCAGTATTTGACGGTACAGAAAAGTAATGAAAAAACACAGTTCCCTCGTAATTCCCAGATTTAATAGTTATAATATAACAGATTTTATTAAAGGAGGAGGTTATTAAATCGGCTCGTACTGTTTGTATGTCCGCGCATAACATTTTATTTAATGGTGCTATTTAAAAAATAAACAAAATTGCATGCAACTATCGCAGGAAGAGTGCCCAGATAGTACGATTACGATAAAATCAGTTCCGCTTAGTTTAACTTTTTTATTTTTATCGTAAAAAGATCACACTACCACTAGCGCACCGGTACAAGGAAAGGAACTGTGTTTTTCGATTTTATGCCCTTCTGATACAATTTTATGGAGGCTTCAAATCCTAGAAATCATCAACGGGTACACTGGCACGTGCGCCTATGTGATTATCAAATCATAAATAAAGAAACATTAATATCGTGGTTGATTTTCGAAATGATTCCAGGTCTGTTCAAATGCGGATTTACTCGATGCACAAAGGAGAGTTCGTCATGGTGTTCATGGCATTTTTTGCTTGTTTCGGACTAGGCGTTTTTATAGGATTAGCAGGTAGTATGATAACACACGCATCGTTTATAGGACTACGGATCATTCTTAAGTGTACGGTGGCAATGGACTCCTCCGTTGCCACTGGGAACAAATGAGAATTATTTTTAGATTCTTAGTTAATGGGATTGAACAATAATAAATCTTCCCAGTTTTACACTTCTCATTTCTTGAGTTGGTAAAATTTGAAATTTCCGGGGGATCATGGGGATCTTATTTATAAGTTGAATTCACCAAGTCATTTATTTACTCCTTTTATAGAATTGAACCCATCTTTTTTGTGCACTTTAGGATGCTGATACATCCATGCCTTGTTTTGTAGGGCCATCGCCAACGTCGACCACATCAGTATCGGCCTCGAGAGTTCTCACAAACACAAGCGCTCTCTATCGGGGCCCCTTCCACCTGCACAGCCCCTCGCTCGGCACCAAAGTCCAGCAACTCTGGCTGCTAGCAGAAATACTGACCAATAATAATGACGGTAACTCTTGCTGGATTATATTAAATTACTTTCTACACGCGCTGAATAATATAGCGTTACTGGCTGCCGGAAGGCGGTCTTGTTAGGTTTGTTTGTTTCTTACCGTCTCTAGGTAGCGCCATTGCTTGTTCGTTCTGAACACGCCACTACACAAGGCCAAAATAATCCGCAGAGCTACATCAGATCGTAAGTACTCGAAGGTGCAACCCGCCATTCATCATTCGCTGTTTCAAGTTCCTCAGTTCTTTAAATACGCATTGGACTTTGCAATTTCTGACTAAAGTGCGTGTTAGTGTAACACGCACAATGGTGCGTCCGAGATGAGCGCGTCGGTGTTGGTGACGCATACTGGCATAAATAGGTTTTCTATGCGTAACCGACAAGCTGACGCAGCGTTATGTACATTAGAGAATCACAAAAAAAAACAATATTTCTTAATATTTAATTATTAGTTTCGTTTCATTGTCCCTTTCAACAATAACAGACATAGGATAAGGTGGCTGTAAATATGTGAAAGAGGTTTCAGGATGTAATGTTTTCTTATCTTTTATATTGCAGAAGAGATCTTCGACAAGAGTTTTCAAATTAGTATATCTATAGACGGCGTTCTGAGTGATCATACGACGTTGAACTTAATTCCGGAGACCGAACTGACCAATAGGTGGGACTCAAGACAATTTAACTGTTATCTTTATTTTATTTAAGCGGATAAAATTCCATTATAAATAAATAAATTAATTAAAATTGTAGCATAATATTTCTTCTTTATAGGAAGTATTTTCTTGCAATATACCTAATCATGAAAATTCCTTCTTTCAGAACACAACATTTAAAATGTAAGAAGCAGGTGTGCGAGGAAGTTATGGTCTTACACCTGGGCTCGCTCGAATACACGCATTACATGCTGAACATACACTTCTATGGGCTAAAAGAGTTCCATAAACGATACTATATAAAAGAGATCGTATTCTACGTGAGTATATCTAATTAAAGATTTAGACTATTAATAAGAGACAATTAGGTAGATCGATTTGTGAGCGTCAAGTTAGCATACCTGTATATGTATATACGTATGAATTAAAGGGGCTCGTAAACGGATTAGTTTATCGGCAATTTATTGCTGCAATTCGGGCTATCCCCAAAAAGATTACATATTATATCACTAATTGGAACAAAAAGTTTCAATTAAATTTTTGAGGATAGCCCGAATTGCAGCAATAAATTGCCGACAAACTAGCCCGTTTACGAGCCCGTAACGATTCAAAACATAGTACCCAAATACCGATGCGTAATTAACTAATTATCCTCGACGTTCATAGTCTGCTTGCCCATACGGCCGTAACTAGCGGAGCATTGAAGCGCAATGCCCTACCTTAAAATATCAATGCCTTACCTTAAAAAATACCATCAACTAAGATAATATGCCAAGTAAACTGTTTGTTCATATTATATGATACTACCTGCGACCCTAACATGCAAAACACAAAGATAAGTTAAACCCGTTTATCTCTATGACTATCTCTTTCGTCGGCACTAGTGTGAGAGAGACTCACTTAGCGATAAGTAGGTTTAACTTATCCTTGTGTCTTGCATGTTGCTTGCACTATTGCCCTACCTTAAATTCAACTCTTGCTAACGGGCCTGCTTGCCTATCGATATTAGCTGTCGCGTTACCTGGCAATTCTTAATGGTAATATTTTCCATTAGAAAATACTTTGATCACCTCAGCCATGGCCACTCCTTTCGTTCCTACTAAGAACAAATGGACTTCTTTTACCATTACTATGAGACTATTTTTATTTGGCCCAAAAATGAATAATAATGCTTTAATATTTTTTCAGTTTAAAACATATAACCCAGCCTTCACACAAATGGAGACGTGGTTCCGATTTATATTCCTACTGACGACGTTTACGGTTGCTGTGAGTAAATTCAATACAGTTGTATTTCCTGATACTCTATGGTTTCCGGTTTCAGTTTATTGCACATTCGACACTTTCGCACCTGCATATTAGTTAAAAGTATCTTTCTTTATGGTTTTTGAGGAGGTCCGCAAAAGAACTACAGTAACCGAAATAGCTCTAAGAGTTGATAAACTTAAATGGTATTGGGTGGAGCACATTGCTCGTACATAATCAGATGGCCGATAGGGCCGAAGTGTTCTCGAGTGGCGACCGCGACCGCGTACTGGAGGCGCATCGTGGCCAGACCACCCACACGGTGGACTGACTGGTGACGATTGCGGAGCTCAGGTGGATGCAAGCAAAACGGGATCTGCACGTCTAGCACGACCTGCCCGCGAGTCGTTTGTCGCTCAGCGCGTCCCTTACATATTTGACAAGGTTGACAGAGACGCAATGAGTGACAAACGACTCGCGGGCATGTCGTGCTAGCCCCCCTGTTGTGGTGGGTAGGCCCACGTCCAGCAACGGACGTCTTTCGGCTGAAATAATGATGATTAGGATAAAGACGTGATGCTTTATGCGCGACGAAACTATTGTAAAGGGCATTTTAACTAAATTTTAGCTTGTACTTAGATAAGCGTGCATGAATCTCAGTTAAACAATAATCATATCCGTATGGTGTTTATTTTTCTCCGTACTAAGAAAATAATTATAAATACGATAGGGTTTTTTTATTCCTTTTTCACGTCAAAACGAACCAATGGACTGACTTGATCTTTAATTTGCATAACGATAGCTGGAAAGCCGTTGACGGACATAAACTACTTTTTATTCTGGAGAAATATACTCGTACACTTCCTGATTGAACAGCGATAAACGTCCACGTGGTCGCTAATAAAATAAATAAATTAGATTTGAATATTCCAGTGTTGGTTCGCACATTCTCTACGGAAATACTCGACGCACGACTGGTCAATCGAGCAGAAATGGCTGTCTCTGTTATTGCCCCTTCTTTTGCTTTATAACGGTAAGTCCTGTCCTATAAATAAATGTAACACTATACATTACCATATTTTATAGTGAATAAACGATTCATTCATTCATATATTGTTTGAGAACTTGAGACTCTCAGAGACTAAACCGTCCGAAACGATTAACACTTTCATTGCTAGGCTCAATCGAATAGCACTCCAGCCAGCGGTCCTAGAATGCCAGACACGGGGATTAGTTAAACCCGTTTATCTCTCTTACTATCTCTTTCCACGATCGGCACTAGTGTGAGAGAGACGCACTTAGAGATAAGACAGTTTTAACTTGTCCTTGAGTCAACCTTGCTAGGGTTACAGATGCCACGGAATTCTCTATACAACCCGCTTGTTCATACGGCCATATAACGTACCCAGCTTCTGGCCCGGGGGGGGTGAAATCGACTTGAGTATTTTTTGCAAATTGTCCGGTGCACGCTGTAAAATCGACCATTTCTTTCTATTGACGCTGTATTTTATCAGGACCTAATAGCTTAGCTACGAATGGTTTTTTCATCGTGAGTTTTATAAAGTAAGCAGTGATATTTTTTAGATCCCATATTTCCACTGCGGCTGGTGTCGGGCAGCTGTTTCGCACCGCTCATGGACTCGGTGTTCCAGACTTTCTTCCTCGCCTGCGTCATGTTTTCCTGGCTTGCGCTCTACCATGGGCTTAGACAGGTAATCCGGACCAATAGATCTGCCTCAAAGGTCTAATCCGGCTCGAAGGACCAAAAAAGTCAAGTTCCATTATTTCTTTTGGATTAATTGCATTTAAACTTGTTACTTATTATAGATTCTCCTCTGAAAATGTTGATTTGTACTTAAAAGTTCTTATATGATAATTTCCTTCAATAACCTGCTGCTTTGTACGCAAACTAATTTAATACTTTACGATAGCTCCATCTGATCATTAATTATTAAAACGACATTTTTCCTTTTGCAGAACGAAAGGGGCTTCCTCTCATTCTACCTGTTCAAACTCATTGTTGTGGGCTCTGTGTGGACGCCCGCTATGGTCGTTACTGTGTGGCAGAAGTATTACGCGTACTACGACCCCACATACAACTATACTATGAATCCTAATTACCCTGTAAGTTAAAAACACATTTAAAGGCTTGATAAACATGCTCACCTACACATCGTCCAATAAAACGTGTATCATAACGACGCAGTTACATACTTACGTGGGGCGTTGCCTAGTACCAACCACGTGATCACTTTCCTCATACGCAGTATATTATTGTACCACGCTGGACATTAGTCAGAATGAAACTGACAGAATAGAAGGGGAAACCTCACACCTGTTTTTATTTTTATGTATTCGAGATAGTTTGTCACCTCGGCCTCGTACAGTCGAAAATACTGAACGGATTTCTTCATGAGGTATCATTGAATTTGTAACGATGCAGAATGTGTCTTGAGCTATGCTGTATCATGTCATAAACAATTCAACCCAACGAATGCTAAAACCAAAACCGGGTATGAGCAGTTTGTAAAAACTGCGTAAGTGTATTTGTTAACAAAAATCAGTGATAAGAAAAATCAAATCAGTTCAGCGTGTAGAACCTATAGGCACGAAATGTCAATTTGGCAACTTTTTGGATTTACGCGGTATTTACAAACTCATACGCGGTTTTGAACTATCACCGATGCTATTGGTTTTTTTTTTTGTAGTCGGGTTTTAGTTTTTACATACATACATAGGATCACGCCCGAAATCCCTAATGGGGTGGGCAGAGCCACAAGACTACTTGTGGCCACGTTCGATTAATTAGTCCTGGTATGATGAACCGTATGGTGACAGGTGATCAGCCCATCGCCCATTTTAGTTTTTAGTCTGTTTACTTTCAATTCTTTAAGAAAATATAATAGCTGCGTAGAATTGGATTTTGAAATACACCATTTTATTTATTATTTATGGAATTAGCAAATAAATATGTAATATTACAGGGAAAAAATCTAAGTTATTACAAATTTGTACAGGTAACATACATTGATTAAGTACCTAGATAAAATTATTATTATACATTTTGGAGTATTTACTTTTGATGTCAGATTTACTTGATTAGTACATTATTTAACAATATGATTTAACTACGACTAAAACTCTCACACAATTCCTTACACTCTCTTTCAACGACCGTCCAGCCAACCACAAACAAGTCACAGGAGAGGTGCACCAAAAATTACTGTTCAACTTTTTCCAGGCGGTGAAGGTAATGTTCTTCATTGGACTCGTCGTCTACTTAATGTACCTGCTCGTTCTCATCGTGAAGTCGTACAGCGATCTTAGAAATATGCCGTTCTTTGGTAAGTTCACACAAGTGGCAAGTTCGTTCATTAAAGTGATGACTATAATTACTTAATTAAATAAAATTAAATAAATAAGGTAAAATATCTCAACTAAATTAAAATTATTATCGGCTTCCATTCATGGTATTTTAAGGCGAAATTTATGATACTTCGAGCCGTTCAAGCTTCACTTTAGTTCAGTGCTTAAAATGGCGGCGACAAAAACAAAATGGCGGCTAAACGCATGAAAGCCTGTTGATAAATTAGTCTTCTACACTTCTACAATAATAATAATTATAAAGAGGGAAAATTTGTTTGTGTGTGTGTGTTTATCACGCAGGGGTTATCTCTCAAATTACTTCTGTTCTTTCGCTAATAGAAACCTACAGTGACTTATGCCGGATAGGAAGAGCGATAACCGAATTCCATGCAGATGAAGTCGCGGGCAAAATGCTAGTCTAACATAGACTTACTAGACATACATTTTTGGTGTACAGCCAGCCGTATATTTAGTCAATTTCGAAAAAAGTTAAACTATCACAATAGCTATATAATACGGAGACATTATTTTCAAGATGTTCGACTCCGCTGCCTATCAATAGTGGTGGGAACAGTGACAGCGATCACATCAATTCTGGCCGCCCAGAGCTGGGGCCCGGCCGCCCTGCAGGACCACTGGGCCTCGCAGCCGAGCGTCCACTACGACACGTCAGCCCCCTTCATGGCTCTTTACGGGTTGTTTAACTTCAAAATGTACATACTAGCCTACTTATTCTCGCCGGGAGGTGGATCAATTCATGGTAAGATCTTCATTTTGTCGTCACATACTTATTTTTACTGATTTTAATATCATTTATAGAATGTGTTTCCTTGGACCTCTTTCACGATAAAATGGAGTGACGGATAGACGTAATTTTTCTCACCGATAGCTGAAGCCGTTGGGCAGGATATAATTTTTATTACGGAAAAATGCAGTTTACAAGGCCGCTAACCATAACCAAATTCTACGTGGACGAAATCGCATGCAAAGCTAGTCGGCTAGTTAGATCGATAACGACCCATTCCGTCACCTTTAGTAATCCTACACACGTCAAATCAAAAGTGAACGTCGAGGTAGCGGGCCCGTAAATGATATCCAGGATATCAAATTGGTACATGGTATAAAAGTACCAAAGTAATTTTGGAGATATAAGTCCCATCTAACGCGTACGCTTCCTTGACCTCGAGAAATCACAGAAAGGCTTTATTTCCAAAAATTCTAAGACGTTACTAGCAAGGCATTTAAATAAAAGCTATAAAAAATGTTTTTTGCAGAAACAGCCATAACCAAGGACAACCCAGCGTTCTCTATGATCAACGACTCGGATGAGGACGTGATCTATGGTTCCGATGAAGAAAGCCGCCGACCACTCAACTCCCACCATCGAATTAATGAGGATATATGATTGAATCCATAGACAAACTAAATGTATTTTTTCTTGTTATAAAGTTATATTGAGGACTATTTTGCTTTATTTACCTACGCGTCACTCCAAATATCTCATTAATAATTTTGATTAATGATAAATTCCATGTCGTAGTTATAACTAATTGATATCATTAAATACTTCCAAAATAACAATTTTTTAAAAAAACCGTGAAAGATTTTAAGAAACCAGATTGCTAATTTACATGATTCCCATTTTCAGGAACCAGGGCCCTCTATTCTACGTATGTTTTTTAGTGTTCTGTATGTCGAATGTGAAAAACGAAACCAATATAAGATCACTCGTGTGTAAGTCCGTCGCTTCTGGCCCTTTATCTCAAAAACTGTGTGACGTAGGAACTTGACTTTTGGCATGATAGATCTTGATAACACAGACAGACGTAATTCGGTTCTTGACCATTTTTAGGTTTCCGTACCCAAAGGGTAAAAAAGGGACCCTATTACTAAGGCTCCGCTGTCCGTCTGTCCGTCTGTCCGTCTGTCTCCAGGCTGTATCTCATGAACCGTGATAGACAGTTGAAATTTTCACAGATGATGTATTTTTGATGCCGCTATAACAACAAATACTAAAAAACAGATTAAATAAATATTTAAGGAGCCTCCCATACAACAAACGTGATCTTTTTGCTCGTTTTTGTTCGATATTGATAACGGCAACAGGTAGACACTTGAAATATTCACAGTATATTTAGATATATATTAACTTCAAAAATAAGTAATTATATTAAAATAAAATAAATATTTAATACAACAAACGTGTTTTTTTTTTATTATAATAGTACGGAACCCTTCGTGCGCGAGTCCGACTCGCACTTGGCCGGTTTTGAAACAATATTTTTGGCTAAGTACATAAACTTAAACCACAGATCATAGGTACAATTCAAAAATAAATTCAGTGTTCTGAGACTGAAGCTGGACATACATGTTTAGACTTGTACAAGTATACTGTAACGTGTATGGGAAAATACTTGCGCAAATTCTTCCCATACACGTGACAGTATACTTGTACAAGTCTAAACTTGCGCAAGCATATCGTTAGGTGTATGGCCGGCTTTAAACAGACATTGAACTATTGACCTATATACACATTGCACAGATTGACAAACGATAACAAGATAAAACGAGAGCACATTAATATCTGTAGATGGCGAAGCGAGCAAAATATTAAAATTAATCAACAATATATTTATTACTTTTTACTAGAGATGCAACGGATATCCGGTTATACTATTCAGTATCCGGCCTATCCGGTCATGATTTTACTATCCGGCCGGATACCAAATAGTGAGTCAGTATCCGGCCGGATGGCGGATGGTAAAAGCTTGGATCGGAAAAACGAATAAACAAATAAAAGCCATCAGAAATAGGTGGAATCAGCATCAGTTATTCAATTATAAATTAGTTTCTTTTTAAACTATACATATAAAACAGTACCGTGGTCCTAGAAATTTGAAATTTGGAGGAGGCATTCCTCGAGTACCCTAGAGCTGCACAAATGAGGGTTTTTTTTTCATATTCCTTCACTAAAGGGGTGATGAAGTGTGTATGGAACATACCGCGGGCGACGCTGTGGCGGGTCCACTAGTTAAATATAAAACTTCACGTAACACCACGTCATGGCACGTTCGAGTATTCCCAACTGACGTAATAAAGCGCGTATTTAACCTCTATGGCTCCTGACCGCGCTCTTACAATAAGGAAGTTTTCTGAAAAATTCTATTAGTCCGTCATTTACATTATAAAAAAATATGGAAAACGTATTATTTTTTTTGTCGATTAAAAAAAAATTACGACGATATAGTGCGTTGAAGTTTCGCTTTACGTCACGTCTTTGCACACTTTATACCAATAAGTGGGGACTTATGACGTCATAAGTCCCCACACCCGAACTTTGATGCGCGTTATCTTTGTAAATTTTGATTGATTTGATAAAGCAAAAAATACGTGTTCAATATTTTAATCTAACTCACGGATTAATTAGAATGTTTCAGAAAACTTCCTTATTTCTAACAAATTAAAACTTGTTAGCTGCGCGAAGTCCACGCAAGCTTATGCGACTTTAGAAATAGCTCGTGTGCGGCCGGATATCCGGTTGCCGGATATCTGGCTATCCGGTATTCGGCCAAACCACTATCCGTTGCATCTCTCTCTACTCTTTACCCTGTGGTGTGATTCTCTAAAATAACACTTAGGTAGTTCATGAACTCAATGGCAAGCGTAACTTGACCTGTCAGTGCTTATAAACCAACTACACTAGTGGACCCGCCACAGCTTCGCCCGCGGTATTTTCCATACAAACTTTATCACCCCTTTTCACCCCTTTAGGGATGGAATTTCAAAAATTCCCTCCTTAGTGCACCTCTAGGGTACTCGAGGAATGTCTCACCCAAATTTCAAACCTCTAGGACCAACCGTTTAGGCTGTGCGTTGTCTATAAGTGAGTCACGATACTGTTTTATATGTATAGATGGATGTTCCTCAGTATCTCCGACCCTGGTCGTATTTCGACAAGCCCCGGCCATGAACGTAGGTATCTAGTTCAATATCATTACCACGAGTTTACGCAAACCGTTCTCGCTATCGAAAACTAACGCTCGGCCCCGTTTACTTGTATCGGCAAAAAGCAGCATTTCCGATAGATTTCGATAGCGAGAACGGTTTGCGCAAACTCATGGTAAGGGCTTAGCATAATGCATACGAACGCGCGTCAATGATTGTCAAATGAAATAAGACATTAAATACATCATACATACATACATGAGATTACATAGCTGTTTTCACACAGACGTCGCGGCCCGCAGTAACGAAACTCCATCCTACTCTGTGGTGTTGATTCTCTATGGTGCCATAAATTAATAATAACCATCGTGAGCAACAGCTGATGAGCGGAAAACGAAACTAGTAATTTAGACTGGAAGAACAAAGCCATTAGGTCAAAGTTTGAATGTGTCCGTCGCTGATTAGCCGCTGCGCAAGAGAAATACATAGCTGACTTACCGAATCGCATGCAGAGTATGAGGGTATGCGATTTAAATAACTATATATACTTACCTACGTAAAGTAAGTTGTGAAGCAAACATGTAAAATAAATTCATGCAAATATTACGTAATTACGTTTTTAATTTACTTATAATTATAAATCTCCGAAACTCCTGAGCCTAGAATTTTGAAAAATAAACGAAATATATGTAGAGCCTCATTCGAAGTTTACAGGAAAACCTAAACGGTCAAACCTGTCTAGTTTCCCACTCAAGAGAAAATGCGTTTTCTACGTGCGAAAAATTTACAAGCTCAATTGGTCTACTGGTGTAGTGACTGAGGATTGAAGTTTCTTTCGAATGTCGGCTGTACTTTCTCAACCGACGAGTGATGTCATCGGGTCTCGCTTCTCAGGCTCGGGTGAAAGGTCGAGCGTGACCCTGGGGCCCGTTTCTCAACGTCTACAATTCGCACCACGTAATTTCGCGGCTGTGAAGTTAGTCTCAAGCCGTTTTCGGCGCAGGCGCAGGTACACTCTACGTCCCTTCGCGATCCCCTCCGCTGCGCCCGTCGAACCGTTTACTGCGACGCTACTAGGAGCTAACTTCACAAACGCAAACTTACGTGGTGCGAATTGTTATAATGAAGGTTTTGTCTCGTAAACTTAAAAGACAAAATAAAAAAAATTAGAGTAAAAAAAGCATTTTTAAAAACAAGCTTTTATTTAAATGCTCTAAAATTAAGAAAATTTATTTTAAATTAAATTAAACCCGTCAATGTATTACATTATACAATTTATATGATATAAAAGCCTGTCGCGAGATTAACCTGTGTAAATTTGAATTTTTATACATACACAAGTAAATCTCGCGACAAGCTTTTATATCATCATAAATTAAGTATTCCTCTATGATATCATATAAATTGTAAAATGTAATAAATTTAAATTTTTATTTTCTTAATTTTAGAGCATTTAAATTAGAGATACAACGCATAGTGGTTTGGCCGGATACCGGATATCCGGCATGGCCATTGGCCGGATATCCGGCTGCACATTAACTATCTTTAAAGTCGTGTTAGCTGGCGCGGCCTTCGCGTGGCGAGCAAGTTTCAACTAGTTACGAATTGTAAGTGCGCGGGGAGGCAGTTTGAAGTTCATAATACGCGCTCTATTAGATACGTCAGTTGGGAATATTTGAAGGTGCACGACGTGATGTTAAGTGAAGTTTTATGTTTAAATTACAAGAAACAGTTTTAAATATTCGTCAGTTATAAAACTGACGTGAATAGTATGTTTCTTGTGACTTTTTATTTGTTTTATCCTATTTATGATGCAAGCTTTTACCATCCGGCATCCGGCCGGATACTGATTCACTATCCGGTATCCGGCCGGATAGTAACCGGATATCCGTTGCATCTCTAATTTAAATAATAGCTTGTTTTAAAAATGTTTTTTTAGCTATTTATTTATTTTTGGACATGTTTCTAAGACTGTTCATGTCATGCCTCATTGTTGCATGGTCGTTTGCCTGTTATTTTAGTACAGTCCAGTTCTTCAATAAGGAGCGATTTGACTCTACTTAAGGCCACGTACCTATGCTTGGTCAGCAGCGAAGGGCTTTGAGCCAAAATAGACAACGGCATGGTTGATTAAATGCGTATACATCATTTCGTGTCTGTGCTGTTAACCGTTGAAGCGTTTCCTAGTTAGGAGCCAACCCTGAGTGCAGCAACCATGTCATGGTAAAATTTAAAACCGGCTATCATAATAAAATGCGTACACGAAATTTCGTGACTGTACTGTTGACCAATGAAGAGTTCCCTAGTTAGGAGCCAACCCTGAGTGCAGCAACCATGTCATAGTAAAACTTAAAACCGGCTATCATAATAAAAATGCGTACACAAAATTTCGTGACTGTGCTGTTGACCGCTGAAGAGTTCCTTAATTAGGAGCCAACCCGGAGTGCAGCAACCATATCATGGTAAAACTCAAAACCGGCTATCATAATAAAATGCATTTTTTCTCGGTTTTCTCGGCCTTCCTGGCGAACGCCATTTTGTCGAACATTACACGTTGAACTTTTACTGGAGGATTTTGAAAAATGTTGTACACTTTCATGTTTTACAGGCCTCAAATAACTCTGGATTAAAAATTATAGACTGTAATTTTACAGGCGGGAAGGCCTTTTTTGCACCATAAACTAAGCAAGCATAGATGTTTTAGACGTAGACGTGGCGGCCATTTTGTGCACAGCTCCACAAACCGACGTGCCATGTAATTCTCTAACGTGCGCGGCCATTTTGTGCACAGGCCCACAAACCGACGTGCCATGTAATTCTCTAACGTGCGCAGCGTCTGATCGGCGATGAGAGACGCATTCAAATTTAGACCTAATGATTTCAGCATTACAGTCCACATTAATAGTTTCATTTATCCGCTGATCCGCCGCTGTGCATGTAAGAGAACCTTTTCGCCACTAAGTGGGATTTGTGCCATTTATTAAAACATTTTCTGAAATAATAAAGTTATTATTAACAAAATACAAGACACGCTCCAAAAACCCTTTGAAAACTAAGAAGTGGCCGTTAGTAAATTACCTAGATACATCAGATAATATTTGTTACTTCAGTAATAGATTAAGTACATCAAAATCGTACAGTAAATGAGCACAGTATGAGACATCTGTTATTTACTTGCCACCGACTTGGATGATGTTTCTAGGTTATTTAGTAAATAATGGCCAGACATTATTTCTTAGTTTTCAAAGGGCTTTTAGAGTCTGTTTGTTTTAAGAATTAATTTTCTTTTTACCTTTTTAGTGAATAAGTATGTTGTAAAAATTTAGTTTCAATATAGTGCCACTTGACAAATAACATTGTGTCAACTGCTCATCGACCTTTGTAAAATATTTCCATCAGAATATAAGGACTGTTGACCATTCAGCAGTTCTTTCAGTTCCGATTTACCAGATGCGCTATAACTAGAATAAGTTGCTTAGCAACAGAGAAGGAAATGCCATAATTTTCCAGTTAATGGAAAATTATCTATCATTGAAGAGTTCCATGAAGCAATCTGTGAACTCCATCATCACCCGCTTGACCAAATGATGCTGTTCTTCTGCAAATACATCAGCTATCTTAGAAAATGGCAAAAATGGTGTTTGATTACAAAAGTCACTGGAAGGCAAAATAAGCAATTTTGTTTACTTTGATGAAATATTCTTTCTTGTTATTTTGATTTAAAAACCAAACTACTTACTAAACCAATTTTGATGAAATTTCTATGGGACCAATCTGAAAGTGTATCTTATCCAAAAAGTTTATAAATGATTAAGTCTGAGGTAAGATACATAACAAAAAAAAACAACCGAATTGAGAATCTCCTCCTTTTTTGAAGTCAGTTCAAATAAAACATGACAAGTGTTCATTTTATTTTAATTCATAAGAAATAAATATCATTTATACCTACTATGGATACGAATACATGTTCAATCGATGGAGATAGTCTGTATGTTGTTGAGACTGTGAGCAATGAGGATTACAGGGTGAGGATGTGGAGAGTGTGGGTGCAGCACTGCAGGCAGCTGCAGGGGGCGCTGGCGCGCACCGCAGGGCTCCGCGGGCAGCAGTAGCGGCGTGGCCGCCGTGCGCCGCAGCACCGCACCACCCCGCACCACACACGCCACGCCTGCGCGCGGGTCACGATTCTCATTCAGCGACTCATCGTCCGAACACAAGTCAATCACTTCACATTCCTCCACACGCTTGAGGGGATCCACATCCACATCCATAGCTTGGTCACACTCTGTGTCCACAAACACAATGTCTTTCTCTTGCTTGCTCTCTGCCTCTTTCTTGAGATTGTCGATGTATTCTTGCATGCTATTCATCGACATTCGTTCCACGCCCACACTGATAGGCCTACATTTTACCAATAGCAATTGGGCATTCAGATCCAGTGTATCTTTGTGCCTCTGATTAGGAAAGATGTGCCTCCGCTGCCAGTAGTCTATGGGTCGTCTGTACCGAATTGGAAAGGCTTGGTTTCTACTCTTCAAAGTAGATGGCTTATTATTGATTGGAGTTGATGTGCAGCAGTATCTCTCCGTCCTTTCTCTAGAGTAGCTTGTGTCCCGGTTAAGATTCGTTTTGGCGTTTTTTAAATAAGCTAAAGAGGAAAATGGATAGGGAGGTCCTCGGTCAATGTTAGCAGCTGATCGTGCATTCCTCTGACGTGTATCACCATCTGCATTCTTGGCAGAGGTATCCAGTTTCTCACCTTGAGGTAAAAGCTTGAGTGCAGATAGAAATTCAGGCAGTCTCCCGTTTGGCGAGGACCCAGATGGCGCCTCTTCATTGTTGCAGAGCCTCTCATGTGCTCGGAGTATATCTACATTGTCAAAATGACTGTCACAGTTATCACAGAGATAGATATCGGTCTTGAGCTGAGGTTCTTGTGTTTCGATACGCTTAGGACAGTCATAGAGCATGTTCTCATTGCGAAAGGTGACGAGCAGGCGGCCGCTGGGTCGGTAGTACAGGCTAGTGGTGCTGTCGCGGTTGTCCACGTAGCGCAGCCGGCGCCGCGGATAGCGCGCCAGTTGCGCAGAGAATACGAGCAGGAACGCGCTCTTGTGGAACTCGTAGCATCGCTTCACGAGGCTCTTCAGCCGGTTCTCCCAGTCGTCAGGCACGGCAGCCGGCCGCGTGAAGGGGTGCGAAAAAGCGACGTCCGCCGGCCACCACGGCGGCTGCCGAATGTCCCGCGCCGTGTCACGGCCCCACGAACAGGCCACCATGAACGAGATGAACCGCTCAAGCTCAGCGGCCGTCGCTGTCGACAGGCCAGTCGGGTTGCCATTGGCAAACAGCAACGGCAGGTTCGCGATCATGGCGCGCGCGGTCGCGGACGGTCATCGGAATCGCGTCGGAGGCGCTTGCGATGTCGCGAGACATGGCACCATCATAACGGTTAATTCACCCCTGTCCGTCGTCGATATCGCGATCGACGACATTAGAAGCACATTTAAAACTTATCACTGAACAATATAAGAAAAACTAAGGGTGAAACAGCTTCTCGGTGGTATATATCACAAAAATCCGTGAAGCGCGTTCGTTAACTAAGTAGGTACGTACAGAGAGAAAGAGATCCATAGCCATATCTTTGTTACGTAGTTTTGGACGCCGTGCGAACAAAACGCTTTCGTGCGATGTTTCGATGCTCGAGTTTGTTATAGGTTGTCGATTCGATACAAAATTAAACAATATTTGAACAATTGAGACATTACCGATTTTGCACAATTATTCACACATGAAACAGATTTTAAACAAAATTAGTTATTTTTTCATGGCACATAAAATAATGGAAGGAGTGGATGCGTTTTGTTTTTCCATTCGAGATGCAACTAGTGTTCATCTGTCTTTGGGCGGGGACGCCAATAAAACTTCACGTAGAGTTCCGACTACGCTCTTTTTCTTATTTTATTCGCTCGCGTGGGGTTGGGATGAAAAGTATTTCCTTTGTTGTATTCCACGATTACTTTTATCGGGCTATGGATACGGAACTAATTTAAACAGTCAATATACTAAGATAAATCCAGATTATCTTAGTGTATTGGCTGTCTAAATAAATTAGTTTCTACTATAAAACCTTCGAAAAACTAAAAGATTATATTTCACTTACTAAGATTTTTCGGCCATCTAGCAGCGAATAGCGTTTTAAGCATAACTGTAATGATAAAAGTACCTAGTACATATAGCATATTATTCTAAAAGACTTATTACACCTTCCTTAATTACTCACTTACGAGAGGGACGCCGCAATACGTTGGAATGAGTTGGAGATATCTCCATACGTATCTAATGTATTGCGGCGTCCCTCTCGTGACTTATTTAGGAAGGTGTAATAAGCTTTTAAGCTATAATAGCACTTCCACCCTCTAGATGGCGGAAATAACCATTCAAATTGAATTTGTATTTATTACTTAAATAAATAATTTATGAAACAAGGTACCATTTACCGTTATCAGAGCTTAGTTTTCAGTGTTTAGAAAATGCAAAATGTTAAATTCGGTTACCTGTTACTTCAGAGAAAGTATAAATGACTTCGAATAAATGAAACTCCTCTCTGCACTGGGAGTGAAGAAATAGCATAGAATGCGTGCAGATGCTTATCATCCTGGCATGTCGTAAAAGTCGACTAAGGGACGAGTCCTCTCCAACATGGTGGACTATCTGTATGGGCGATGGGCTGATCACCTGTCACCATACGGTTCATCATACCATCTTAGGACTAATTAATCGAACGTGGCCATAAGTAGTCTTGTGGCTCTGCCCACCCCATTAGGGATTTCGGGCGTGATTCTATGTATGTATGTATGAATAAATGAAAAAATAAAGCCGTGAGTTTCTGAATACCATTGTTATTCAGGCAATTAAAAATTCTGTGAAGTGTGGTCAGAGAATTAAAATTCGCAGTATTGTTTTTCTATGAAACAATAGGCCTTATCTATATATATATATATATATATATAAAAGAAGAAGCTGACTGACTGATCGGGTGACATATCAACGCACAGCGAAAACTACTGGAGCTAGAAGTCTGAAATTTGGTACAGGTATTTTTTAGGTAATATAGGCGCCCGCTAAGAAAGGATTTTACGAAAATCAATCCCTAAAGGGGTGAAAAAGGAGTTAACAATTTGTATGGAAATCCGTCATCTTTTTAGCTTATTAACATGAAAAGGAGAATCTAGGCTTCTGAATAAAAACAGAGGTGCACTGCAAAATCATTTTGAAAAAATCAACCCCTGTAGGGGTGAAAATGTAGTAAATTGATTTTGGGGTAGTTTTGATAAGAGGCAAAATGTATGGAAAATACCGCGGGCGAAGCTGTGGCGGGTTCTCTAGTAACTTATAAAGGTGCTGGAAAAGAGCAACTTTTCAAGGCATTTTATAGGGCCAGAAACTATAGCTATGTTACTCTAACTTCGTAAGTTGGATGAAAACAGCTATAGTTGCCGGCCACACATTTCGGTGAAACCATACGAGTATCTCACGATCGCGCGATTCGTAACGCGTGACTCGACTCGTGAGTAAATAGCTTATCTGGACCAGCTCTTACTGATAATGTTTTTCAAAGAGCTATGCAACGACACTTCATGCAAGGATTAAGAAAATAAACGAGCCTTAGGCTAGACCGTCAATATCAAGCCTAAGGCCTAATTTCCACCGAGCGTCTAGCCGCGCGCGACTGTCATTTCCATCGGAGTCGCGGCCTCCATCCCCATTGAAGCGACCGCGACTCCATAGAAAATGGCAGTCCCATGCGGCTAGTCGCGCGCGGCTAGATGCTCAGTGGAAATTGGGTCTAAGGCTACAGTAGTCGCATGTGATGTGTAAAAGTGCAGTTACACTGGCAACTTTTTTTACGGCAATGTGTGGCCGGCAACTATAGGCATCTTCCTATAACGTACGAAGTTAGAGTAAGACATGTAAGGTGCCAGCTATAAATTACCGTTAAAAGTTGCTCGTTTAACTGCACTTTAAGAGCTCGTTCAGATAAAGCGTTTATCTCGCGAGTTACGCGTATCAATTTGGGGACGAACCGAGGCGGTCAACAACTTTTCCGACAAAGCGGTTATTTTGTGGCTTTCGTACCGTCGATGGAAACGACGCTAGCAATGAGTAAATCGACAGTAAAGAATCATGAGTCAACACGCGCGTAAAACGCCTCATCTGGACAAGCTCTAACATCTGACATCTCACCGCGCGCGCTCATTGGTCAAATCAAATAAGTGTGCACTTCCCCGGATTCCTGTAACATACTTCCGTCCCTTTTAACGAAATCACTCCCACGGATTGCAGGAAAGCGAGAATAAAGATGTTACACATCAAAAAATCATCTGTGTTTCAGGAGTATGGGGGGTACCCTTGAAAAACTTTTTTTACTTAGTTCATACGTTGGTGAGGTGAGGTGATCCTCTATAGTTGTACGAAATTTCAGCTGTGCAACTTTAATAGGTTTGTATAATTAACCTAATACCTGCATGTACCATATTTGTCGCACATAAAGAACACTAAAGGTCCGGGCACACCAAACGCGTTTGCGGCGCGGGACTGCCGCGGTCTCGCGGCTACTTTGGTGTGGCATGGTAAATCCGCTCGCGCCGTTCGACAACGGTGCGGGCCCGCGTTCGCGCCGCAACCGCGTTTGGTGTGCCCGGGCCTTAAGTAGTTTATAAATTTTTAATTTTTGTCTGTTGCCACGAACTTTATGATGGTTTTTGTTTACTCGTAACGTATTATTTTCGAATATACCCTCAGCTCAATTGATTTTCATCATTTTCTTACTAAATGTATCTATTTTTTCTGATAGTAGATATCTGAAATTAAAAAACTAGAGCCGATCGATAAATTTCATTTATATATTTGAACTCAGCGTGTCATGTATAGTATAGCCAACAACAGTTAGAATTTTCCCGGCAACAGTTACATTGTAAACTAGTGGAATTATTCAATCTTCAAGAAAAAGTGGCTAGGGGCCTGTGACGTACGGAAGGACAGGCGGACTTAGCAGAACTAGGTATAAGGGTATAGTTTGATCAAGGAACGCTACAACGATGTCTACATGGTACTGTTTAAACTGTCTGACGTAATAAATAGACGTAAATGCCATTAATAAACACAGATCTAAGTACGATTCTGTCTTACTTGTATAGATAGATTTTTAAATATAAAATAATGTGAAACAAGAAAATGTTACTCAATAATCGGTCTGATAACTCATTACGATATTCGACTTTCGTGAATAATAATATAGAGGACTGAAATGATATCACATCACTAGTTGACAGACGCCAGTCGGGGAAATGTCAAGAGTAGTAGAGTCAAATCCAATTCATCTGTACGATGGACAAACAAATTTGACTTTCTGGACAATCTAGTGAAATAATAAATAATTACGCTATCTCATAGCCTTGCCACGTACTTATTGCTTATTTTTCCTATCCTTTATTTATCATGCGTGTGAAAATGCTTTAAATTGCGAACGTAAAATGGTAAGATTGAATCTTAGCAAATTATGATTTTAATAACGTATACTTATTTATCTTAATATTTACGTTTGTATAATACAGGATTTGAATAATGGTGACGCTTCCCCGTCGAAGAGCAGCTTCACGATTACAGATTATGAGTAAGTAACTGTTATCTATTGTTTGTTATCAGTTGTTATTCTTTGTTTAAATTATTGTTTACGGCCCTATAAACTTTTACTTTTTTAATTCGTGTAAAACAATTTGAAGTAAATCTTTTCTCCATTGTACCAAGTCTATACTTGTAACGTAAATCAGTTTATTAACAACTTCATGATTCACAAAAACATGGTTTACAAAATACGTCATTTACTCTCTTAAACGACGTATTTTGTTTCACACTGCCTGCCTTGTTGGTTACTTACCGTTGATGTCTTAAGATCACATTAATTAAGTAATATTATTAGTTAAATTACTTAAAATGATATTCTTAAGAACGTTTCTTTTCACAGAAACATTTTCTGTGTTGCAAAATATACTGTCGTCTTTATTACTTTTAAGTATTAACCTAACTTAACTCTAAGATACCTGGATTCTGGTTCATCTAAAAGTTTTTGAAATAAAATATAAAAAAGACCACCTCAAAGAATGTATCATATATTAGATTTACCAAGAAAAATAAAATAAAATGTTAAATGTTAATAAGAAAAACAACTACTTTTACAACTCATAACAAGTTGAAACTTACTGGCTGCATGAAGGCTGTGCAAGCTAACATAATTTTAGAGATAGCTCATATGCAGCCGGATATCTGTGCCTCTGTTCGCAAATGTTCAAGTGATATTGTAGCGACGCACTGGTGAGATTCTCATCCCACTCTTACGCATTATGCATCATGCGGAAGAGTGCGATGCAAGTCTCGCTCGTGATCCACAACAATATCACTTGGAAATTCCCCAATACAGGCCCTGGTATCCAGTATCTGGCCAAACCAGTATCTGCTGCACCTCTATCAGTCAGGGCAAGTGAGTTCTGTCTAACTGATCTAATTTGACAGGCATGATTTTTTTATGGAGTGTCGATACAAAATGTTGAAACACCTGTTTCACATGAAAATAGGAATAGGAGTATACTATTTATGCATTTCAGCACAGCTTTGCACCCCTATATGAGTCTTGGCCAAAGCAACAGCACTTTTCCCAGGATAACTAATATGTCCAGTCCTGTTATGTCCAGGACCCGATGTCTTGGGGCATCTGAGGTAATGTCACATGTGAGATTAAACGTCAGTGCAAACAGTTCTTTGACACAACTATGAATCTGGTGATTAATCTCACAATTAACATTATCTCGAATGTACAGAAAATTGGAGTACAGCATATAGACATACGAATGTGGTTTTGTATAGTACATCCAGTTGTTATCCCAAGACACATTTATACATCCCAATGGTCGGACTGTGCTCTGTGTCGTAAATAGAGAGTGCATTTGACTTAAATGACATATATATCTGCAGTATACAAGTGCCAGGTTGGGGCTCGGAGTCTCTGCGGGCAGCGGCGACGCAGCTGCGGCTAGGGCGCCCGCGCTCGCTCGCCTGGGCTATCTTGCTCCACGCATTACCGCCACCCAACGCCGATATTGTCAGCAGGTAATTAGCGATAAGTCAGGAACTTTTTCATTTGCCCCTATTTCTTCATTAAAATATTACACAAAATACATCAATCGGCTACCAGACGAGCAGCTAAATTATTTGAGAGGATTTCATTATTGATCCGTTGAAGTTTTTAAAATTCCTTTGCAGGCTTAAAAACAATTTGTATATCGCACTAGCAGTATGGCTGTTACATATGTTGTGAATTAAAGCCCTCACCTGCATCTCAGTCTTAACTCCTTATGCTTCCTGTTTGCTTTACTACCACCTTAAGAGGACTGTGAAGCATCGCCATAAATCACCCTTTTCATACAAATGGCGATAACGACTTCCACCCCTTAAATGTTAACCGATTTTGACCAATTTTTGATAGGTTGTCTCTAGGTCTATACGTTTTTTGAATAATGATTAAATATCAACAAAGTCAAATAATTGCCGAAATTTGTGTTGTATGAGAATACTGAAACAACAATAAAACTGAATTTATTGATAATAGTAAAAAAAAAAAACAAAACACCTAAACCAGATTATGTTCTGACTGACAACCTATCAAAAATTGGTCAACATCGGTTAAGATTTTATGAGTGGAAATCGTTATCGTCTTTTGTATGAAAAGACGTGTAGGTTCACACTCCTCTTAATAACACAATGTACTGTTAACTGCAAATAGGGTTGCTAACCGTTCTAGTATAGTATTGGTTAGTCCTTACAAATGGGCTTTGAGTTGGCCAGTTCTACAATGTTAGTATAAAATTTTATCAAAGCAACACCTCTCTGCGGAGTTTATTAAAACATCGCAACCTTACGTTCGCGTTTTGCGTGTTTCGCAACATTATACACATTGAGATTGAAGAAAAAATTTGCATTTTCGAATTCGCATAGCCACAAGATGCGCAATCTGAATGTTACTATGCAAATTTTTCTTTTTTCACGAATTTTGTGTATTATATTTAATAAATTATACCTTTCACTTTTTTAAAAAGGTTTTTCTTTAAAGTTACTTTATATTCTTTCAGTGTACTATTTTATTTATACCTTTGACTGGAAAATACTATATTTGCCCAATAAATAGTTGGCAACCCTAACTGCAAGTGATTAAGCAAGTTAGAAAATTTATTTATCTTGTTTCCAGTTTGAAAACTCACAGAAATTTCTACAATGACCTAAAAGCAAAGCTGTCCATGGACCCGAGGACTGTTATTGGCGATGATCCCCTGTCGCAGAATGATGAGGTTATACTTACACTCACTAATGTATTTACATGTTATCGTCCTTGTATAAATAATAAAAGAACACACACAAATTGGTAAAGGAATGTTCGCGGACCCACAAGATACATTGTATCCTATTCTGAGCTGTTTAATTTAGCTCATTTATTATTCAATTCATAATGTAGGTATATTTATCCTCCTAACTCCTCTGTCAATTAATGTTAATTGCATTTGAAACCCGTTATATTTTTATGACAAAGTCGAAAATAATTACCTAATGTCGATTTATTCATACTTGTCTTATTTGGTAAACAAAAATATAACCTCAAAATGTACTTATTTTGGGTGAAACAGCTATTTTAATCTTAGTAAAGCAATTCCACCATCTTAGGACTAATTAATCGAACGTGGCCACAAGTACTCTTGTGGCTCTGCCCACCCCAATAGGGATTTCGGGCGTGATAATATGTATGTAAAGCAATTTTAGGTGAAAAATTGGCAAAGTGATGTTTAAAATATTATCTCCGGTTGCTTTATTTATGAAGAAATAGCTGTTTTAGCCAAAAAAGGCATTTTTTAGGTTAGAAACTTGTTTACCAAATAAGACAAGTAAGGATGAATCAACTTTAGATGTTTTGTCCTTTATAATGGACGTGGAGCCTATGGGAGGATCTATATCATATTTGTAAACTTTTTTTTTTAGAGTGCTTGGAACCAGCATTTCTGCGACAATGAACTGAAAGCTTTAATACTCCAGGATGTGGTCAGGACGTTTCCTGATGAACTATACTTTAGAGACCAAGATGTCCAGGACATGATGGTAAGTTTCTTAAAGATATTGTTGGACGCCAGCTAAGGGCGTCCCTTACTTTTCTATTTAAAAATATATTAAAAGAAGCAGTTCATTGTTACACACTTTTATTTCAGCTTTCAGTCTTCTTTCTTAGACATAAGTCAATATAAAACAAAATCTTAGAAAAGCAAAACATAAAAAAGTATAAAGGAGGTTGTCTGTCGCCAACAGATATAAATTAGCTTGTCCAGTTTCTGATAACATAAAATTACAGACCCTTGTAATACCAATGTTTGTAATGTTATTTGTAATGTTTATAATATTTATATGTGCCTGTATAATTTGTATTGTCCAGGTGCTGGTTCTATTTTACTGGGCGCGAGCCCACTCTCACGTGGGCTACCGACAAGGCATGCACGAGGTGCTGGCGCCTTTACTGCTGGAGCTGCACCTGGACAGGGTATACGCTCCGAGCGACCTCAGGTAACGTCTCACACATAGTTCAGTGTTAGTGTCCCACTGGAAGCACACTCGTACGTGGGCTACCAACAGGTCGTGTAATTACTCGCGCCTTTACTGCTAGAGCTGCACCTGGGCAGGATTTACGCTCCGAGGGAAACTCAGGTAACGTCTCATTCATAGTGCAGTGCTAGTGTCCTACTGGAAGCACACTCTTACGTGAGCTACCAACAGGTTATACATAATGTGCTCGGCTCGTGCATAGTTCCTCTGTGTCTAATATCTTTACTCTGTGCTTTAGTGGTGGATTTTCGCAAAGCGATGTGCCTTTACCTGTCAAATTGCAATTGCATTTATAGTTATATGATTAGAAGTCGGTTATCGGTGTTCCCGGGGAATGGTGCTTTTTTCGGGATAAAAGTACCTAACTTATGTAATCCAGCCCATATAATTCTCTATGCAAAAAATCAAGCAGATCCGTTGCTCCGTGAAAGACAAAGCAACAATAATACTTTCGCACTGATCATATTAGTTGGGATTTTCATGCTCAGCGGCCCTAACATGCATGGCACAAAGATAAATTAGAACCGTTTATCTCTATGACTATCTCTTTTGTCGGCACTAATGTGAGAGAGACGCACTTAGAGGGCCGGGCATGTAAGGGCCGCAGTAGTGACTTGCTCTACAGGAAATATGCAATGCACTTGTCAACACGGGGTGTCGTATATCGCTAACCGCAAGTATTCCATTTGTATGATAAGGTTTCTAACCACAGGTACTCTGAACATTTAACATGGCTAATAATACATACATACACACATACATAGCATCACGCCCGAAATCCCTCATGGGGTGGGCAGAGCCACAAGACTACTTGTGGCCGCGTTCGATTAATTAGTCCTAAGATGGTATGATGAACCGTATGGTGATAGGTGATCAGCCCATCGCTCATACAGGTAGTCCACCATGTTGGAGAGGACCCGCCCCTTAGTTGACCTTTACGACATGCCAAAAAAATTACGGTAAAAGAAAATTAAAAATGATTAATTAATCGAACGTGGCCACAAGTAGTCTTGTGGCTCTGCCCACCCTATTTGGGATTTCGGGCGTGATGCTATATATGTATGTATGTATGTAAAAGAAAATGGCGGCATACAATTTTGGCTGCAGAAGTTACAAGTATGTATGAATCTACAAGCGTTAAGTTTACAAGTCCTGTAGTTTTATTTTATAAACTTAATTCACACAACTTGTAAAGTGATTTGAAGGTGTAGAATTGTAACTTTCGATAAACAGGGCATCGGGTCGTCAGTCCACCGTGTGGGCGGCGTGCCCACGCTTCGTCTTCCAGTACGCGGTAGCCACTTAATAACTCCGAGAAATTGATCTTTAAAATGAATTTGAGTGTCCTTTGTGAATTCGGGCACGAGTCAATATCATATTAACCTTACTTCATTATACGGACAGTTTATTTTGATTTGAATGTATTTTAATTTGCATTTTCTATTTCAGCAATACGTTAAAATATATACTGGATGAAGACTACTTGGAACACGACAGCTAGTAAGTATTTATGCATCAAGTAAATTAAAAAAAAAATGGCCCGTATCTGTTAAATTACGCCCGAGGGCGCTATGGGTTATAATATTGTTTTTTACGGTTTTTACGCCCGCTTCCCTTTACCCTTTACGTGACTTCGAGCCTGGCGGGAGGAAAGTACGATCGGGTTACTTTGTAATGATGATTTTTATTAAAATTTTCTGTGATCTTTGGCCAAATCCGGTTTATACTAAATTTCATCTACCAGGCCCTTAAAGGGCCGTGTCGTTTGATAATTGCCATTGAGAAACCCATCTTATCTTATCTTACCTTACACTTAGAGCGTGCAGTCCTTACCGATACACTTCCCTATGGGATCTTTTGTATAATTATCCCTCTCCTAAGAACTTAGTCCATGGCCTCCTCCACCACTTCAAATGAAGCGAATTATGGAGCGTATTGGACGCCTTGAATTCCCGTGGGGATTTTCATTCTTAGTCTGGCGAGGACGTCACATTCACACGTGATGTGCTTCGATATTGTCATCAATACATTTAAACAGTACCGTGACTCACTTATAGACATCGCACAGCCTAAACGGGTGGTCCTAGAGGTTTGAAATTTGGAGGAGACATTCCTCGAGTACCCTAGAGGTGCACTAAGGAGGGATTTTTTGAAATCCCATCTCAAAAGGGGTGATAAAGTTTGTATAGAAAATACCGCGGGCGAAGCTGTGGCGGGTCCCCTAGTAGATACATGAATCATAATCGAATACTGGCTACGAGCCGTCGATGTACTATTATAGGTATCCACTAAAGACTGACACAAACAAAGACTGGAATGATCTATAGAATAAAACCTAGAATGATAAATAGATTAGAAATCACAAGACTAATCTACCCTTGCGTCTCGGGAGCTCCCTCGACTTGTTTCTTTACTGGACCAGTTTGCACGATGGGAACTATTCTTTCATTGGAAGTTTTCGGAGGCGGCTTAAGAGGTGTATGATGGCCATTGATGTTTATATTGTGACTAAAGAAGAGTTTCCTAACAGCATGCTGTTCAGTGCGGTGATGAAAGGTCTGGAGAAGTTCTACACGACGGGAGAGATCGTGCCTTCGTCGTGCGGCCGGCTGCCTGTCTCCACCGTCGTACACGTAAGGACTCTTTAATAGTAGTTTATGCAACGGTTGCATAATGATAGGCCTTAAAACACTAGTGCTGTTTTCATGAAACAAGCTTTAGCGAGTTTCATGTTGCATACATAACTTTATCTACACACATATTATAAATCCTCCATGATGTGTTCAGAAACAATATTTTCTGGCAACAAGTTATTTGTTGCAATCGTGGCTGCATATTTCCGATATCCGGCGCATTTTCACATCACACAGTCACTCCGAGAAGACTACTATTCATATTTTCAACTAAAATGTAAATTACAAACAACTTTTTCTATTTAATACAACAACAATTCTACTTTCGTTCAGCAAAAAACCAACATAATGGCGGCAATTCGATCCTCCGTCAAGACCATTTTTTTTTTAAATCATAGACAAACGAATGAAATCTCTATTCTCACGTCACTCGAGATCAAATGTCGTTCGGTTTATATTAAAAAAACATACTGAATTGATGTTTCGTATCAATAACTGTTTAATATCTATGGATACTAGAATAGAGACCCACTTGAGTTTTGACAGCTGTTCCAAATTTAATCACATTTCGATACTAAAATCGATAGTGTAATAAAATTGCAGCACTGGTTTTACCTAATTGTTTGTCACAATGGTGGTCATTTCCTACGGTTTTTGACACTATGCAGGTTTTATGATATGGGTGTAGATAAATTAATATTTCGCATCGGCTACACCTCATAACTTCAATAACCGAGTTAAACTCGCGTGGAGAGGGTTCCGTACGTGATTATCTGAAATTTCCTATGTTACTTTAAATACACTCTTATAGGTTTTCCTGTAATCTATAAGTTAAGAACTATAATCTGAATTTTGTCCAAAATTTTAAGCCCCATAGTTTTGCAGATAAGGAGGGAATGGTCAATTTTCGCCTATTTTCCTAAATAACTTCAAAAATGTTTATTTTAAAATTATACAAGAAATGTATTCAAGTTTCTCACAACAAGCCCTTTCATTTGATATGTCACACGATATAGTTCGCAATACTTTTTTTTAGTTTTCTAATTTACTCCCCAAAAGTTGCCCTCATATTTAAAATTCATTTATTTACGTTACACGTCCGCATTGCATTCCCCGGCTTACATAATATATGTGTACCAAATTTCAAATTAATCGGTCCAGTTTTGCAGCAAATTGGCTGTGACAGACGGACCGACAGACTAACACACGAGTGATCCTATAAAGGTTCTATTTTTTCCTTTTAAGGTACAAACCCCTAAAAACGACGAACATCCATTGAAACTCTCCTCTCCTATTGACCTCCTTAGGGGCTAATTTTCAAAAATCATCGTAACATTTATTTATTAGAACCCGAATGAAGTAGTGCGATACCTGGACAAGGTTCGCGAGGAATGTCTCATGCCCGTCGACAGCGAGTTGTCCGCGCACCTGGTTCAGTGCAATATCTCTATGGAGCTGTTCGGCATGTGAGTACCAATAAAACTTAACTTTAAGGTTTTTATAGTTTTTTATCAAACTAGTGACATCACTGACAGCAATAATATCTTGAACACTACACTGACAAACATTGATCTAGTCCCAAAGGATTCCCTGGGGAATGACTACTAGACAATGATACGAATACTTAAAGTCTGTTCGCCGAGAGTTGATAAAAAAGGGCTTCTTAACTTATTACAAACTAGTGGACCCGCCACAGCTTCGCCCGCGGTATTTTCCCTACAAACTATCACCCTTTTTCACCCCTTTAGAAATGGAATTTCAAAAAATTCCTCCTTAGCGCACCTCTAGGGTACTCGAAGAATGTCTACTGTGTGTTGTCTATAAGTGAGTCTTAAGATTTCCTGAAATGGTGTAATGTTATGTCAGTCGGTGGTTGCGACTGCTGTTCGGACGCGAGTTCCCGCGCGCGGAGCTGCCCCAGCTGTGGGGCTTCCTGTTCAGTGACGGCCCACTGTTGCCCCACATACAATACATGGTCGTCGCTATCCTCATCGCTATGAAGACCACGCGTGAGTAGCTGTACTATTAAAGTGCTTGTAAACCAGCGGATTTTTTCGGCAATTTATTGCTGCAATTCGGGCCTCAAAACTTACACTATTTATTCCTAGAGCATTGTTATATGTAATCTTTTTTGGGAATAGCCCAAATTGCAGCAATAAATTGCCAAAAAGTAATCTAGCCCGTTTACAAACCGCTTTAGAAAATTTTCTAGTGAGCTTCTGTACTGATGCATCTGATATAGCTTTAGGCGCAGTGCTCATGCGAGCCCACAAAGTGCTGGGATCTGGTTATTAAATTTGATGAATAAATGGTTAATTTGGGTAAGAATGTTTGCGATATGTTTGCGTTTAAATGTACCATGCATTTAAATAATCGGCTAGATCTGCAGCAATAATTTATGGAATCTTATTCCGTCTGTACCTAAACTTTATAGTGCGATTGAAATATGCTTGATAGCGATTATATTTTCTCGTATATTATTTGTATATTTTCGAGGTAACCCTGTTTTACGCGTAGAGGTTTTCTCCGAATTGGCGGTATGTATGATTTAATAAGTGTTCGTGAAACGTACAACCTTTAATGGAACATAGCTTGGACCATGAGTGTGATGCATTGAAATATATAGTAAGGAAATGCTCAAAGCCTTTCTCGCGATTTTTACTTTTGAGGTGTCAGAATGCGTTCAGTCGCTGGCAACCACGGTCCTTGACATCCGTTCAAGTGACACTATTATAATTATAAGTAATTAGTACAATTCCATAACCTGTGAGACCGCACCACCGACCACATCGTCCACAATGATATGATAGCGTGTGAATCAAGCAATATTAGACTTTTGTATGTATGCCGTAAGAACGAAGACATCAGCTGGCGTCTGAAAACATTGTATGAGAGTCGTTACACGAAATCGTACATATCCTTGTTTTGAGGTGTTGGTGTGATGTTTGTCAGTGATGGACCCGGAGCCGGGCGCGGTGCTGTCGGCGCTGATGCGCGCGCCGCGGCTGGGCGCCGCGCACGCCTGCGCGCTGGCGCTGCACCTGCGCCGCCCGCTGCTGCACCCGCGCCCGCCGCCCGTCCCTCCGCCGGCGCGCGAGCCGCAGCGCGACCAGTGAGTCCCCGACGCGCCGAGCCCCGCACGCACCGCACTATCGCTCCGTCGAGACGGCTTCCTCTTCCGTCTTTACTCGATGGTGCTAGGCCCTCATAAATCGTTACTTATTTCCAGAGAGTGGTCCCTGGAGCAGCGGGGCTACCAGTCCGGGGGCTCGGAGTCGGGGTCGTCGGGCGTGGCGGAGGGCGCCGACGTGGCGCGCGGGCTGGCGGCGCTGGGCCTGCTGCGCGCGCAGCTGCCGCCCGCCGCCGCCGCGCTGGCGCGCGAGCTGCGCGGCGCGCCGCCCCGCGTCGCGCAGCCGCTGCACACCATCCTGCAGGTAGCAGCCGGCCACGACATACAGGTGTCGGGCCCGACGTGGCGCGCGGGCTGGCGGCGCTGGGCCTGCTGACGATATGGTTCCTTAATAGTAGTTTATGCAACGATTGCATAATGATAGGCCTTAAAATACGAGTTTGGGTTTATAAAACGAGCCGAGAGGCGAGTTTCATAATAAAAGCGCAAGAGCGTTTTAAGGCCAAATTATGGACAGTTGCATCCATAACTTTATAAACACACATATTATTAATCCTCCATAATGTGTTCAGAAACAATATTTTGTAGCAACAAATTATTTGTTGCAATCGTGGCTCCATTTACGATATCCGGCGGAGTTTTCACATCGTTCTCGGAGTCAGACTATTCATATTTTTAACTAAAATGTAAATTGCAAACAACTTTTTACAATTTTACTTTCGTAACAGCAAAAAACCAACAAATGACAACAGTAATGGCAGCAATCTGATCCTCCGTCAAGACGAATGTTTTTTTTTAATCATAGACAAACGAATGAAGTCCCTTTTCTCATGTCACTCGAGATTAAATGTCGTGCGGTTTATATTAAAAAAACATACTGAATTGATGTATCGTATCGATAACTGTCTTAATATCTGTGGATACTAGAATAGAGACCCACTTGAGTTCTGACAGCTGTTCCAAATTTTAACTCGTAACGTTATAAAAATTGATACGGTAATAAGATTACAGTACAGATTTCACCTAATACCACAGGTCATAGTAAAATTGATTGTAATAATGCTGGTAATTTCCTACGGTTTCTGAATACATTATTTATTTATTTATTGGTTCACCAACAGTTGTTACAAAAAAAACATTTCTTCATATATAACATTTAGGTTAAGTACAATTGCACAACTAATTAAAGGTAAACACTACATGCAAAGTGAACTTCTTACAAAAACTAAACAAAAACTTAAGAAACAAAGGTAGGTAACCCGAACATAGTGCAAACAAAATTGATATAAAGTAATAAGGCAATTACAAAGCACAATATAAAACATAATTTCGTAATTTCGTACCGAAAACAAAAAGAAGAATAAAAAAAATAAAAAATGGTTACGCGACGAAGTCACGCACCTTGTGGAGAAATTTGGGACGCGAATCGGCATATATGTCCACGGACTCGCTACAGGCGTTAAACAACTTGCAGAGACGGGCTATGGGTGAGTTCGAACCAAGTACTGTCCTACGGGAAGGTGGGCACAGAGGTGCTATAGGTTTTCGGGGCAGTCGGAAAGGAACCTTAAATTTGATTTTTAGGAGTAGCTGGTCGCAGTCAATATGGTTTCTTAATAATTTGTACAAAAATACCAAGTCTGTAATATCTGCTCTGCTGGAGATTGATGTCATATTAAAATATTTTAATCTGCTCTCGTATGAGAAACTCCTTCTAGCCAGTCCAGCAGAGCGAGCTAGGTGCCACGAAAACCTTTTTTGGATCCGTTCTATACGAAGCGAATGTGTGGCGAAGTGTGGTCGCCAGAGAATGCTACAGTATTCAAGTTTGCTACGGACTAAACTATTGTAAAGTAGGATCTTGGTGGCACTATTACGGAAGACCTTTCCTCCTTTCATTATGGAGGTTTTATGACATGGGTGTAGATAAAACATATTTTTCTATCTCTTAAAGGTCTGGAGGTCCCCATAGTGACTCTTCTCAATGTTACATTCTGTCTTAGAATAATAACATGTTGATTCTAAACATTCTGTATAGTACGTACAGAACGACCAGGCTCCTCCCCGCGCGTGCGCGTTACGTCTTGCTCATGTAACACTCCTAAACGCGAGCTATTGTGGAACTGAAAGACCCTCTAAGGTCATAACATATTCCAGGTAGCCCGAGTCAAGTGCACGCCTTCCCAGTGAAAATAAATGCGGATTACCAAAAGGGAAAGTTGGGATCAGTTCCCAGTGTGAACGGAGAAAGTGCAATTGCGAGTATAAATTGCCGTTTACTTAAATTGGATAAAAATTTAAATCAGATAACTTTTTTATTGGGTGTGGATTTTTGTTAAATTAATAAAAGCCGGTCTCTTGAGCTGGTATTATGATGGCGACAGACGCCCCATGTAATTTTGCTTTAACCTAGAGAGGTTAAAACGGAAGAGGGATCCATTAGTATGAGAGCATACTAATGGATCCCTCTTCCGTTTTAACATGAGATTGAAGAGGAGTTAGAGGATTCGCAGTCGTACTCCAATAAAACAGTACCGTGACTCACTTATAGACAACGCACAGCCTAAACGGGTGGTCCTAGAGGTTCGAAATTTGGAGGAGACATTCCTCGAGTACCCTGGAGGTGCACTGAGAAGGGATTTTTTAAAATTCCATCCCTAAACGGGTGAAAAATGGTGATAAAGTTTGAAACTACCGCAGGTGAAACTGGTGGGTCTACTAGTAAAAAATAAAGGCTGCTTCCCACAATAGTAACAGTATGAATGTTTTCAGTTGGCGGCGCTCCTGGAATGCCGCAACCACGCCCTCGTGGACGTCGAGACGGCCCTGGAGGCCGCCGAGGGCGCCGCCGTGGAGCGCGTCGGCCGCCGCGCCCTCCTCCCCGTCATCGTCAACACCAAGCCCCGGGAACCCAAGCTCGCTAGCAAAGTGAAAGAGGTTCCCCTCAAACTCTTCCATCAAGCGGAGTGTTATAACAGTGATCTGCCCTGCCTGGACCCCCTGAGGTTAAGGACAGAATGATTAAGGAAGATTTAAGTGATGTGATACGTCCCCAATCGGCACTGGACCCGCGTTGGCGTTTTGCGAGGGCAATGCAGCAGAACAAAGCTGAGTGATGTGATGTGATAGTGAAAAATAAGTGTTTCCAAGTGGAGTGTTTTAAGATAAATTTATTCCTTTATGTTGATATCATAGATAGTGCAAATGACATTATTAATAGTTTTAAGAAAATATAAGAAGTGCCCCTCGAAGTAATCAGCCATGGTTACGGTTCAAGCAACAACATTAAGAGGACTGAACCAACGGCAGAATCAGCCTTTTCATAGAAAAGGCGATAACGATTTCCACCCCTAAAATGTTAACAGATTTTGACCAATTTTTGATAGCTTGTCAGTCAGAACAAAATCTAGGTCTATACATTTTTTGATTATTGAAAAAGTTCCAAAAAGTCAATTAATTGCCAAAATTAGTTTTGAATGAGCATACTAAAACAGCAATACAACTGAATTAATTAATTATTGTGAAAAAATCAAAATGTATAGACCTAGATTTTGTTCTGAATGACAACCTATCAAAAATTGGTGAACATCGGTTAATGTTTAAGGGGTGGAAATCATTATCGCCATTTCTATGAAAAGCCATAGTTCATACTCCTCTTAATCCACCAATCAGGTCAAAGAATTTGTGTTGCTTGCATGTCTGACGGGTGCTCGGACTTTTTGGGAATTGACAAACTACATGATAATTGGTTAACTGGTAGAAAATGGTTTATTGTAAACAAATAATAAAATTTCCATTCCGAACCTTAGTGACATCAATTTGATAGGAAGCGCAGTCAAAACCATTGAATGACTTATGGATCCACCACTTTTATAAGTGAAGGGACAATAGCTTTTATGCTAAAGGCATAAGAACTTTAACTTATCACCTATGTTTGTGTTTAACTATGCAGTGATATTGCATAGATGAATGTGATATTATTGAAATAATCTTCCCAAGGTTACTATGGATCCAAGTACAAAATATGAGGAAAAAAATTGCATTTTGTAATTAATTTATTCATAACATGCATTTGTGCTGATAGCACAGACCACATGCTAAACATACCGCTTAGCCTAACTTGAACTAGCAAATAAAGATGCCAAATTTTCGGGGCGAGGGGGTTTTTAACACTGATGGTGCGTTTGAGGTTATGCATTCCCCTTGCCTATGTGTAGCTCTGTCGCTTATAATTTTTAGACTATGGTGTTAGCAGCGGGGTTCGCCCGGCTTTGCGGAGTCCATAAGATATATATCTACGGCTGATTAAAAGTTAAACTTTATTATAAGCAGAATGGCTATTAACAAAAAAAAATTGATTTGATATTAAACTGTGAACTTTGATAAAATACAGTTAAACTTTATTATCAGCAAAATGACTATTATCAAAAACAAATTGATTTGATATTAAATTGTGAACTTTGATAAAATTCATATTCATAATATTTAAGAAAATGGTCAGATCAAGAGAGATGATTTGTCACTACTTTGAAGTCAGCTCGTACCTCTACTTGGAGCAAACTTGACCTTGGCACTATAAGTGTTAAGTTTTTTGTACCGATATTGATATGTCTTAGCTTTATTAAAAGTTGACGAATTGTGTTTCACACGAGATTAGTATAAAAGAACATTCGGATTTATAATTTAAATAAAATAATAAGCTAGTTAAATACCTAGTAGTTCTTAATTATTAGTAGTATGAAAAATCGAACAAAACTTGAAGCATTTAAAATTTGTTGGTTATTTACAAAAGAAAAAGGCTCTGTCACTGCCGTTTGAAATTACTTCGGAAAACGAATGAATAACTAACCTAGTTTTACAATAAGATAGCATGATATAAAGTTTTTGGCGACTGCCACTTAGATTGGCAGTCTTAGTTTTTTTTTGCCCGAATATTGAACAAAGACTCGTAAGTCTTATTACTACGTACATGCTCATATTTCAGCAACAGCTTATTTTTCGAATTTTTATTATGTCAATTAGAACAAAATTAAGTAAGGAAATAGATTAAGGAAAATATGGCTGTTTTGAATGTTTATGCAACTAAGGTAACCCCTTTAACCCTTCCTCTACCGGCGACCTAAATTTAGGTCAGCCAAAGGACCTATCGCGAAAAAGTTTTCGAAAGTGAAAGTAGGTCAAGTTATGATGGCTGGTCGTCAGCCGGTCGCGGACGGGTTAACCGCCAGTCATGATAGAGTGTGCATAGGAACTACATGACCTAATACCCAAGATGCTGGGAGGTTTTTCATTTCATACAAATCTCATTGAGTTTCCTACGAGCCATACCCAGCGGCGCGCGGAATTCTTTTTTAGTTCCCTGCGTGTATAGGAAATACATCCTAAATCATACAGTGTTATTGTACCAACCTAGACTCTGTCTTCGCTTTGAGAGTAACATGGAAATGCACGATAGTCATCTCTATACATGATAAAATTCGAATCATAATAAATAAAATACTTCCATACTATAGGCTATATCGCACCTTCGGTGGGACAAGGGCACAATTGTCAAAAGACACAATTTTTTTTCTAAGTATAGAGAAATGTTCCAAATAATATTTCAACAATTGTGCCCTTGTCCCACCGAAGCTGCGAAGGTGCGATATGTTCCCAAACTTTTTCAGACCGCGGCGCACTTACAGTTTTAGTATTTTGTCTCGGCGCCCTAGCTAACTAGGCGAAATATTAATCTGTTCCCGCGAATACTTAAGTTAACATTCATGGCGCCACGGCGCACAGATTGGGTACCCCTGCCCTAGTCATTTAAAAACAAGGGGTAAGGCTGGGCGCTGGAAATGGTCCTGCACGTCTAGCACGACCTGCCCGCCAGTCGTTTGTCGCTCAGTGCATCCTTTACATTCTTTACTAGTTTGACAGAGACGCACTGAGCGACAAACGACTCGAAGGCATGTCGTGCTAGCCCCCCTGGTGGCGGAAGGGTTAAGATACTTATTAACTTACGTTTTTGTCAAGGTTCAACTGGTTTATAATTATTATTTGGACTGAGCCTAAGTGGCTCAGTCCAAATAATTAGTCCTCTTTGGCTTTCCAATGTGTATATAGCAAAATCAGTAAAAAATATTTTCTCTACCAATATTGTTGAACTATTTATAAAATAAATATGTGTACGGCAATATTAAATTGACTATTTTTATTCGCCTTCCCTTACCCAATGACGAAACACGCGAAACGAATAAGGCCGCTACGTTTATTACTAAGTAGCACTAAGGTAAAGGCCTAACTGTCGTTTTCCGCCTTTTGTAGCGAAGGTTTAAAGCGTTTTCACATTTGGCGACACGATATCGTTATCGGCGACGATAGCCGATATCATCTCTGTCTTCACATACGGCCGATATTATCGTTCCCGATTTGGCCACCCCCCGCCGCCCGCACGGTCACGCACACGCTAAAGAAAATGTACACGTATAGCACATATACAAGAATTATCGGCCGATATCGACGGGGGAACGACATAGCCGCCGATACCGATATCGTGTCGGCTAATGTGAAAACGCTCTTACTTCGAATGGTATACCTACAGAACCCGGCAACATGGTTCTTGGTAGTATAAGTGTTGAATAGGGTTATTTGCATTATATTTACTCCAGCGTTAATTTCAAATGGTGGAATAGCTTCTAAAAATATTGTTTGACTTTTGACGTTAACAATGACAATTCTTGAGAATATGTTTACGTGCTGATTGCAATGCACTTGTGATATCGTTCAAATTTGATTACGTTACTTTCTAAGCAAAACGATTAGCTCTTTAATTACAATAAGGTCTGCCTACCTATATCACACAATGGCAGAGCCAAGTGAAACCGAGGAAAATCCCCTAGATATCGACGGAAGCCACTTCAACTCGGACATGTACCTTGAACGACTCCTGAAATGCGCTAATTTGAGGCAAGTTATGGATAAGGAGGCTGAAATAGTAACACAGAGTCAATTCCTACAGTCAGAAATGCAAACCCTAGTCTACGAGAACTATAACAAGTTTATATCGGCCACGGAGACTGTTCGAAAAATGCGATCCGATTTTAAGATTATGCAGGAAGAAATGAACAAGCTTAGCGAAAACATGAATAAAATCACATCATTTAGCGGTCAGATATCTGATTCATTGAAAGAAAGCGGGAACAATGTGAGCAGGTTGTGTGGAACACGGCAACTGTTGGATAAACTCCAATTTCTATTTCTCTTGCCGACTCAGTTGAACACAGCAATACAGGAATCTCGGTACGCTGACGCCGTTCATGATTACACGCACGCCCAAAGAGTTTTACAGAAATACGGAAATCAACCCTCATTCCAGAGCATTCAAACAGAATGTGCAGATATTATTTGTGGTTTAAAAAAAACTTTGAGGGACAGACTTTTGAATCCAGAAACATCTGCATCGGAACTGGCTGAGAGTGTAGGCCTGTTGAGACAGCTCCAAGAGACAGATTCCTCACTCCAGGATACTTTCTTAAGTTGTTCAGAAAGCCGCCTTAACCAACATTTACAAGTTTTAAGCTCAATGGTTGAGAGCACGGACATATTGGAATGGGTTGAGAAGTGTAATAATATGCTTTTAGCTGATTTGGGTATAGTTATATCCTGCTACCATGATATGTTCCAGGAAAAAGACAACACCAACCTACCAGAGTTTGCCGATAAGGTCATGACTCAAGTGTTCCATCTTTTTGAAGAGGTTGTTAAGAGGCCTGAGAATATTGGGACTGAAATCCTAATTAGAGGCTTAGACAAGTTCTTCCGAAAACTGCAAGCAATGACAGAGATCATATCAAGTGACAGCATGACAAATAAAGCTGTTGATGCTGTGATACAATGTATCAGTCATAAGGCTACAGTACAGTACCAGTCCATTCAGACACAGTTCAAAGAGAGCTTGATGAAGGTACGCCAGTCTCTTGCCAGTAAAGGCTCAGAAAGCCCAGACCTTAAAGACATCCTCAACTCTTTGCAAGTTTACTTGATGCAAAAAATCCAGGCTTCGTTATTGGACTTGATGGCATTTTTACAAAACAATCTCTCATTCGGTCTCAAGACATGGTGCGCTAACTCCGTAGCTGACAACTGCTGGATTGTCATTTCTGAATCCATGATCAGCTTCTCTGATATGGTGAAAAAGATGGCTTGCTTGCAGTCATCCAATAATAACATTCCATTCGAGCTACTGCTTATTCTAGCTAAGCTGTGCTTAGAGATGCAAGATACTGGAGTCACTACGTTACATTCTCATCTGTTGAAGCTTTTAGAAGAATCTGCTCCAGGATTAACAGTGGCAAATAAAGATACAAACAGTATAATGGTGCATTTATCGACAGCGGCTCAAGCAGCGCTGGACTCTGAGGTAGTTTACATCGGTCAGACGGCAGCGCAGATGCTGCGCGTGTCGGTGTTGGCGCGCGACTGGCTGCGCGCGCCCGAGCCGCGCGGGCCGCGAGCCGTGTGCCGCCGCGTCGTGGAGACTCTCGCGAGCGCCGACAGCGCCGCCGCGCAGCTCTTCCCCACCAGCATCAAAGCCTCCAGCGACTCCAGCCGCCGCACCATCTGGTCCCGCGCGCCTTCGTCCTTCTCACCCATCAACAGGATATTTTCAGAAAGAATAGAGGTGTTTAGTCCAGCCGGTGCAGATCGAGCGGCCTTGTCCAATGGGGCACTTAAAGTGGCCTTAAAAGCGCTGGTGGAGTGCGTGAGGTTACGCACTTTTGGAAGACACGGATTGCAGCAGTTGCAAGTGGACATACACTTCCTGCAGCAGAGGTTGTCCTGCATGGGGAACGATGAGAGGCTCCTCAATGCGTTGCTGGAAGACGCTTTGGCCTCTGCTCAACTGCGGTGTGTCGACCCTCAACTGATGGAGCCCAGTATAGTGGATATAATTTGTGAGAGGGGGTAACGCGGCATAAAACTGTCGTGCAATAATATGCATATTTATTTATTGTCATAAATTCACAAATCATAGACAAACATATAACATTCAATTATGTAATTGTAATTTGAAAATAAACACAAGAAATATTTTCTGTAAATTTATTTATAACCCATTAACCAAAAATTTGCATTACCATGTTAAAAATAATATCTACATAATATATATAAAAATTTAGTTAAATGCTTCTAAAACAAATCTCAGGAGATAAACTAATGAAGAATTGATTAGGCAGTTACTTTTAGTTCGTTCCGGGGCATTATAAAAAGAATTAAATCACATTGATTTTATTTACCTACGATGTTGGTCCTAGAGATAGTTACAACGAAAATTCATTTTTAAATTTTTTGTTTTGTTTCCAAAAATATGTTTTCTTCCAAATTTATCGTAAAGGTTGGTAATCCAAATTGAGGTTTCCTCGAAATTCATTTATTATAAATAACTATAAACATTTCATTTGTCAATACAATCATCTAATTATATTTCTATTTTCTTATAAATCATTTATACATAAATATCATATTAATATATTATACTAAAATATTTGAAGAAGCACAAAATAATTCAAGTGAAACAGGAAGCTCTTCGTTCCAAACAATTCCTTTATTCTGTTGTATGTCTGTCTGTCTGACCGGAGCGGTAGCAAATCTAGCATGAAGCCCGTGTTACGCTAAATGTGCTCTAATGCCTTGCATTTAGGTTCTGTATCACGGCAAAGCAAGTTATGTACTGAAATTTGTACATTTGTATTTGATAACTTCAGTAGGTACACTCTAAAAGCAACTCCTAAGTTTATGATTACTCTTAGTTATTTTTTAATTACATGTGTTACTTGCATCACCCGGCATATAACAGAACACATCTTGCAAATGATTGATAACCGAAGAACAAATTGACGGTACCGAAACTTACACCTTAAGATGATAGGTAATTAATTATAATGAGAATGTTAACCAGCCGTTTGACTGTTAGAGAATCATGGGCATTTTGGCTCGGGAACTTAAATCTACTATTCGTTAAATAATCCTTGAAAATAACATAAGACAACTATAACATAAATCAATCATTTATCCTTGAATGTAATCTATAACTTAACTCTGCATTACATACATAGTCAAAAGAGATTGCACGGCGACGAAACGACGCCTGAAATCAAAATACGTTCTTAAACTAACGAACAACATAAATAGATTAGTTATTCTTATGCACTACAACAATTCAAATTGACAAAATATACTTATACTTTAGGTTCGCAAATGTACAATGTCACGACGCTGATACGGCCCACAATAATAATTGAAAATTGTAAAAATATTTGTATACAGTGGTCCGCGCGATTATTGTGAGCGCGTGCGTTCATCTAGCGAGCTTGTCCCACCACTTTAATAAGTCACAAGATTGAGGCGATTTTAGCTCTCTTCGAAGAACTCAGACGGTGGTCGAGTTACCGGGCTTACTTGCGCGGCGCGCGCTTCTCCGGGATCGGGACGCCTCCGTGCGGACGGTTTCTAGTTACAGCGGTCTTCACCGTTGCCGACACAGATTTGCGAGCGTCACTTTTACACGTTTTCCGCACGGTCTCGTCGTTTCTGACGCTCGTTCTGGGTTTTTTTTCCGCGGATTTGTGTTGAGCGGGCGCGAGAGCGGGCACGGGAGCGGGCGCGGGAGCGGGGGCGTCGCGCGGCCGGCGCAGGCGCGGCGGCGTGTGCGCCAGCGACGCGTGGCGCGCCAGCAGCGCCGCGCTGCTGAACAGCTGGCCGCAGTCGCAGCGGTGCTCGGCCGCCAGCGTGCCTGCAACAGAGTTGGGTTGTGCCGCGCTCCTATGTTGACATAATTAATCGTAGTGGTTACGGAGATCATTTCACATTAACCGCATACGAAATAATGTCAAATATAACCATTCGTAACCAAAACGGTTCGTTTTCTTAATGTATGAATCATTAAAGATGGACCATTATTTGTCCGATATATTCATAAACTGTCAACATAGGCGACACCGGGAGGAAAGTACCTACTTTAAATATTGTAAACAGGGAATTTTGCTTCGTGTAGATTTAAATTTATTTTTAAGAAAAAGTAATAGTGCATTAAGAATTTTAAAAACTTGCTTGCATCACAGATGAAGTAAACGACTTAGATCCCAGAGGATTAAAACAGACCAAACGTGAAAAAAAAGCAATGAATGATGCCAATTGAAAGGGTCTATGATAAGGATTACTTTCTTCTAGGTAAAATACCTAGTAACTTAAATTTAAGGTATAGGATACAATTTAACAATTTTCACACTTGTTCGGTTCGATTCCCAGATGCGCAACGACCTTTTTTTAAAATCTTTGAACGTAGAACTTTTAAAAATAAAATAAAGTCTCCATGAAGCAAAATTTCCTATCTACAATATTTAAAGTACTTTTGCTCCATGTGGTATGGACAGACATGGGAAGTCCTTTTAACAAAACAGGATGCTTCATTTAAAAAGAACGAAAATCAATTTTGATTGGTATAGTGGCTAGCACGGGGTGGGATTTTTAATTCACTATCGATCTGTAGCAGTTTTGCGGCTAAAGTTATTGAATAAGTTTGCACTAATAAAGTTGTTTTCTACTTACGTCGTTTCACTGGTTTAGTTGGCGACGGTTTCGTTTTGACGATGGCCTTCCCCAGAGACTTCCGTTTCGCGATGCCGCTAAGAGATTTCCTCTTCTCGGCCATTGTCTTTCTCCGTTTCTTCTCTGCAGCCGGTTCTTGCTTCACAGTCTGTGCGGTTTTCTCCGGGACAGTCTTCGGAAAGGAATACTTGACGTCGCTGTCGTCAGAGTCGGTTGAAGGCACTGGGTCTACTTTTTCTAATTTAGGTTTGATAGCATGTTTTGCCAACAGATTTAAAGATATTTTCGTGTCGTCCGATTTGGCCCTGAGCCGCGGGATTTTAGGCGGATGCTGTAGTAAAGACCTTTTTCTGACTAAATCCTTGGAATTCGGTCGTTCTATCTGCAAGGAACTGCGTTTCTTTGCTCGGACTTTCATGAAATTTTTACTTTCAGCCGTTTCGTCGATTTTGAAATTTGGGTTGAACATATATCGCACCTCGTCGTCGTCGCTCGACGTGACGGCTGACGTTTCTTTAACAGCTGGAGGGGGCGCTATGGATTTCTGACGCCTTGTGACCGTAAGCACCGCTTTGTCTTTCACTGGTTTTTTCTTCACAGGCGTATCTTCTATGACGATAATCTCATCTGCTTGTTTAATCTTCTGTGGAACTTCAACTGTTTTATTCGAAACTTTAGTAATAGGATTTTCGACAATTTCAGCAACTTTTTTCTCGGATATTGTTGTAGGCTCATTTAACTGTTTCTCACTTTTATCAGTTGTCTGTAATTTCTCATTTTTCAGCGGATCGTCCTTTATTTGCGGTATTTCTAATTGGGTTGGAGGAACAATTGGTATGTCTTGTGGAGTTTTCGTCTCTTCCTCGACTGAATCTGTGTCCATCGATTGTGGTTCGTCAATTATTTCAATAAGACTTTCTTCTGGTTTGGCAGTATTAGCATTGGCACTGTCTTCATCGGTCTTATCCTCTCGCGCTGCCGCTTGCTTCGCAGCCGACTGCCTCTTTTTTCTCAAGCAAATGACCGTGTGTTTCGTCAATGAATGCTCATTCGGGAACACCATGTAGCATAGATTGCACTCGTGTATAATATCCTTTGTTGACAACGAACTCTTGACACTTTTTTGATCGTCAGATTTTTCTGAACTAGTCTCTAAATGTTGGTCTTTGTGCTCAATCAAGTGATGGAGTTTCCTGAACGTTTTCTTGCAAATATCGCACTGAGGCGAGGGCGTCGGCTTCTCTGGGTTAACTTGCGTCAACGAGTTGGACCTCTGTCGGTTTATACCGTCGTGAGTTTCTCGGTGCTCGACGAGGTGGTGCAATTTCCTGAACGATTTATCGCAGGGTTCACAACGAAAGCCAGCGCTCTGATCTTCTACCTTGGAAGCTTCCTGAATTTTTGGGATCTCTTTCTGTTCGGAAGAAGTTTTCCTCAGTGACCTTACTGGCACTGGATTGTGTATCAACCTATGTTGCACTAAATGGTGAAGTTTTCTGAACTCCTTTTGGCATGTCTCGCAACTAAAAACATTTTTCTCAGTTGATTGTGACTCAACGGGCTTTTTGAGTTTCGGTTCGTCTTTCTTGTGCTGAAGCTTGTGGCTAATAAGATATGACAGCTGTCTGAAACTCTTGCCGCAAATTTCGCACACAATATTACCGGTTCTCAGCATCAAATTGGACTTTATAGATTTTTGAGAATCCTTTATTGATTCTGCGTTCTTTTCCGATAATTTGGGGTCCTTCTGGACTTGGATTGCATCATCATTGGATGATGTAGATTTGGAATCCTTAGATTTACGTTTCCTGTGTGGTGTTCTGACGGGCGACAGGTCGTCGTGTCGCGAGACGCGCGGTCGGCCCTCGCTCTCGCGCGATAGGCGAGAACGCCGGGGAGTGCCTTTTCCAGATTCAGACCGGCTTGGCGAGGGCCCCGTGCAGTGCTTTACATGTTTGAACACTACGTTTTCGGAGCGGAACAGTTTGCTACAAATCGGGCACACGATATCCTCGTTTATTTTGCCCATCGTCCAATTCTCTTTTATCAATGCATCTTCATCATTACTGTCTTCGTCGGAGCTGCTAAGTTCGGCAGCCTTCGCGTCGATGAGACGCGGCTTCTTCTGCGGACTGGGCGCCTTGCCCGAGCTTGTGTTGGGTGAACTCTCGGGTAGGGGATATTTTCTTGGCCGTCCGCGGCCGCGTTTCACAGGCGTATTCTGCGGACTGTCTGCGTTCTGGACGCTAGGACTACCGCTTATGCTTTCATACTGATTCTCGAGTAATTCGGCCGCTTTTACCAAGTTGTCTATGGCTGATACAGCATCGTTGTGGACCGGAGGACCGACGAGGCTTAATTGGGTGGTTGCCTCCCTGGGTGGAACTTTAACCTGCGGGTCGCTCGTCTCGGCTCGAGGGGTGTTCCGCCCGAGCAAATACGATTTCTTCGGAACGAGGTTCTTTAAGTTCTTCTCAGGCTTATCTTCAGTCCTCCGTTTTTTCTTCGGCGACACCTCTATCCCCAGGTCTCCCGGTTCGATCAGCTCCAACTCTGGCGTGTCAACAGGGGTCAGGACTTGTTTCCTTTGATGTTTACTCTTCGTTTTGGTTTCGTCTTGATACTTGACGTCTTCCATGGCGTCAAGGAGGTCTGAGTCGAGAGAGTCACAAGTGCCGACGGTGATGTTGTCGGAGTCAGGCGCGCGCCGCGCGGGGGACAGATCGCGGCCTTGCACATTCAGTTGTCCCGCATTGAATTCACCGCTCGATTCCAAGTACACCACTTTGACAGGCTTGTCCTCTATGATAGTGATAGGGCTGTCCATATGCCGCTTGGCAGTCAATGCCGTTTGATATGCCATCTGAAGCTTTGACTGATACTGCTTATTGTGAGTGTCCGCGGGTGTGTATTTACTCGCACCTTTGCTCATGTATTGTCTGATCACTTGATGCTTGTGTGGAGACTTGGCTTTAGCTTCCGCAAGCATCTGCTCGTTCCGCGAGATTTTCTTAGGGGCCACTTCTCTCGGCACGACAGTTTCTAAGACTTGGTGCGGGTCTGTAACAGTTAAGTTGTTTTCATAAGTTACCGAAGTGCGTCTTTCGAATTTTTCAAACTCCTTCTCAATTATAATTGTATCTTTCTTAGTCGTATTGGAACCAGCTTCTGGTTTCGCGGCAGGCTCAGAGGACAATTTTTCAATCGCTTTAGATGCAACTTTTGGTATGACTGCAGACTTCACGACGGTATCCTGAGAAAGTTCATGTTTCATAATTTCATCTTCGCAATCTTTTAATTTTTGCTCTGACTTCATTAGAGGTAGAAGGTTGGGAATTTTACTCAATTTTTGCGGTCCAGGTTGTGTCTCTGGTTTAGGTGATACCTTTAAGTCGGTCGCGTAAGGGCGAGGCAACTCGTGCAGCGGTCTCTCCACAAAGGGGATTCCGTGTAGCTCGTTCATCTTAATTTCAATCGCATCTAATAGAGAAGGTTGTTCATTGACTGACTGTTCAGTGGTATTATCACTTTTATCACCGACAGTTTTTTCTATTACAGTATTTTTTGTGTCTTCAGGACTTTTACCAGCTACTGCACGATTAATGATGCCTTCAATAGTTTTGTCAATTAAATCTTGATTATTAATCTCCTTCCGTTGAGTTTCCTGTTTAGTAGTATTTGTAAGAGCATCTGATGGTTCAGGATCCTTTTCAACGGTTTCCTGCACGGGTTTTTTAATCAAGATCGGTTTAGGTTTGACTACAGATGCCTCCGATTTCAGAGGCACTTTGCTTTCGCGTTTAGGAACAGACTTACTCGCAAATGCTGTTTCGGTTTTGATATTACCCTTTTGTAAAGATTCTTGGACTTTAACGCTGGCATTATAAGTTTGTCTTTGACTATCAATTTTTTTGAGCACGTCTCTTCGATTAAGATCATTAGGCTGCTTTAATTGGTTAGCATTAGAGCTATTTACAGGCACTTTGGATTCTTTGATTTTATTTAAAAAGTCCTGTCGGTTGGCTTCGGTCCATTTACCAAAAGGAACTGGTGCATGATTATTATTAATTAATTTTGGTTTGGTATCTGTATTTTGTTTGGAAGATTCAGATTTACGACTATCGTCTGTCTTAGTTTCAGCAGCTTTTATGACGACAGGATTTACATCAGATTTTACGCTATTAAGTTTTGCTGCATTTTGAGTATTGCTTGGTAAATTGGTATTACTTTGCTCTCTCTTAAGTAATATGAAGTCTTCTGAAACTTTACGATGATTTAAAGTCAAGGGCTCTTTTTTGTCAGAAACTTCAGGTAAATTTTCCAGCTTAGAAGGTGTTTTCATTAGATTATAATCGAATGTATTAGCTGAACTTTTAATCTCAATTTTTGAGACATCGGATTCCATTCCAGCAGTTTTAACTTCAGTCAAATTATTTTCATCAGGTGCAATAATATCCGTCCTGTTTATTTCCTTAATAGCATCCTCTAATGAAATGTTGTCTGCATTTATGTCTAGCGATTCGGTTTTTTCATTCCTGTTTGATTTTGTTTCTGTGCACTTCAATACTTCTGAATCTTTAATAGAATCACTAATATGTATTACTTTGACCTCGTTTCCACTGGAATCGATAATTTCCGGATTGTTAATTTCCTTTTCTTTCATTTTTAAAGGCAGCCCAGGTTTATCACTCCTCTTTTCTTTTACTTCCTGGATTTGAACTATTTCATTAACTGCGGCTGCTATAACTTCAGTATCACTCATCTTTTCTTTTACTTCCTGGATTTGAACTCTTTCATTAACTGCGCCTGCTTTAACTTCAGTAAGTGGCACATCATCTGCGTGGTCATCTTTTAATGCCTGGCATTTCATTTGATATTCTACTACCATAGGCTTCACATCTAAAGAGGGTTTAAGATTATTAGATTTATCATTTTCCGTTAATTTCTGGATTATAAATTGATCTTCAACCACTGTAGATTTAACTTCTGTAGATGGGACGACTTGTTTAGGTTTAACCTTTTCCTCAATTTCCTGGATTTTTACTTGTTTGTCCTCAACCAGAGTAATATTAACGTCTGCAGATGGTTCAAGTGTTTTGTTATTTTGTTCTTTTAATTCAAGAATTTCGGGTTGACTGTTAATTAACTCTTGCTCGTCTTCTATGACCAATGCATTTTCATTGATCTCTATTGCTTCAGAGTCTATTGTTTCTGTCAGAATAATATCATTTTCTTTAGTCTCTTTATTTTCTGGTAACTGGTGGCTACTTCCCATCATCACTTTCCCAATATCATCATTTTCACCGTCTTTTCTGTTGTTTTGAGTTGCATTTACAGCTGATGTTTCTGAATCTTTTTCATTACTTTTATTATTTATTTCATTTATTATACTCGAGTCTGATTTTGTTCCCAAATTGTCTGGTATTGTACTTGGTGATTCTTCTTCTTTTGTTCCTTCTTTATTATCAATTGGCAACTCACCCTTTGTGTCCATGTGTTCAAGTTCATCCTTGTTTGAATCTTTGAGTTCAAATTGATTAGTGTCTTTACCCTCATCTTTTTTGTCTAAGATATCTGTGACATTATCTTTCATTTCCATAGAATCCGAAATAGTTTTTTTAGCAATTTCTCTGGTTTCTTTTTGGTCCAGAACATCTTTTGTACAAGGCTTGTCCAATTCTTGTGCCTCATCAGATTTCTTTTCAGGACTTGTGGAAGCCTCCTTGCTTATGATTGGAGTATCTAAAATCCTCTGTTTAGAACTGTCTGTATGCACTTCTATTGTTTTCTTGATATTATCTGAATGTCTGCTCGGTTGTAATTGTTGGTCTACCATAGTTTTTGTGAGAGGAATACCTTCTTTATTAGGAGTAGAGTGATACGCCATTAGTGGGGATTTCCGCGATTCACTGTATTTCACCATTTTACCATTAAAGTTTAATTCAGTTTTGGATTCAACTTGAACATCTTTACTTGACTCAATATCAAGTTTATTAGTAGTAACCATAGGAACTTCTTTGTCTGGTGTCTTAATTTTCTTTTCAACTATTTTGCTGCTTCCAGGGTCACTGATTACTTTGTTGATATTCTTTATTGGTACATGTAATGGGTTTCGCGCAGTTGGTTTTCCTTCCTTAACAGGCTAGAAATTAAGATAAGATGCATGTTATAAAACTTTAAAAATGATTAACATTGTTAAAATGTTTGATCACTTTTATATTATGGATTCATACAGGGCGTCCCAAAAGTCAACTAAAAGCTAGAAACAGGTGATAGGCCAGGTAGTGGCAGTTACCAGAAAAATAAAAATAAAATCTTAGTCATGTACTTTAAAATATTATAGACATTCTAATAATAAAATTGAGAAAAATTGCACCCTGTGCTGATCTTTCAAGTTATGACTACAAAACTTTACATTTCTTCATTATTTTTTTTGTGGTGTAACCCTGAATAACGCTTCCGTAAATAACATTCTAAAATATTAAAGAGAATATTACGTTTTTGCTCAAACATGTACCTACTCAAAATTGTTACTACGCAAAGCTTTGAACAGACTGTACTGAAAAAAAAAAAAATGTAAAAGCTATTTTGGCAAAAGACTTTAAAAGATGACGTATTTATTCCAGATTCCAAAATCGTATGACAATTGCTAGATTATTTCTTAGAATATGAAAAAAAAAAAAAAAATATTTCCTAAAGAAACCTGACTGCATGATGAAGCATACATGCTACATATTATGTTTGAAGAAAATTGTACAACTTACTGCGTCTTTGGGTACTTCTATTTCTATTTCTTCATATACTTCTAAATTGCCTTCAGCATTTTCTCTGAAACAAGACATGAAAAGTTGATTATAGAATAGGTATGCATGAAAAGCAAAATGAGGTTTAAAGTTTATAATTATTGTGAAAGAAAATGTAAATAAATGCTTCTAAAATAAAATAAAAACATTTTTACTGTTTCATTTTTTATATTAAGGGTTAAAATATTTTATTTGTGATATATTGGCCCAAATACAATATTTTCAGGAATAATTGCAAACTTAGCTTAAACGAAATATATTTTGTACATTTTAACGTGAAATGTGACGTCATAGTTCAGGTCCATTTTGTATTGAGCATTTTTGCGAGTGGTAAACATGAACTATGACTTTTAAAAACTTCTTATCATGCATACAACACAATAATGTTTTCCTTACACAGTTTGGTTTCTATTACTCGGTACTTTCCAATAAAAGATGGAAAAAATATCATGCACATTTCCTATTAATAAATAAGAGAAATAAAAAAAAATCTTTTTACTGAACTGAGGACCATAACCAAACAAAATGCCCTGTCAAAACATTTAAAACAATGAACTGTTAAAATTGCAATGGGGTTTGGGTTAAAGTAGCCCCTTTTACTTTTTATCATGAGCTCTCTTGAATATGGTGTAATGGTATCTCTCTTAAAACTAACAGACTGTTATGTAGCCTAAAAGGCAGAACTTAATCAGGAGAAAGATAATTGACCTTATATTGACATTGCACTTGCTAAATTTGATATGTGGTATGTTTCACATAAATGATTTAGCACCTGCTGAGAGTAGTATCAAAATTAAAATTCCATTGATAGACAAACACATCAAATATGTTAGGCGCAACAATTATGTATTAAAAGGTAAGTCAAATAAACTGATCTAGCACAAATTGGTTTTGTTCATAAAAATTATGCCATATTATCATTTATATTCCATAAACAACATTATATGCTTAGCAGGCAGTAGAAACACAGACCATAATTGCTAATACTAGGTTATTTATTGTGAAATATGATCTAAATACTAACTTACCTGACTTTAAGGAACTTGAAACTAGGTTGGTGCTGATCATCATCAATGATCTGCACTGCTGCCAGTTCCTCCTGACCTTCTTTCCGGTACAAATATAGTCCATTTCCAATGTTGATGGCATCTACATTCTTTCCATCTATCTGCAACATCACCTCAGTCTCCTTGCTGCCTCCCATATCTTCAATAAGAGTACTCTCTGCCAACTCACCATCACCCTTATGAAACTGACTATCTGAGCTGTCTGGTGACTTCAAGCTCAGTGATTTGTCATCTGTTTCAACATTGTCATCTATCACAAGCTCGTTACCATCATATGAGTTATCATTGTCCTCAAAAATATCAACACCTCCAGACAGAATATTGGCGGCCTCAATTTGTTTACCAATCTTGTAGTCCAACATGTCTTTCTTACCAATTGGAGATAGATTAGAAATTAAGCAGTCGTCGTTAAGAGTGTTCTGTGTGGTCGCAGTCGCGAGAGACACGTCTTTGGCAATGTCGAAGGAGTCGTCTTCAGAGAGAGAGTAGTACTTGGAGGGGGTCTCGTTGGCGGTCAGGAACGAGTCGCCGGGCACTGAGCCGTCCAGAGAGGTGTCCCGCGACCCACCCGCGCCGCCGCGCAACTGGCTAAGCCTATCCATTGTCACACCTCATCTGCAACAACAAAATCGACATCAATTTTACCATCGTTTCAATCCAACATGATATAAAAAGCACATCATGTAGTATCCCACTTGAATAAAAAAATGGAATCGAACCCGAGTGACGACAAATTAGCACCTAGCTGAACAGCGAAGCATTACCTATGCGAAACTGTGGAGCTAACGATAATGGAACTATGTGACACTTATGATAAACATCCAACAAATTGATCTTACCAAGTTAATATATGTTAAAATAAGGTCCAGTAAAATCGAAGTGGTTAGTTCTTCGTAAGATATTTAATTATAAGATAGAATAATAATATTTTTGTGATAATTTACGTAAAACAACAATAATGAAACACATCGAAGTAAAGATGGACGCGAATCAGCAATGTTGCCGTTATTCAGGATGTCAAATTACGATTAAGGATTTCAACTTTGCTATCGACATTAATACTTACAAATTTTTGATTTGATTTACTTTGCCGGCGGTAAAATAAGAACTAACAATCCCTAAACTTCATGTATTTTTACTTTTACTGATATTCTAATAAGCATTATGGGATATTTAAGGTATGTTTACATATTTATTTATCGATATATCATGAACTTGATAAAGAAACAATGAGCCTGGCAACAACATGATGAACTTCAGACCAAAGCACGTTTTTAAAGTTGCCTCGAACATTATTTATTCACATCCACTCGACTAAAGGGGTCCATTCACTATTACAAATTCTTATTCTGGAGCGTTATATCTTGTTGTGAGCTTGGAAGTCCATATTCTCGTCTAACGCGTAATGTAGAATTGTGAATGTAATCGCAGCCTGCATGAGGTCTATCAACACCGAACAATTAGGATTCGTTTTGAAACCTGCAATACAGTACTGCCTCGCAGGATAGTGAATGGGCCCCTTATAGTAGATTAATGTCGCTGTACAGTGCATCTATTTTCTTAATGTCTCTCGGCAATAATCGCATTTCCGAATTTAAACGAATGCAACTGATAGAAATCCGACGACTGACGAAACACGAAGTTTGCCGAGAGACAAAGAAAATAGATGCACTGTATACCTCGACCGTTGTAAAAAGAGCGGTGACGGCCAAACATTTTATATGGCCGTCAGCGCTCTTTTTACAACGGACGAGGTATACGTGGTTGTGATTAGCCACGATCAAGGCCCTATATCCAGTTGAGTATATTTGGGAGTATAGTTGGTAGCACGTTAAAAAATAATTTCCTTATTTTCGCAAAATGTTTTCTAATTTAAATTTTTAGCAACTTTTGTCAGCAACGGTCAAGAATATTTAGAAAATTTAAGGCATCTATGCGGCTCAACTGGCAACTTTTTAATTTAAGATTTGGCCACACTGGAGTGATGTGCGTGAGTGCGTCTGTGTCAGTCATTTCGTGTTTGCTTATACGTTAACTTTCAAATTGTGTTTTCAAGTTATTATACTTACAAGACCGTCTTAATAAACAAACACCAATTAACTAATAGTAAATAAGGGAACAATGGCACCACGGGAAACGATTAAAACCACGCCGAAAGTTGAACGCACAGTTTCCAAGACAAAAGTAAAGGCGTCCCCTGCTTCAACGATGAAAAAAACCATGGCTATGAGAAAACTTGTGCAAGCAACACCAATCAAAGGTATGGTGTACACATGATACTTGTCATCATCATCATCATCATCATCATTTCAGCGGAAAGACGTCCACTGCTGGACATAGGTTTCCTCTAATAATCGCCATAACAACCGATTCTGTGCTGCTCGCATCCAGCGGAGTTCCGCAATCTTCACCAGGTCGTCATTCCACTGTTTAGGTGATCTGCCCACGCTGCGTCTTCCAGTATGTTTTTAAATAGAGAATTATAGTGAAGACGGAGGGAGGCTTTTGCCCAGCAGAAGGACAGCCAAGGTTACATAAGATAAGATAAGAAGTATTAGTGTAGTATATTGCGGCAAATTCTTTGAGTTTGATTTCATTATATCAAAGACCATAAGGTATTAAGAGGAGTGTGAACCTATGGCTTTTCATATTTAATTCGATAATGATTTCCACCCCTTAAATGTTAACCGATGTTGACCAATTTTTGATACGTTGTCAGTCAGAACAAAATCTTGGTCTATATGTTTTGGTTCTATTCACTACAATGAATGAATTCAGTTTCATTGTTGTTTCAGTATTCTCATACAAAACTAATTTCGGCGATTATTTTACTTTGTTTATCTTTAATCAATATTCAAAAAACGTATAGAATTAGATTTTGTTCTGACTGACGTCAAAATCGGTTAACATTTAAGGGGTGGAAATCATTAGCGCCTTTTGTCTGAAAAGGGTGATTTTTTATGTTGGTTCACAGTCCTCTTACTTCTTAAAATGGTAATTTTATTATATCAAATATCATGATATTGAATTGACTGGTAGTATTTTTTGTGACTTATTTTTATTAGTACAATTTTATTGTATGGCTAATTTTCATATCGCACCTTAATTAGGTACATTTTTATTTAAATTCACCCATTATTAATTTAAAACCTGAACCTGATATAAACATAATGACTCATCTGAACAGATATGCTAATTCAATATTGCTTTTTACATTTGCAGTTAGTAATGCAACAGTGAAGCAGAGACCTGCTCTTCCTTCTACACCTAAGCCTAAAGAAAACAAGCCTGTCACAGTACCCGGCAGTGTAACAAAAAGTGGTAAGAAGCTTCGAAGACCTAAGAAAGCACACTCTGGTGTTCCAGTGCCCAGCAAAATGCTGAAGATGATGGGAAAACAGTTGCAGGCAGCGGGAACACTATAAAACTAGACGTATAACATATTATTACGAACTTTATATTGTATTTTTATGTATTTTTGTCTATCTTTTGGCAAACAAATTTTATGTCTTCCTAGGGAATTGAGTTGCCAAGGTATTTTAAGTAAGTGTGGTATTTTATGTGTGCCATAGTAGGCAACCTTATATGCTGTAGCATAGATTAAAGAGTAGTTTTTACATACATTAACTCATTTCTTAGCTTGTAACTTTGTGTAAGTTATTAGAACTTAAATATCAACTTCAGTTTTAATTGTAAGTGCCAATTAAATTGTAGTAAAAAACATCATATACTGGACTTGGATTTTTAAATTTGTCAAAATTTCAATATCTTTGAAGACAACTGATGAAGACATATCATTGTATGATGAGTTAATGTTGTGCCTGAACAAATTGGTTTTGTTAAAATAATGTTGAAACTAGCACAACTTGGAATTTCAAATTGTTCTTTAGTGCAGCCATTCCAAGATTTATGGTAATCAAAAATGTAACTGAAAAACTAGCAAACCAGCTTTTTGTGCACATCACATCTGTCATGCTAATGGGGATGGGGACAGGGATGGGTGCTTTATGTGTGTAATAAACACAAAAGATTAGAGATGCAACGGATAGTGGTTTGGCCGGATACCGGATACCGGATATTCGGCATGGCCATTGGCCGGATAGCCGGATATCTGGCAACCGGCTATCTCTAAATTCGTGTTAGTTTGCGCGGCCTTCGCATGGCTAGCGACTTTCAACTTCTTACGAATTGTAAGTACCTTTGAGGTTCAATACGCGCTTTATTACGTCAGTTGGGAATATTAGAACGTGCACGACGTGATGTTAAGCGAAGTTTTCTGTATAAATAAAAAAAAACTAAGCTTTACTTTAATAACTGACGTTGATCTCGTTTATTTCTAATGGATTTTTATCTGTTTTATCCTACTTTTGATCCAAGATTTTACTATCCGGTATCCGGCCGGATACTGACTCACTATCCGGTATCCGGCCGGATAGTAAAATCATGGCCGGATAGGCCGGATACCGGATAATAACTGGATATCCGTTGCATCTCTACAAGAGATGCATCGGATAGTGACTTGGCGGATACTGGGTATCCGGCATGGATATTAGCTGGATATCTGGCAGCACATGACCTATCCCTAATATCTTGTTAGCTTGCGCGGCATTCGCGCGGCGAGCACGTTTCGATTTGTTACGCATTCTAAGTGCGCTGGGAGGCGCTTTGAGGTTCAATACGCCCTTTATTACGTCAGTTGGGGATATTCGAATGTGCAGGATGTGATGTTCCGTGAAGTTTTGTTTTGATATTTAAATAAAAATAGACTTAGTTTTAATTGAATAACTGAAGTTGATTTCGTTTATTTCTGATGGCTTTTTATTTGTTTTATGTTATGTCTGATCCAAGCATTTGCTATCCGGTATCCAACCGGATACTGACTCACTATCCGGTATCCGGCCCGATAGTAAAATCATGACCGATAAGGCCAGATACCGGATAGTAACCGGATATCTGTTGCATGTCTAATAAACACTCGAGAGAGAGACTGGTGCGTGTCATTCTATAGAATGGTTATTGAAGGTATTTTAACAGGCTATATTTTATACATTTTAATTGCTGGACCAAGGTACCGCAAATTTGGATACACTGTATGTAGGTCACCTTTATTGTAACACAAGCGCGGATCCATCGCTGTAGGCACGATGGGCATGCACACAACTCTTAGACTTGAGACGTCCTTTGTGGGAATTCACTATATCGACCATGAGCGAGTTCATACTCTGACTTGCATTTGGCCGATTTTCGAGTGGCCGTGACCACAACCTTTTTTGAGGGCTGGATGGCCTGTTGTGACAATTATTATGCAGATCATTTATATGAGATATAAGTAGGTAGGTATTGTTAAATGGGTCAATTACTTATTTTTTTATAAATAGGTCTCCTGCTCCTGAAAGTTTTGGTACTATAAGGCCTGATTTTTTAGGTTAATTCTTTTTCTCATGTAGGGAATCTGGGCATAGTTTTGGTCTAAGAATTTAAACAACCATTGTCATTAACTTTTAGACAAATTTTGATTATTATCAGGTGTATTGCCCAAGTCTTATTCAAATAGAAAGGGTTAAATACTAAAAACTAAGAGTCTGCCATTAATTTAAGATGTTATTAAGCCCACCAAAATATTGAATTATTATGCTAACTTTAATATTAATTAAATTTTAAGTCATCATCAAGTGCTGGACTGATGCTGGATAAGCAGCAAATTCAAAATGTTGGTTACAAGTAAAAAATATGCTTTATGCTGTACTTTTCGTATAATATTTGACATTATTTCTATCTAATAATGTTATAGGCCTCGGACTCACGGCGAGAAGTCTCAGAAGAACAAGGAACAAATCCACACTGTTTTCTTTTCCGGCCTAGTAACCCGGTAAGTAAAAGTACCGACAACGAACGGAGAACAGACGAGACCGATAACGAGAAACCGGGAATCTATTCACGTGCACGTTTCTCGGGTTTTCGAGGTTTCTCGGCGAGAGTTTGGTGAGGCTTAATTATTGGTGTTGAAATAAAGTATGGCCAGTTCCATATGAACAGAACGGTGAACATCGTCCAATGTAAAAAGAGCTCTTTTCAAATTGGGTAAGGTATAGTTATGTCAAAGGCTTTAAAACATGAAAGATAATTAATAAAATCTTGAAGAACATACAAATAAAGTGTTTTCATTGCATAAGTCATCAACGATTTTGCATTCCGGTCTTTTTTCCGTTTTTATTTTAGGGCTCCATAATCGAAACTAAGAACCCTTAAAAAATTTTTTTTACAAATATAGATGCACTGGCTTCTGCCCGCGACGTCGTCCCCGTGGAAACGAGAACTATAAATTTTCCGGGATAAAAAGTAGCCTATGTGCTATTCCAGATAGTAGTGTGCTATAATCTATCCGTGTCAAATTTCATCCATATCCGTTCAGCCGTTTAGGCCTGATTGAGTAACAAACATACACCCATCCAAACTTTCGCATTTATAATATTGATTGGATTATATTTTAGGTTTAAATCCCGACTTGCTCTCTTCGGATCTCGTGTGGAATTGAATTTGATATTTGTAGTATGTTCATAGTATGGTATATTCGCAATAATCATTAAGGAAAACATCGTGAGGAAACCTATGTGTGAAGTCCCCAATCCGTACTGGGGCCGCGTGGGTACCTACTACTGCTCAGTCCCTCTCACTATGGGAGGAGATCTGCCCAGCAATGGGACAGGCTGATGGGGATATTTTATCTCTTCTTAAATGTCATCATAATTTTAGAAAAAAGTTTGTTGTTGTATACCTACTATTAGGCAGTGTTTTGCAACGTGTGGGTCGTGACCCTCAGGGGGGTCGCATACCCTTTCTAGCCGTGGTAGCAAGCCAGGTTTTAAAATACCTCGTCGTTGAAACCATTGACTTGAATACGGGTCATGGGGGGTCGCTAGATTTTTTTTTACTTGTAAAGCGATCGCGTACCTACTCAAAAAGGTTGAAGCGTTTGTCCGCGTGAAATTCGTTTATCGCGCAACGCCATCTACCGAGGAGAAGCATTTTTCATATTTCCTGTATTTATAAAGATTTCGCGCGCAGCGCCATCTACCGAGAAATAGCATTACGCATATTTCCTGTATTTATAAAGATTCCTGAAAATCCTTCCAGAATGTCGGGATAAATAATATCCTATATCCATATCCATATAACAGGCTATAATTGTGCCAATATTTATGGAATTCTGTTAAGCCGTTTGGCCGTGAAAACTGAACGAACAAACACACACTTACGCATTTATAATATTACCAGCTGCCCCGCGACTTCGTCTGCGTAGAATAATTATTTAAGTAGCCCCTAATTATATTCCAAATAAAATTTACAATTTTTATCCGTTGGAGTTTCTCAATAAGTAATTTATTGTGAACCCAAGTACATAAATTATTTTAACAAACATAAATATAATCAAAAACAAGAATTATGTAAAATTAAGAGGGCGCCGACCGTCCAGTGGCGCCCTCATCACTGTTATTGTGTTTTCTATTAAACTAAAGTATTTTATTAAAATCGAAGCTATATAAGTGGTTTTGCCATTTAAAACACAATTTATTATATGCCATGTAATATAGCTTTTTATTGATTACTTTCTCTGATTACGATTTTAAGGAAATAAGGGCAACTTTTTACTTAAAACCGTAAACGGAGAAAACGAATGAATAAAAAGCCACATTACATAGCATATAAATTGTGTATTAAGTTGCGCAACAAATTCTATGGCTTAAGATGTTTGTAAACGTAAACCAGGAACTTTCTTAACAATTTATTGCGGCAATTCGGGCTATCCCCAAAACTTTACAAATCTTAATGAGAATGGCCCAAATTGCAGCAATAAATTGCCAAAATCTGGCGCGTTTAAGAGACCCTTAAGATTCTAATAAAATATTTTAATTTAATAGAAAACACAATTACAGTGATGAGGGCGCCACTGGACGCTCGACGCCCCATTAAATTTTAGCGTTAACGCACGGAACCTTCTGCGGCCCTAACATGCATGCCTCAAAGATAAATTAGAACCGTTTATCTCTATGACTATCTCTTTCGTCGGCACTAGCGTGAGAGAGACGCACTTAAAGATAAACGGTTCTTATTTATCTTTGTGCCATTCATGTTAGGGCCGCAGAGTTCTTTGTTCGAAGTCTATGGGGGGGGGGGGCTCTTTTGCGGAGGCCCCTGGGCTGTAGCCCCGTATGCCCTCCGCTAAATCCAGCCCAGCGGCCCTAGCAAGGTTGGCACAAGGATAAGTTAAACCGTCTTATCTCTAAGTGCGTCTCTCTCACACTAACCTAAGTACCGACGAAAGAGATAGTCATAGAGATAAACGGGTTTAACGTATCTTTGTGTCTTGCATGTTAGGACCGCGGGGGTTGCTAGTTCAAATCCCAGCCAGGGGCCCATTGCATAACTACTTGTAACTTGTAATATGAGCGGAAGCCTCTTTTCAACTTCTTTTACTAGAAAGAGACTTCCGCTTGTATTACAAGTTACAAGTAATTATGCAATTGGCCCCAGCTCCTCTTGAGTTTTTTGGAATATAATTTGATAATTTCCACTAGCATTTCAGTGAAGGTATACATTGTGAGGAAACCTGCACACAGCACTAGCAAGGTTGGCATTAGTTAACAGTCTTATCTCTAAGTGCGTCTCTCTCACACTAGTGCCGACGAAAGAGATAGAGAGATAAGACGGAGTTAAGTTATTCCCGTGTCAACCTCGCTAAGGCCGGTGGTTTGAATGGTTTTTTCTTCCTGAAAAATCTTCAAAATGAGTATTTACAAAGTGTTCATACGCGGGTTCGCAGAGTCATCGACGTTACGTATTATCAAAGGCGTAGCTAGGTAACCAAAGGCCCGGTGCAAAAAATAACAGTACCGTGACTTATAGACAACGCACAGCCCAACGGATGGTCCTAGAGATTTGAAATTTGGAGGAGATATTCCTCGAGTACCCTACAGGTGCACTAAGGAGGGATTTTTTGAAATACCATCCCTAAACGGTTGAAAAGAGGTGATAAAGATTGTATGGAAAATACCGCGGGCGAAGCTGTGGCGGGTCCACTAGTACTCTTTCAAATGAGTTGCCATGATTAAAGTCGTGTCGCAAGCTATTTTGTTTACATTCCTAAGGTGGAGATTTTTTAGCTAGTTCAATACGAAGTTTGCTGGTCAGGGTCCGGGGCCCCCTGAGCTTGGGGGCCACGGTGCACGGCACCGTCTAGCACTTTGGTAGCTACCAGTGGCGAAGCCTGCCTATAAGCCGATTCCTGACGGCTTTACCAAGCTAGAAAGCTACGGCTAGCTGTCAGTGAAGTCCATGTTACTCTAAGTAAATGTCAGACCCGCACGTACGGTTCTAATTCTTCCGGCTTCCCTTAGGAAATCTTTGACGCTTCGCCACTGGTAGCTACGCTGTGTATTATTGATAGCTTTTTTTTTGATTGCATCACTGGGCGTGGTCTGCAGTATTAGCATGCGCTGTCCATGCCGACCGTTTACGGCTGGCGTCACCGTCTGCCTGTCACAAATCAACTTGACGGAGATTTATTGTCATGGGGGTGTGGACGCTATTCTCTATAGTTTATATAGTCGTACTAACGAAGAATAATAACTTCACTTCGTCTACCAATATGTGAACCAATTGTTGGAAGTTCTCTAAGATAATAATTAATTTTACGACTAATTGGGTTTTACTCAAAACTTTGAATTTTTTATGTAGGTAGTCGTTACTGGCCCCCAATTCTCGCTGCATTCGAGATAATGTCGATTGCGAGATTAACCGTCAGATTCATATAGTTGTGTCAAACGACTGTATGCGCTGACGTTTATTCTCGATTGTGAGATTATCTAGAATGCAGCGAGAATTGGGGGCCTGACTGTCGCACTTTTCATGATTTGCAATGATTTTTATTCTGCTACAAAAAATCATGCTGCTGCATTAAAGATACAACTTTGTTTTGAATTATAGCACAGATCACATTATAACCGTTACAGGTAATTATAAACAAACTTTGATGTAAAATTATTATCTTAAATATTTACTCCGTACCATTGGTTCACTTATGTACCTAACTGTAGCTTCCTATACCAAATTTAAATACAAACTTTAAAGATATACATTCATATATAGAAATATATATTCTTTTGAGATCGTTGCATTCATCCAATATCTCAATCCAGCACTGGAATCCAGTGACGCCGGTCGGACAAAGGGCATGGATGCCGGAAAAATATCGATTTTTCGGAAGCTCATAGAGCCGCAAACTCAGAAGTAGGTAAGTCTTTTTTTTTCCAACTTTTACATCGAATTGTATTTTTTATAAAAAAATAAAGATAATGTTGAAGAATACGAAGTTTATCATGTATCTACATAATTATTTAAGTATACTTAGTTTTAACAACAATCTTTAATATTGTGACAGAACGCATCTTTAATAAATAGCGGGATTCAAATTTTTATTGGTTTCATCTTCTGTCTGATAATAAAGGCCGGGGCAAATCAAACGCGGTTGCGGCGCGTTTGCGGCGCGAACGCGGGTCCGCGCCGTTGTCGAACGGGGCGGGCGAATATACCATGCCACACCGCGGCGGCGCGGGACCGCCGCGGTCCCGCGGCTACTTTGGTGTGGCATGGTAAATTCGCTCGCGCTGTTCGACAACGGCGCGGACCCGCGTTCGCGCCGCAAACGCGCCGCAACCGCGTTTGGTGTGCCCGGGCCTTAAGCTAGAGCTACAAAATTGGACCTACGTGGAATATCAAAAAAATAATAATAAATCCTGTAAATATGAGTGAGTCCAGTGACGAAGTCTACTATTTAACAACGGAAGAATTGAGGCAGCATATAAAAAAAAACAGAATTAAGCTTTCTGTCTGAAAAGTCCCTGCTGAGGTGAAAAATTGTATGTGCTACACGAGAGCAAAGTTATTGCATCTCATGTCTTTGAACTACGCCCATGATTCAATTATAGGATCCTTCGCTTACTCGGGATTCAAAACAACACTCGCAGCAAAAACCAACTTTGCTCCCTTGTTGCACAAATAACTATTACCAGTTTTGTATGTAGTAAAAATTCGTGAGGGAACCGGCACACATTTGCATAGTAACCTGCACCCAGCTGTGGGGCATATAGACGGATTATGTGATTTTTAGGGTTCCGTACCTCAAAAGGAAAAAAGAAACCCTTATAGAATCACTTCTTTGTCCGTATGTTTGTCTGTCTGTCCGTCTGTCTGTCTGTCTGTGTGTCAAGACCTTTTTCTCAAGAACGCGTGGAGGTATCAAGTTAAAATTAATATCAAATACTCAGGTTTGTAATATCCTGAAGCTGTAAAAAAAATCAACCTTCTCATTAAGTCATCGCAATCAAAAGATACGGCCGTTTATGTCACATATTTTGATACGCGCAAGGGAATCAAAACCTATAGGGTACTTCCTCATGAAATTTGGTAAGAAGCAATGTCCTATAGCACGAAGTAAAGGAAAAAGTCTGAAAACTGTAAACTTATAGATAAATCACAAAAAAAAATATTGCAAAATCGTACCTATCACACTCTCACGGTTGCCGGGAGATAGGAGCTTGCGAAAGATATTTTTTGTCTTATTTCATAGGTAGGTTGTAAATGGTTACCCGATTGTTAAAAGCTATTTTATTCATTTTTAGGGTTCCGTACCTACAAGGTAGGTACTGTCTGATTTTATAGGTAAGTACGGGACCCTCGGCGCGCGAGTCAGACTCGCACTTAATTGGCTTTTTTTTAAAAGCTTTTTATTAACTTGCAATGTTTGTATGTTCGGGTCAAATTTTGCAAGCTGAATTAGAACCACTTCCTTATTATCCTACAGAGCTGAATTTTTGCATGTTGGTTCAGTTCCGATGACAATGCATTTTTATGGTAAGCATGATCTGAATCGACATCCAGGGTTAGCTCCAGATAAAGGAACTCCTCAACGGTCACCAGCACAGACACGAAATTTTGTGTACGCATTTTATTGCAAAATTAAAGTGCAATGGGCTTAAAGCTTGTTATTAAAATGCAATTAAAAAAAAAACTTGTTAATAACTCTTAACGAAGCCCGAACATAGTTAAGCATGCATCCCACGGCCATTATTGTATTTCAAAGCTGTCTGGCGCCTAACGCGGTGTCCATACGAGATACAAATGCAATCTATAAGTTTTTGATTATTACTTAGTAAGTTCGTGGATCATAATTTGCATTGTATCATATCTCTTCGTCAGATCTTGGCGCCGTTTATTTTGGACTGTGTTTTAGTACTTTGGTTGATGCATCAGTTTATATGTCATATATAAGTATTAGTCGGGCGTGTAGTCGTAGGAACATCCTGACCTGCACCGGCGATCCCTGGGTCTCGATGGGCGTACCTGCTGTGGTATATACTTAGATTTGTATAAAACTGTAGACATCATTGTTGACTTATATGTGTACTAATTTGAAAAAATGATACCTCACCGAGTTTCTTGCCGGCTCTTCTCAGTAAAGGACATACCGAACCGGTGTTACCTAGATTAATTCCTTGATCTTCATTAGAGCTTGTAAAAGCCTTAATTGGATAAAGCTAGTTTGACTTAGACTTTGAACATAGTAGGTAAGTATTTAGGAAGAAGCTTAAGAAGCCAAACATAAATATTTTAGAAAAGACATTTCATCCTTTAGCGACAACACCGTCTGTTACGCAAGGATCCCTGTTTCGAAGTCGAAGTAGTAATATTCGTTCTAAGTACCTTGGGTATCGAGAGCAAAGTCGCATATTTACATTTTTGCCTATCCAATGTAGGGGCTTCTTACCTTGGTACTATGATCTCTAAATGCGATTCTCTTTCGGCCCTAAACTAAACCGCTTCGCTCTATCATACCGTACCGCGCTGTATGTTTTACAAATGTAAATTAAACATAAGTAATACCTTTTATTTCATAAAACACTGGCTTTCATATAACAATACGTTACAGACTAACATACATATTATTGAAATATAACTTAAAAAACCGGACAACTAATAATAATAATAATAATAATAAATCAGGGGACAATCTTTACACAAATCAATCTAGCCCCAAAGTAAGCTTGTAAAGGCTTGTGTTATGGGTACGAGACGACGATATACATACTTATATAGTTAAATAAATACTTAAATACATAGAAAATATCCAAGACTCAGGAACAAACATTCGTGCTCATCACACAAATATTTGCCCTACCGGGATTCGAACCTGGGACCGCTGGCTTCGGAAGCAGAGTCACTACCAACTAGGCCAAACGTGTCGTCCGCTGCGAGTTAAACTCCGTGATATATGAAATTTCCTGTTACTTAACATACCATAGACTTCTTATAGGTTAATTTTCCTGCAATCTATATTCTATACCTAAGTAAAGAACTATTTACTTACTGTATTTTTTTCGAAATTTCAGGCCCAAGTACCTACTTTCGGATATAAGGGGGGATTGTTAAATTTTCGCCTATTTTCCTAAATAACTTCAAAACTTTTTATCTTAAAATTATAATACCGAATAATATTACCTATTTAAGATCCTCACAACGATCCCTTTCATTTCATATGTCACACGCTGTTTGCAAAACTTTTTTTTTTCAAATTATCTAAGTAATCAATTTTAAAGTGGCCCACATGTTTAAAATTCATTCGTTTACGGTAGATCTATACACTACGCGTCCGTGTTGCGGTCACCGACTTACATATGTGTACCAAATTTCAACTCAATCGGTCCAGTAGTTTCGGAGCAAATTGGCTGTGACAGACGGACAGACAGACAGATACACGAGTGATCCTATAAGGGTTCCGTTTTTTCCTTTTTAAGTACGGAACCCTAAAAATTAATGGAAATAACGTAGGCAACGAACAGGTGGCTCCTTAATTAGGATAGTCACTGATGGAGTCGGGTCCTGAACAGGCAAGCTGCTTCGGGAGGCCCTGCGGCCCTAACATGCATGCCACAAAGATAATTTAGAACCTATTATCTCTGTAACTATCTCTTTCGTCGGTTCTAGTGTGAGAGAGACGCACTTAGAGATAAACGGTTATAATTTATCTTTGTGCCATGCATGTTAGGGCCGCTGAACACGACACCCTTCGGCCATAGAAATCCGGACACAACGGTTTCCACACCACGCACGAGCTGTACCATTACCATGAGTTGAGCAAACCGCTCTCGCTAGCATAAACTATCGGAATACTGCTTGTTGCGGATACAAGTAAAAGGGACCGAGCGATAGCTTACGCTAGCGAGAACGGTTTGCGCAACTCGTGGTAATGGTACTGAAGTTCACGCCACGTAGTAACGCGATCGCAGTTGAAATACCACCAGCATAACTATGCTTTTTACTTTTAAATTAAAATCGAGAATATGAATTAAATTGTGCCTGTTCTATCCCATAATTAAGAAATAAGCTTTATATATAACGTATCCAAAACCGTAAACTTTTATTATTAACAACACGAAGAACATTACTATGTCCCCTTACTAAGTCATTTTCCATTTTGAGCTGTCAATTTAGTTTGCCGAATTATGGATTCTAGTTTAGTTACAGTGCGCAGTATAGTGCCACGCCCCTCGGCTCCCACAAAGGGCCGGTCGCCGTGTGTAACACGTCGTTAAGGCCATTATACAATTTATCGGGTAGTCAGATTTATAGCTTGCCCCTCCTGTCCAGCGTGATGGATGCTGGACGTGGCTGGAATTAATGAGGCCTAAGTTGTAGGCGGGAGCGTGTCCGGTGTCCGCAAGTGCAGATGAGTAAACTTGCGTGTTCATTGGCTTTGCAAGTGCAGGGCCTTAATTATATTTATAACTAGTGGACCCGCCACAGCCACGCCCGCGATATTTTCCATACAAACTTTATCACCCCCTTTTCACCCATTTAGAGACGAAATTTCAAAAAATCCCTCTTTAGTGCACCTCTAGGGTACTCTAGGAATGTGTCCTCCAAATTTCAAACCTCTAGGACCCATTTAGGCTGTGCGTTGTCTTTAAGTGACTCACGGTACTGTTTTATATGTATAGATAACTTAAGGGCCCTTGGAGAAGCAACTCTAGTCACCGGGTGAGGAGAGACGAAACAATAAGAGCAGAAATCGTGAGCAGAAAATTTAATAAATTTAACTATTCAAAGTTGTCGACCAAAGGCCCGAAATGCAATCTCACTTCACCCTAATTTTAACGGCTAAGGCCACCGCCACCGCCAGGATCTTCTAGATATCTAGATCCTATTTTTATCATGAGAAGTGTCATGCCAGAGTACGACCTCAGTATGAAACGAATATGACGATCTTAATACTGCCTGATTAAATCTTAACAGCTTCGTAGCTTCAAGACGCAATATATAATAATAGTAGAGTCTGGCCAGCGAGTGGTGTCAGTATCACAATAAACATTCAAAAACCTCCAGCTAGTAACACAGAATCAGACGCGTATTTAAAGATTTGGTGGCCTGGGCCAGTTAGCTTTGCCGCCCCATTAAGTAATAAAAAATATCGTAGACAAGTAAGCTTGTCAATAAAAGGCGTCCAGGGGGGCTAGCACGACATGCACGCGAGTTGTTTGTCGCGCAGTGCGTCTCTGTCCAACTTGTCAAGTATGTAAGGGATGCACTGAGCGACAAACGACTCGCGGGCAGGTCGTGCTAGACGTGAAGAGAAGGCCGCGAAGAGGGGTTTGGCCACCCTTCACAGCCTGCTATCCCGGGCCATGGCCCCCTTGGCCCTAGGGCAATACGCCCCTGCACGGAATGCATAGCGAGTGTTTAGGTACAAAGATTTTGACAGCTTATTTGATAGCCATATGGATAATCTGAATAAATAGCTTGTGACACCACTCACTGGTTAGACTCTACAGTCTACTACCCCAAGGGCAGCCGCAACCTATTTAGCAATAAAATGTGCTGTAATTTAAATATTTTCATTGTACTGCGTGCTTTCCACTTTTTAAAGTGTGCGTTTATTCTATCCCATCTAAAATTGGGAAGTTGCATGAAAATCAAAATGAGGTTTAAATGATATATTATGAAAGTAAATGTAAACAAAAGCATATTACAGAAAAAAGCAGATCATTTTGACTATTCATTTTTATTTGATCATGGGTCAAAATTAACAAAATATTGCTTTTTTTTAGTTCTAATTTAGGTTTTTGGACATCGTCATCAAATTTATGTCATGTAGTAGAAATAAATCTACGATGTTGGTCTAAAAACAGTATTTTCGGAAAGAATTGCAGATTTTGTTTAAACGCCATACATTTTGTACTGTCTAACGACAGCTGTGAAGTCACAGACGTAGCTGTTGTCCATTTTCTAGGGAGTGTTTTTAGCGAGTAATGAACTGAACAATGACTTTTCAAAGCTTCATAACTCATAAAATAACCAACATAAAAATGTTCTGCGAACACAGATCGGTTTCTATTACTCAGCACTTTCCAATACAAGATGAAAAGGAATGTACGCATCTTCCCTATTACAGCGGTGACTGACTATTATCTGATTATGATGACGTCATCTCAAGCGCCTACTCAAATGGCAGTTCACTTCTAACTTGGACCACTCGCAATGACCGGTGTTTAGCACATTGTATTAAAATTAACTATATTTACGACTACTCATGTTAATTACGACAAAAGATCACTTCGGAATTAGAATCGATATTTTTGCATATACATCATGTGACTTCATCGTGCACTTCTTAGGCGATACAACAGTAACTTGAAAGCAAAGCGACGCTATTTAGCAACCCAGGAGTTTGAGGATCACCCCACTGATTCTCCTATTCCCCATCTTATCTTATTCTTGTCTTTGATGCTAGTAGAGAGAAACGCACTGAGAGATACGATGGAGACAGCTTCCACCCCGTTCACACGGCATCAAGTTTTGTCGGATCTACAAACTATCGGATCCTGTGAAACCGGATAGTGTGTTCACATGGCTGCCTGGTTTTATAGGATCCTCCGATCCTATAAACCGGTCTCCGTGTGGACACACTATCCGACGTCGGCGCATCCCCGGCCGCGCCCGCCCCCGTCCTATTCACCGGATCCGGTTTTTTGCAGGATTCTTGTACCGAGCTTGTGTGAATACAAGTATTGAAATACTGTTGCCATTTAATGAGATCCGGCATTTTATTGCACGTCGGTCGTAAAATCGGATGATACATTCTGCAGGATTTTATTGCCGGACCCTGCAACCGTATGCTTGTGTGAACGCGTTGTGTGAACACTGTTGCCACTAAATCGGATCCTACAAAAAAAGTTCCCGCAAAAGATCAGATGACTCCGTGTGAACGGGCTCTAATCCTTATGAACCTTGCTAGGGCCGCTGTTGCTGTATTGATTTACTGATATTTGGTCCGATAATTTTAACGGATCTTAAAGAAAAGGACAAATGAAAGCGAGTAGCACGAAGTGTTAATCCCGATAAGTTGGGCGTGGGCTTAAAGAGCGGTTTGCGCACAACACAAGATCCAGGTAATCGTAGTTTGGGCCGTTAAGTGTGCCGTTATCTTTATACCATGCCTCCTAAAATGCGCCTGCGTCAGTTATGCATTTCGAAGACAACAGTATGAGCTCATTGCTATTTCTAATAACTGACTATAGCCAGCCAGTAGCTCCATATCATAGAAAGAATGAGCTATCGGCTAGGTCAATAAACTCTGTTGATAGGGATGTTTCCTGGGTAAAAAAATAGTAATTCTAATTAGTCCGTCAGTTAGATTATCAAAAAATATTGAACACATATTATTTGCTTTATCAAATCAATTTAAATTGACAAAGATAACGCGCATCAAAGTTGGGGAGTGGGGGCTCACGACGTCACTTAATGGTAAAAACTGTATGAAGTTGTTAAAATAATTAATTTAATGTTATGGTATGTAGTAATAATACACCCTTGTGGCTTTGAAATGACGGTTTTATTTCTAAACTCAAAGTCAACGCATCTACCACCGATTCGGATGAAACTACTCACTGAGAAGAACCGGCAAGAAACTCAGCAAGGTATTCTCTTTTCAATACAGTTGAAGTTAACACAGATTCTAAGTTACAAATAGCACACTGATAATGAAGTAACTTATCTCAGTAACTGATTCTGATTTAAATATGGTATCAAAGCATAAATAACAACATAAACAGCGGTACATCTCTAGTACAGCAATACAGGGTAATTACAATTATAAATATAATGGTGGTTGGTACTTAACTGAATACTGTTCGCCGGGTCTCACAGAAATGTGCTCCCGCCCGGTTAGGGCGACCGTTTTATACTAAATTTGCCTTGAAAAACAAGGGACGTTACGACCATCGGGGATGCAGATAAACAAATAACGGAAATTGTCAAAATGTCAACTTAATGTTCAAAGATTACTCCTTAATTAACATATATTATCTAAACTTAATAATTACTTATTAAAATATATTTACTAACAATGTAATTCCTTAATTGAACCTTTTATTAAGTTATTTAACATTAATATTATAAAAGTCAATTGACTAAAGTGTAAAGCCTCGATCGCCATATTGGAGAATCAGTTTAACTGTAAAGGCGTGTTGAAATTAATTATACAAATTAAGTCACTTATTATGCTATACATAATACAAATCTTATATCCCCGCTAACACGGCCATACTGACCTGTACTTCGTTCTCGAAGGACAACCTCATTATGGTCTGTTTTGATGTTTTGTATGATCATACAAACTAAAACTAAATCATATTTTACGGGTGTGAACAGTTCTACCTCCTGCTGCCCGAGAGTACCAAACCGTCACGTTACAATTCCAGCAGTATTGTTTTCTCGTCTGTCTAGCTCTAATCACCTGCTGTGAGTACCGAACTTGACAGGAGATCAACAATGTCCAGCAGTTCCAAATATAACAATGATGACTTAATCGTGTTATATTTACTTCGTTCTTGAAGTGCTGAAACCGTTTATTCTTTATGGTAATTAATTATAAAATAATTATATACATTATAAAATTAATTTCTATTTACAGTTTAACATCGCTACCGTCTCACTTCTCACATCAAGTAGAGAAAGTAGCAACGGTCAATTGATTCGCTTATAACATCATTATCTAGCTCCACACCTGCTGCACATGAGACAAGCTAGATGAATATCAACTTGACTTCAGCAGTTCCATTTTCCATGTTAACAGTTCATTTCATGTTATAGATCTAAAGACAATTTTGTAATAATAAATTAATTGACCCTTGTCAATTTAACATTGTCAAAGTAGTTATTGCCATCAGTAATGCAATTTGTCACACACAGTCACAGTCACAGTCAAAGACACAGGCAAACTCTCTGTTAAACATAATGTTAACTTTAGTTATAAACTAGACTGTATGTATTAAAAGTTACTTATTTGACTATTGTTAACCATATCATTTCCTGTTTAATTTTAAACCAGAATTTATTACTACAAGAAACTGAACTGATTTCTAAAATGAACGTTATTTAAACGCCTTTATGATTTTTATTAGATTAACAATATTTATTAATTTTACTTTATACCTCTACGTTAGTTTTGTGTTGAAATGTAAAAAAAAGAAAGAATAGGTTTAATAATAAGTGCTGCCATCTGTTGAGGTTATCAACTCATTGATGGTGGTTTCAGTGTGCTGCTCAATTTTGACCAAATTATTACGAATAAACTACTTAAGTATAAAGAAGTGTTTGTGTACATTGTACCTCCCAGGTTGGTTTAATATCTCTTTGTTCAATTTAGGCTATTACAAGCTATTATGAAGGTCAAGGAATGAATCTACACCGGTTCAGAAAAATCCTCTACTGAGAAGAGCCGGTAATAAACTGACTTGTAATTCGTTCTCTAAGTACTTCCTAAATTGTATAAATTTTATAATTCATATATGACCAAATCTAGTATTAGAGGTAAACTCGCCTTACACAACATTGTTTAGTTTATAACAACAGTTTAGCATTTTCATCTTATACCATAAAGGTTTTATTTATTTATTTCCAACATATTGAAACAACTACATTAAAATATCATGTTGAATTAGGTACTCAATACTTTGTCACAAGCACAGCCGTAAAGGTATGTCTAAAGCTCCATCACTAGCTGAACGTGAAGACCAAGCTTATACCGGGCTCATGGTTACAGTATAATATAACGATATCGTCTCGTCTCCAACTTTATATTGTAAACAGCTCCATCACCTGCTGAGCGTGAAGACCAAGCTGATACTAAGCTGTTGACCAGCAGTTACCCCCTTTTTTACGAATATCGTTAGTCAGTCATAGTAAGTACCCATACCATGATTATAAAAGGAAATAAATTATATATAATAAATATGGCAAATAGTTATTTTTAATTCAATGAACAATGCTTTTTTTTTTTACTCACAGAATTATTCATAATACTCATGTATTAAATATCGCCGATCATAAGATATTTTTTTTTTATTATTATACAACTTACTAATCAATCACCTTAAATTCAAAGCATTAAAATACTACTAAAATACAAATAACAGTATATTCACATATATTCGTATTGGCACCTATCAACAAACAAAGTGGGGAGAAACCAGTTGATTTTTGCATGGTAGAATTGATTCATTACTGAAATCCCCACAATACGCTCGGCCAATCTGACGAATCACTTCAAAAAGTAATAAATATATCGATCACTGTAAAAACGTAATGTGTAATTGTGTAACCAACGATAATTTAGTTTCAAGTTCAGCTTTTGAGTATAACATTATGTGCCCTTAGAGGGTGTCATGTACCAACTGCCATGCACTTTAAACAACTGTGATTGTAATGAACATGAATAGTGAATGAACAAATAAATAAATACTGAAGCGCACTTGTTAACTTTTTTTTTCATATATAGGATGACAACTATCTTTTGTACACTTAAACATGTCGACAAAAACCAATTTAAGTAAAGAGAGTACATGACCTTTTTTTGTATTTTCCCGCGTCGGTGCGTCGCTTTGCACGACGTGGTGCAGCTGTGATCTTCGGTGGCGAGAAGTCGTTCACATTCCCGAAGTGGTTTTATTTTCAAAATCTTGGCTAGAAGTTCAGAGTCTCCTGAAGTCTCTCACGTTTGGCCATATCCCTGACAACACAGAAGATCTTAAGAAACTTACATATACATAAGTAATTGCTTTGAAAGTTATTTGAAAATTCTTTTATAAGTATGCTTTAAGAATAACGTCTTTAATGTTAATCGAATCATGTTTTGCAAACTCAACTCATCAAGTAATATTTGGGCCATTTTATGAAAAGTTGTATACACCGAATGTTAGGTTCAAAATTTATCTCGTTACAAATGAATTTAAATAATATTTATGGATACTCCGACATGTAAATTTATAGAAAACAAATTAATTTTAAAATTAATTTAAAAGGATTACAATTTTTTTTATTATAATTTCTAATATCGTAACTAAGAATTACACATTTTAAATTGGATAGAAATTAAATTTCGGCAATTTTTTGTTTAGAGTTAATTATATATTTCAGTTACGTTACTATAAGGCAAAAAAATAATTTAAGTTTTTCCAATTATCATGTTCATTAACAGGTTTATCCAATGAGATCAACTGTACCAAATAAACAAAACTTAGACAAAGACAAAGACATTTATTGCAAGAACACAGTATTCGGACAGCTGGTAGTGGTACAGGATGTATTAGCAGTTTTATATACAATATTCAAAAAGTAGTTTATACCAACGAATTATATTTCTCGCGTGGGACAGTCACACAAAAATATTTCTCGCGTTAAGCCTCGTTCACAAATATAGCAGAAATGCAACTCAAAAGAATATAATATCTATAATATGATTTGGCAATATATTTCTTTTAAACAGTTTGCATATTATAATAATATGTAAACATCAGTCTTCTCGACGACCACGGACCAAACGTGTCGTCCGAAGTAAATAAATAAATATAAGTATACGCGATGAAGTCCCGTTAAGTTAAAATGGTCTACTTATTTTATTCGCAACTTTTAAAATTAAAATAACACAATACAAAATTTGTTTCAATGTTTATCTATACCTTGATAATTAAACTAAATTATTAACACTATTATTCTGTATACCTTTTTAGAATTCCGTTCAGTTACTTTTAAGGTTCCGCCTCTACGAAATCGACGCTCAGGTTTTGGAATGGAAGTAACGTAACAATACCTCGGTGGAATTGAACTAAAATGATTTGTTAAACAACCGTAAATGAAGTTAATTTTTTTATTTTAATTTAGTTTCCTGTGTACATTATTCGTATAATCAGAACAAATAGTAGAATAATATTTTAAAATTTAACTACCAAAATCGCGGTTTAGGAATGGAAAATTCCGTGATATTCCATTTCCGTCTCCAATATTTTTTATTCATTTAAAATAATGTGCTTAAGTTAAAATGGGAAATGATTAAAGAATATCATTTATTATATAACTTTCTATATGTAATTAACCGTCGTCGGGTTCAAATCAAAGGCAAGTCGGGTATCAAAGGGTTTTTTTAAAAAGATTTTTTATGGCACCTTGTAAAAATAATAAAATACGAAATTATTAAAAACTACTTGTGGCTTCAAGTAACATATTTTCTTTAAAAAAAACCTCTTTAAGTAAAGAAAGATTACGTGACCTTTTTCTATTTGTCCACGGCGTTGCGTCGCTGGATCAAAACTCAGAAGTGCCACGTCATCATGCGGCTGGCGTCGGGCGGTGACAGCATCACTAACTGCATTTAAAAGGCTTTCAAGGGTAGCAGCATCCATCCTGAAACTCATTAAAAAGCATTAGAATGGCATCGAATCTCAATTCACATATGTTATTATCTTCGTGTGGAAAACGCAGATTATATCCCAACTTCTGATGTTAAAATAATTAATTTAATGTTATGGTATGTAGTAATAATACACCCTTGTGGCTTTGAAATGACGGTTTTATTTCTAAACTCAAAGTCAACGCATCTACCACCGATTCGGATGAAACTACTCACTGAGAAGAACCGGCAAGAAACTCAGCAAGGTATTCTCTTTTCAATACAGTTGAAGTTAACACAGATTCTAAGTTACAAATAGCACACTGATAATGAAGTAACTTATCTCAGTAACTGATTCTGATTTAAATATGGTATCAAAGCATAAATAACAACATAAACAGCGGTACATCTCTAGTACAGCAATACAGGGTAATTACAATTATAAATATAATGGTGGTTGGTACTTAACTGAATACTGTTCGCCGGGTCTCACAGAAATGTGCTCCCGCCCGGTTAGGGCGACCGTTTTATACTAAATTTGCCTTGAAAAACAAGGGACGTTACGACCATCGGGGATGCAGATAAACAAATAACGGAAATTGTCAAAATGTCAACTTAATGTTCAAAGATTACTCCTTAATTAACATATATTATCTAAACTTAATAATTACTTATTAAAATATATTTACTAACAATGTAATTCCTTAATTGAACCTTTTATTAAGTTATTTAACATTAATATTATAAAAGTCAATTGACTAAAGTGTAAAGCCTCGATCGCCATATTGGAGAATCAGTTTAACTGTAAAGGCGTGTTGAAATTAATTATACAAATTAAGTCACTTATTATGCTATACATAATACAAATCTTATATCCCCGCTAACAAAGTCGTGACGTCACGCGGAACTTCAACTCTCGTCATTTTTTGTTTAATTGATAAAAGAAAAAATACGTTTTCAATCGTTTTTGATAATGTAAATGATGGACTAAATAGTTTTTTTCAGGAAACTAGCCTATTAGTATGCTTTCTTTTGATTTTTGGTCTTCTTATTTTATGCTTATTATGATTATATTGTTTTTATCCTGGTGGGCACTTTGGAGTCGAAGTCCATTTGCTGTTTTAGCTAATAAATAAAAATGGTAGTTCTTTTGGCAACTGCCCTAACTTACTCAGCGATAACCAGCCGTCGATCGATGTCCATATTGGAATCAATGGCTTTTCTAAATCTTGATACAATAATGCTGCCCTGCTAAGCCGAAAAGCGGTATCTCAATCAGAGAATGTTTGAGGAAATCGACCTTTTGTAAATGGTCATAAAGTCGATTACTCATAACTTACTCTGATTGAGATAGCGCTTTTCGGCTTAGCAGGGCAGAATGTATCATGAGTGATGGGGCCCCAAAATTTATCGTACCTACCTACGCGATTCCACTATCACTGCGGAATGGTGCAAGATATTCCCTATTCTTAGTGACTATTTAAACCGCCGTTTTCGTCGCCACGCAGGTCATGCAGCAAGCAGTGTACCCGCACCACACCGATGACAAAATGTTACAGGGTAAAACAGAGACTTAACTGCATCCGAGTATTGTGACTCTTTGATTTGACACCACACCAGTTTTTGTTTGAATTTCAAATGAATATGCGGTGAGCTCGCGCAATTTAAGGCAAAAACATGGACTTGGGGTCAAAAAAGACATTGACTAACTTCCATCGGTGTTTTTTCTAACAGAACTAATGTTCTTCTTACAAGCAACCATGTTGCAAAAATGGTGGTGTCTTTAGACCTTTGCGTGTTATTGAGTATCATCTTTGAGTAATTATGTATACTAGAGTGGACGCCTCAACTTGATTTTTTGAAAGCCTGTTGAGGCCAAATGGCACAGACACCTATAAGGCCCTCCGCGCACTAGGCAACCCTGCGCAGCCAGGCTGCGGCAGCCAGAATATTTGCGCAGCCAGTTATAGTAGCCAACCGACCACTATTCGAGATCCTTCCGTCGAGCGATATCGACGAAAGTCATTTTTTGAAAAAGTTCGGAACCCAAAATACGTCTGGCTGCTACAACTAGTGCGCGGAGAATGACGGCAGCCACATGCATTCGCCTACACACGCTCTGGCTGCGCGCAGCCAACTGGCCAAACGGGCGCGTTGTATTGGCTGCCGCAGCCGGGAATTCGTGGCTGCCTAGTGCTCGGGCTCCCATACAACGCCATATGTTTTACTGGCTGGCTGCCTAGTGCGCGAGGGGTCTAAGAAAACGATCACCGCCGGACGCGGCGCGCACGCCCGCTCCGTCATCAAGTGCTCGCTGTCATTTGTTTGAGATGTCTGTTCTAGTGTAACGTGATACTTCAATGAGTATCAGTAGATTTTTCCACGCCTTGTAGTTCTTGTTGTAGATATGTTTACGAACGATGAGAAAAATAACTGTTCCCCGCAAAGTACCTACACATGTGTAAAGTTCACTATATAGTATTTCTCAATGAGCCGACCAAGAATTTTATTGCAGCTGACTTGACCTTCGAATGGCATAAAAATACTAGACATGGAATTAACAGCACCCCTTTCGCAATATTTAGCGATGAGTTTAAAATTAAGTACAAACAAAATCCGAAGTCAAATCGGTTTCCTTACTGCAAAATGAGGGGTTTCTCAATATTAGGAGACCTGCTGAAAATTTTAATATATCTACAACTTCTAAAGGCTTACCTACTATACTTACTGCCGCATGTAAAACTTACAAAATAAATAGGTAATTTAGTTTATTTACATTATTATTGTATTTTTACTGTCATTCTATAATAAACATTCCAATACTAAAATAGGTAATTTGAATTTTACTGAAAAATTTAGTGCAAATCAAAGCGTACGACACGCGTTGTAATATGTTAATAACCCATTAATAACCACATGGAAAATGCGGGTGGCATAGCTCAACTATTGCTGAATATTTCATCGTCCTGAAAACCTATTTTATAATGCCCTTTGAACACGTCTAGCTTAATTATTATTGGGCTAATAGGCTAGTTTCCTAAAAAAATTTAGTTAAGTAGTGTGTTATTTACATCTTAAAAAAATATGGAACACATATTTTTTCTTTTGTCAATTAAACAAAAAATGACGAAGATATAGTGCGTTGAAGTTCCGCGTGGCGTCACGACTTTGTACACTTATCACCATTAAGTGACGTCATGAGCCCCCACTCCCGAACTTTGATGCGCGTTATCTTTGTCAATTTTGATTGATTTGATAAAACAAAAAATACGTGTTCAATATTTTTTGTTAATCTAACTGACGGACTAATTAGAATGAAAATTTTTCTACCCAGGAAACATGCCTATTTCTTTATTTCCTAACTGCCTTGTCGTAGTGTGCTGTCATTTGTACAACTTGAAAGCTTTGAAGTTGACAAACTGATAAAAATACCTCAGTCTTCTTTTTAGGGTTCCATACCTCAAAAGGAAAAAAGGAACCCTTATAGGATCACTTGTATGTCCGTCTGTCTATCAAGACCTGTTTCTCAAGAACGCGTGGAGGTATCAAGTTGAAATTAATGTCAAATACTCGAGTCTGCAATCTCTTGAAGCTGTAAAAAAATCAACCTTCTAAGTCACCGCAATCAAAAGATACGGCCGTTTATGCCACATATTTTGATACTTTCAAGGGAATCCAAAGGGAATCAAAACCTATAGGGTACTTCCCGTTGACCTAGAATCATCAAATTTGGCAAAAAGCAGTGTCTTACAGCACGAGTAAAGGAAAAAGTCCGAAATCCGTAAATTTGTAATTACATCACATAAAAAAATATAGTTAAACGGAATAACCTTTGCAAGGTCGTATCACACTAGACGGTTGCACGGAGATAGGAGCTTGCGAAAGTTATTTTTCGTCTCATTTCATACGTAGGTTGTAAATGTTATCCGGTTGTTAAAGCTATTTTTTTATTTTAAGGGCATCGTACCTACAAGGTACTTACTGTTTTTCATAGGTAAATACGGGAACCTCGGCGCGCGAGTCAGACTCGCCCGTTTCGGCTCGGCTTTTAAATTTGGACGGTGATGTTTGTGGGAGCAGCGTGACAGCTTGGCAGCCGTAGGTTCAGCTTATTTAATTTTATAATTTTTATTTCCTACATTTAAGTTATTTTAATATGTATGTTAGTCTGTAAGGTATTTATGTATGGGCCACTGATGCCTGAAATACATGATTTTATTATTATTATTCCTCTTTATTTTCTTAATTTATTACTATTATTATTTAAGCTCGCGGTTGAGGAGGCGCTTTGCAGTGAGAATCACATATTATGACCGGCGTTTACTATAAGTGTCCGAGCATCTAACGTATTTTATGTATTCGTCCCTTTCGTATCAACTAATTAAAGTAAACAATGACCGCGAAAAACCAGGCCAAGTTTTCTCAAAGTTATAGCCACTCTTACCCCTATTCAATTTCCAAGACGACTGTGAACCACTTTAAAAAAACCGGACTCGTGCGAATAAAAGTCGCGTGGAGAGGGTTCCGTTCCGTACATGATTATCTGCAATTTACTAGGTTACTTTAAATACCATAGACTTCTTATAGGTTTTCCTGTAATCTATAGGTAAAGAACTATTTTCTGTATTTTATTCAAAATTTTAGCCCCAGTAGTTTCGGAAATAAGGGGGGGGGAATGGTAAATTTTCGCCTATTTTCCTAAATAACTTCCAAACTAATTTACTTAAAATTCAGAAGAATATATTTAAAGTCCTCACAATAAGCTCTTTCATTTGATAGGTCACACAATATAGATTGCATAACTTTTTTTTTTTAATTTTCTGATTTACCCCCCAAAAGTGGCCCCCATGTTTAAAATTCATATAGTTATGTCACGCGTCCGTGTTGCGGTCACTGACTTACATATGTATACCAAATTTTAGCTCAATCGGTCCAGTAGTTCCGGAGCAAATTGGCTGTGACAGACGGACAGACAGACAGACAGACGCACGAGTGATCCTATAAGGGTTTCGTTTTTTCCTTTTGAGGTACGGAACCCTAAAAAACGTTCAAGTGCGAGTCTGACTCGCGCGCCGAGGGTTCCGTACTTACCTATGAAAAGCTTGCCGTCGAGTCTCTAATTGCACAAACCAGTGCAGAGGCGTAGCTAGGTAACCAAAGCCCCTGCATCCTACCGACTGCGCCACTAATGTATGGGAGAATAATAATAACACACGGCCGAGGAGCTATTTATTCCAACTGACTGCATTCTTAGAAAATAATACATTGATGCATAATGTCTATATATAAGTAGCGGTATGAATATAGAACATATCAACTCAATAAATCCCGGTGCAAAAATAAACCAACCTATTTTATTTACATACCGAAGGTGGGATAATTTTTATCTAGTTAAATACTTACAAGGTTTGCTGGACTGACCCGAGGGCCCCCTGAGCTTTTGTCCCCATTTGTGATGCAATATGTAATATTTTTGGGAATAGCCCGAATTGCCGAAAAACTAGCCCTTTTACGAGCCCCTTTAGAGCATTTGCCTTAATCACATGGCTGGTCTTCATAGGAGAACTTTCTTAGAGATAGTTTTAATATTTGGTTGAAATAAGCCATATATATGTCTAATTTTCGTAACACAGAGCAACTGTTCAAACTTTTTCTTGACTACGCCTTAATTACGTAATCAAAAACCGTAGGAAATGACCAGCATTATGACAACCTGTACTGTAATGTTATTACAGTATCGATTTTACTATCGTAATGTTCATAACGATACAGATTGAGCTACAGGCCGGCGCGCCGCCGTCGCCGCAGCCGACGGGGCCCCATCGTCGCCGTTTATAATATGTGTGTAGATAAAGTTATGTATACAACGCTGTATAATTTCGCCTTAAAACACACGTGCGATCTTATTATTTTACAAAACTAAAACACTACTTACACTTAGTGTTTTAAGGTCTATCATTATGCAACCGTTGCATAAACTACTATTTTGAATTCACCCATTTATGTAATTCTTGATTGAAAAATTAACCACGATAGTCTGAGTTAACTAAAAATGATTAATGATTATACTAAGCGAAGGTACCTAAGTACTAAGCGCATCAGAACATGGCCGCTCCCCTTCGTTGTAAAAATGCCATTGTCAGTCGAAGGTTTTGTTATTCTTTCGGCCACTTTATTTGGATTTCTAATAAATAATATTTAATAACTATCCGAATAAATTGCATCACCGTGTTAACAATGGCAATGTGAAAAGGATCTGCGCTTAACCCTCCTAATGTCCACCGGGTAATCAACGAGATTCAAATATTTAGGTGCGTCCACTTGCTCGCGCCATTGCTGCCTAGAATGACTTTTTCATCATGGTCTGCGATGCAAAATCTGTTTAATACTTACGCATGATTTTTCTTTAAAAATGGATTATTTTAAACATTTTTTAAAAAAAGTTCTTTTTTCTTTTTTTTGTTTCCATGTCAGTCGATATATGTATAGTATAGCCGTAACATTTTATGAGTTAGTAGCACTGTAATTTTTCGTTGTTGTGCGTTTTGATTAATTATAGTAAGTAAGACATCCTTCTCAACATAAATAAATAAAATAAATATCATTTTTGCTGTTGATTTATAAAATTAAAATAAAGAGAGAGTTGCTTAATAAATACCTATAATATTGCCGTTTTTTGGCACTTTCAAAGCGGCAAACTTTTGTTTGCCAGCATTCCAAATTCAAAAAATTTGTTACACGAAAGCCATATTGTTTCTTTTTCGAAATTCGCTTATTTTTATGTGGTTTTTAGGGTTCCGTACCTCAAAAGGAAAAAAGGAACCCTTATAGGATCACTCGTGTGTCTGTCTGTCTGTCTGTCTGTCTGTCTGTCTGTCTGTCTGTCTGTCTGTATGTCCGTCTGTCACAGCCAATTCGCTCCGAAACTACTGGACCGATTGAGTTGAAATTTGGTATTCATATGTAAGTTGGTGACCGCAACACGGACGCGTGACGTAAATATATGAATTTTAAACATAGGGGCCACTTTTTGTGGGTAAACTAGAAAATTAAAAATAAAAGTTATGCCACCTATATCGTGTGACATATCAAATTAAAGGGCTTATTGTGAGGATTTTAAATATATATTTTTTTGAATTTTAAGTAAAATAATTTAGAAGTTATTCAGGAAAATAGGCGAAGAATGACCATTCCCCCCCCCCCGCCTTATTTCCAAAACTACTTAGGCTAAAATTTTGAAAAAAATACGGAAAATAGATCTTTGCCTATAGATTTCAGGAAAACCTATAAAAAGTCTATGGTATTTAAGATAACCTAGTAAATTTCAGATAATCATGTACGGAACGGAACCCTCTCCACGCGAGTTTAACTCGCACTTGTCCGGTTTTTTTACTCCTATACATATGAGAATTTAATCAAGGATTTAATTAAATCAAACTTCAATATATTTTTCTGAATGATCTTCCGTTTCGGACGCGGTACCTATGGCTTGAGCCCATTTTTCCAACCACTGCGTTTACAAGATCCAGTTTTCATCTCAAGTCACAATCTGACTCAGAATTACCTAATATAATATATACCTAATTAATTTTATACCATAATATACACTCAACGACTATCTATTTATGTTGGTTACATATAATCACGGAAAGTGTTTCAGTATAAGTATATACACCACACCACACTTTTACCAATACAAACTCTTTGGTAACTTTCGTGATTATATAAAATTTCCTAAGTTACTTGAAATATCATAGACTTCTTATAGGTTTTCCTCTAATCTATAGGTAAAGAACTATTTTATTTAATTTTTTCGAATTTTTAGGCCCATTAATTTCGGGGATAAGCGGGGGATAATGGTCAATTTTCGCCTATTTTCCTAAATAACTTCAAAACCATTTATTTATCTTAAAATTATAAAATATATTTAACATCCCCATAACAAGCCCTTTCATTTGATATTTTACACGCCAAGGTTTGCAAAACTTTTTAATTAATTTCTAATTGGCCCCCAAAAGTGGCCCCCATGTTTAAAATTCATTTATTTACGATACACATCCGTGTTGCAGTCACCGACTTAAATATGTGTACCAAATTTCAACTCAATCGGTTCAGTAGTTTCGGAGAAAATTGGCTGTGACAGACGGACAGGCAGACAGACAGACACACGAGTGATCCTACATGGGTTCCGTTTTTTCCTTTTGAGGTACGGAACCCCTTAAAAAGTTATTAAATAAAATTTTACTGTTGTTCAAATCATCTAAAACATTTGATTTCCGGAAGTAAAGATTTTTGTATATTTTATAAAATTCCACTTAATATACCTCGCCCACTGTAAAAAGAGCGCAGCCATATAAAATGGGCGCTCTTTTTACATTGGGCGAGGCATTATTATAATATGTAGTACTCAAAAGCTTTTTTCATATATTTTTCCTAAATAAAGTGAAGGAAGTTATAGAAGGCTCGAATTAAGAAGTGAAGGAGAGATTTTATGATCTATTAAAAAACTTAGGTAAGTACACATTATTAAAAATTATCTATACTTACATATAAAACAGTACCGTGACTCACTTATAGACAACGCACAGCCTAAACGGGTGGTCCTAGATGTTTGAAATTTGGAGGAGACATTCCTCGAGTACCCCAGAGGTGCACTAAGGAGGTATTTTTAGAAATTCCATCCCTAAAGGGGTGATAAAGTTTGTATGGGAAATACCACGGGCGAGGCTGTGGCGGGTCCACTAGTTTAATACAAATAGTCACGCGCCAACCGCGTTGTCCTATTTTTATTATTACATAAAAAGATGCGCCTAAATCGAAAGGACAAACAAGAGACTTAGGCCAGCCACGACATTCGTTCTTCTGATTCCATTTCTGAATTCGTTTTCCGTATTCGGAAACCCCTAACGCGTACGGAAAAGTTATGAACGTATGTGCTTGTGCTATGACGAACAATAGATATGAAATGCCTGCGTTCGAGGTGTCCGAATACGGAAAACTAATTCTGACTACTATTACTAATTACGTAACGGGCAAACCATCCTTCCATCATACGTGAGACGAGCGCTCCCTGAGGGCTTAGCACATCAATTTTTATCGCGCACATAAAGCATTCGTCCCTCTCGCACCCGTATATTAGTTAAAAAGTGACATAATGCTATATTTGCGCGATTAAAGGTACAGTCGTCCCACGATACCACTGAAACGAAAAAATGGCAACCCCATACGTCATTCCATACGACGGATTGAAATTTTGTATTGAATGACGCATGGGGTTGCCATTTTTTCGTTGCAGAGTTATCGTGGGACGACTCTAGTGTGCTAGGCACTCTGGAAGGTCCGCATACACTACAGAATTGTATAATCCCCGGCACATAAGTAAAGGGCGCTTAAATGAGCTAGTTTTTCAGAAATTTATTGCTGCAATTCGGGCTATCCTCAAATGTTTATAGGTATTCAAAGTTTTTATCCCCATTAGTGATCTAATATGTAATCTCTTTGAGGATAGCCCGAATTGCATCAATAAATTGCCGAAAAACTGGCCCGTTTCCAAGCCCCTTAAGTTGAACTAAAATGGCGGCCGTCAAGCGGCGGCAAGTTTGGAAAAAATGCGTCGCACCTCATACTGCCACCTCGATTGAGACCCGAAAATGTGTTCTGCGCATTCAATGTCAAAGTTCAACTTACGTGCCGCGAATTATACGCCGACTAGTAACTAGTAACTTTGAAACTAGTAACATTTAGTAGCCGTCCAAGATGACCAAATTTTGTAGTTTTTAGGGTTCCGTACCCAAAGGGTAAAACGGGACCCTATTACTAAGACTCCGCTGTCCGTCCGTCTGTTACCAGGCTGTATCTCATGAACCGTGATAGTTAGACAGTTGAAATTTTTACAGATGAGTATTTCTGTTGCCGCTATAACAACCAATACTAAAAAACAGAGTAAAATATATATGTAAAGGGTTTCCCATACAACAGGCATGTTTTTTTTGCCGTATGCCGTATGCCGGTTCCGTACCATTATCTATAAGATAATGGTACGGAACCCTTCGTGCGCGAGTGCGACTCGCACTTGGCCGGTTTTAATATAATTGATTTCGATATTTGATTATATATTTCACTTCGGTAGTGTACCGCGTTGATTATTTAATGATAGATCACGTAATAGTATGAAATTAGCGGTCAGGGAAACCGTGTAGCATTGGAGGGTTAGTTCGTATATGATGACGCTTCAGCCCATTGAAAACGATCAGTGCAAGAAGTCCTCAAGTAGTATATAAACTCCGGGCGGCCAGGCAGGAAGCATCGAGCTCACTCAATTATCTTACAACCACCAGTACAGTGAGACATGACTTCGCAAGTGTTAATCGTCCTCTTCGCCATTTTGGCGGCAAATGGTAAGTTTTAAATTTATTAATATAATAAAAAAATATATAAAAACAGATAATAATTATCCAATTTTTTTAACATTTTACAATTATTTTACATTTTACAAACAATTGAATACATTCTATTAATTAAAAATAATCTATAAAATTAAGTATTTGATATTGGATAATGTAATAATTATTATTATTACTTGCTTATTTATTTCCAGTAATATATAAGATTATTAAATAGCGGCTCCCATTTTTAATTACATTCTACCATTTTGAAAATCATTAAAATCGTTCATGTACTTAGGATACGCAATTTTAGCTAATAATGGTGCATTAATACCGGCTAAAACAATTTATATAAAAATATTTCTAACTTAAAATTTTATTAAAATATTTCAAACACGGAAAAAGTGATTTAACTAATATTAAACCATTATTATCGACTACTCACATGTCGTGATACACGTGTGGAAAGTAATTAATTTATTAAAATAAAACTAGCAATGTCATTTTTATACGCTCATGAATTTATTAAAAATATAACTGAAGGTTTAATGTGTCTTAGAAGCTAGAACCCCATAGAGCAAGTTTCTGTTTTTCCCTCGGGAACTGTTTAATTTTCCAATATTAAAAAGTGTCTATCATGATTATTCCCGCATACAAATTACATGCAACTCCTTTCAGCAAGGCGTGAACCTTTGTAAATATGAAAATAGAAGTTAAACATTCAAAATGTAAAAATTCGTATTTGGCAAATTGCATTTGTTATAGCTACTGTCAAGATATGCCAAACGCGCGTAGTCTTCCTTTGCGCGGCCGGCTCGCATAAACATCCTCCAAAACATTATACTATACCTCATTTGTATCACTGTATCACAAAATAGTGTTTGACAGACCCATTACTAAATCTGTAATCGGAACGCAATATCTGGATTATATTAAAACATGACAAAACATCATAAAATCACGTCAAATGTTGACAAGAAATCAACGTCCAACGTACTTAACTATACTTTTGAAAATTAACATTCAGAAGTTTACTTAATTAAAAACACCCGCTCTTCTACACCATATATAATTCATTTAGCGCTTTAACAACCGTAGCTAAGCCTAAAAATGGATTTTGTGCTCGTATTATTCATTTATAGAGCATCCATACACTTAGGAAGTTGCTGCGTTACAAAAGGATTTTTAACACTAAAATATTATTCAGAATTATTTATAACTACGTAGATGCGCATCTGTAATTTAAATCTGCTGTATCTTTTTTATAATTACTCCTTTCTAAATCTATTTGTCAAAATTTCTATAGCAGCTTTCCTGTGATACCTGTTCAAGCAAACAGACAAACAGACGAAAATTATAAAAGCAACATTTTTGTATTCTATTACGTAGTTTATCCCCTGTACCATTTCTAAATATCTATATTGTGCAAACACGTAATTTTTACAGACCCAAAGTAATATTATATGCCAAAGTGAGTATGTCTGTTTGTTACTTCACGACCTACACGGTACCAATCGTTCTGAAATAGACGTAGCTTAGGCAGAAGCGTAGCTAGGTAACCAAAGGCCCTGGTGCAAAAAAAGCCTAACTAAACTGTCTAGGCTTTATCAAGTATAAGTATAAATTTGTATTTGTATAAATATATATAAATATCCGCATGTAGGACATCAGGCCCCCAATTCTAGGTGCATTCGAGATAATGTCGATTGCGAGATTAAACGTCAGATTGTTGTGGCAAACGGCTGTATGCACTGACGTTTTATCTCGATTGTGAGATTATCCCGAATGCACCGAGAATTGGGGGCCAGGCATAGTTTTAGCCTGCATGAAGAAAACGTACAATCAAGCAGTCGTTTTCGTTAACTTTTGGTCACAGGAGGGACAATTTATGTTTCTAGAAATGTGTATTAGGTACCTACATGCACGAGTGTCTTGTGTGAGCTTCAGTGATCGCGGTTCGATAGGTGAAGAGTTTAGGAACGTATTGGATTAATACTATTGGTATTAAGCAGTTCAATACGCTGGTCAGGGTCCGAGGGCTCCCTGAGCTTGAGGGCCCCGGTGCAAGGAACCTTCTAGCCATGGAGACGGAGATAGCATACTTTTTATTCCAGCAAAATGCAATGTTCCGCGAATCGCGATAGACAAATTCCACGATACTTATAGGTAGCATTTTGGGAAGCTATTTCGTACGCCCAAATATGCTAACAAGATTGCACGCATTTTGTCGGCCGACCTCACTTAGTACCCTAATCGTAATTCCACCCATATTTACTCAGTCATCTCAAATGCATTATCGATGCGATAATTCAGTTTGTAGAATCTAGAATCCAGCTATGTCACGATTTAATCTATTGTTTGATCTTCGTGAAACCGAGATAAGCATTTATTTTTTGTTACAAAAGCAAGTGACATTTAATTCCCAAATATTGTAATGCATTTTTTCTCCGCACTGTATTTTTTCTAAATGTTCGTATTTACATGACCTACTACAAGACACGCCACGACATATGGTAAGTTATTATTTAGTTGCATAATATCATATTATTTCAAAACAGCATCTACATAATGCTGGTAACTAGACAACGAGAATATACCTTAGGTTTATATGTTATTAAAGATGATAATAATATATACTTTTTTGTATTATTACACGCTTCTTGTCACAATAAACATGCTTACAAAATTTTAACTAAATATTTTCGTTTATTTAAAACACAATGAGCAAGTGATGTTTTCAAATTAAAATACCATTTGAGGGTTAACTTGAGGCGATTTAAAATATCGTCACGTGTCCTTCCAATAATTAAGGTGCAACGTTGCACCGCTTTGCATATTTTTACATGATTCGCGACACAAAAAGCATAGCAATAAAAAATAGCCATGATTAGCGGCTGTTGCACGATCTGAATCGTAAACCTAAGCTGGTTTTATCCAAATTTATTTTTTCACAACCGCTATGCATTTGAACTCCAGACACGTCCGCAATCCATAGCTCACATTTTAAAGACTCTTACTAATTTACGAGTTGAGAATGAATTAATTACGCTTCAATAGGTTATAGAAGACAATAACTTAAGTACAGTGGATTCATCCATACTTGTCTTATTTGATAAACAAGTTTCTAACCTCAAAATGTGCGATTTATGTGCGAAACAGCTGTTTTATCGTAGATAAAGCAAACCTAGGCCAAAATTTGGTAGTGAAGTCTAAAATATGGTCTCCGGTTCCTTTATTTGCAAGGAAACAACTGCCAAAAAAGGTGCATTTTGAGGTTAGAAACTTGTTTACCAAATAAGACAAGTATGGATGAATCCACTTATCATAAATCATCATCACTTAATAAATTGTAACAATGTATGTTTTGAAACAATGACGCCGACTGATAGTATGGTTGTTATTCATTCGGCCGGTGTTTACATAATATCGGAGGTTGTTAACAATACCTGAAACATTTACATTCAAATAATCATATAATTTATAAAATAAAAAACCGACTTCAAATAGCCTATGAAAAGGAAGCTTTTTTTCACATTTTATTTACTATCCTGTGATTTAACGACACACATTTACTACATCAAGTAACAATAGCATAATGCCAATTGCTCATCACCATTTACAAACTGTTGCTATCCACGGTGCGAGGATGTCAATCGTTAACGAGTTCTCCTGAATTTTACTACATGAATTTTCATGGACATAAGTTGCTTCAGAACTTTATACAGCAATTTAATCGCCAACCGTGAAATACTCAACATTTAGGAGTTCCGGTGATCATCTATGGTCTTCATCAACAGTTCCACTTCACCAAATAATGCTTTTGGAACGTAACTGCGTGAGTTATTATCGAAAATGCTAAAATTGTTATATGCTTGCGTATAATATTTGAAGAGTTCCATCGATTCCTCATAGATCCTCGCATCATAGCTCGACTTTGACTAAAACGGGACCAAACTGGAGGTATACCCTACCGATTAAAAAAAGAATTTTCAAATTCGGTTTATAAATGACGGAGTTCTGAAGTAACAAACATAAAAAAAAGTAAACATACAACCGAATTGATAACATCCTCCTTTTTTTTTGAAGTCGGTTAAAAACTATTTCAATGACAACAAATAATTATGTGCTTCAGCGGCCCTAGCATGCCAGACACGGGGGTAAGTTAAACCCGTTTATCTCCAAGTGCGTCTCTCCCAAACTAGTGCCGACGAAAGAGATAGTCATAGAGATAAACGGGTTTAACTTATCTTTGTGTCTTGCATGTTAGGAGGCCCAGGTGGCCAATTTGCTGAATAAATACACGTCATAATTTTGATTTAGATTTCTTAATTGATTAAAGGTACAGTCATCCTTCAATTACAATGATGAAATTCGATTACTCAATGTTCGCAACTTGATGTTTCATCTTTCGCAGCTTCCTTCGCTTTCGGATGGGGGTACAGAGCCTCCGACCAGCGCCGCTGGGCCGTGCTGCACCCCGCCTGCGGCGGCCGCCAGCAGAGCCCTATCGCCATCGCCGCACGTCAGGCCATCCCCATCTCGATACCAGCCATGGAGCTCATCGGTTACCAGAATCCACTACCTGGACCACTGACTACCACCAACAATGGGCATTCAGGTTTGTTAAGTCATCTTAATTCAGCGATTTATAAACAACTAGTGGATCCACCAAAGCTTTGCCCGCGGTATTTTCCATACAACCTTAATCGCTCCTTTTCACCCCTTTAGGGATGGAATGGTACTCGAGGAATATCTCCCCCAAATTTCAAACCTCTAGGATCACTCGTTTAGGCTGTTCGTTGTCTATTATTGGAGTCACGGTACTGTTTTATATGTATTGACGATTTTTGTTCTAAATTCCGCGCATTACTCTTATTTTTCATTCCAGTGGCGCTGAGCATACCGAAATACAGTTCCGAGGAAGAAAAGAAGGGCTTCCGTCTCCCTTACATCTTCGGCGGTCCCCTTGACAACGAGTATGAAATCGAAGGCCTCCACTTCCACTGGGGTGATAAGAACAACCGCGGTTCTGAGCACACTCTCAACGACATGCGCCTGCCCCTTGAGATGCACATCATCCACAGAAACAAAAAATACAGGAACCTGGCAGAGGCTCTTCAGCACCCTGATGGTCTTTGCGTTCTCGCGTTCTTCTACCAGGTACCATATTTGACAATCTAACCAGATGACGACTATCAATATAAGATAACCCTAAATTTTTAGACTTTACGGATGAACCGCTTTCTCTTTTTCATAACTTATAACGACTATCTAAATGTTGAATTTTTAAAACTTCGATTTTACTCACCAACCCCAACCCCTACACCTTTATGTATCAACTTCGAAATTAATTCCAGGTGGTTGAATTCGACGCCAAGCTGCTTACTCCCATCGTGAAGAACCTGTCTGCCATCGAGAACTACAACACCAGCATGCAGCTTCCCCATACCTTCTCTCTGTCTTCCATCCTCTCTGGTTTGGACACCGAGCGTTTCTACACCTACAAGGGATCTCTAACCACCCCTCCCTGCGCTGAGGCCGTCACGTGGGTCGTCTTCTCCGATTACCTCCCGATCTCCGTCTTTCAGGTATGCATCTTGTGTCCAGTAACTAATGCTTAAAATACCAACCTCAATAATTCCACGTGTTTTCAATGCGGCTATATTTAACGCGTTTTCTTACCTTAGATGGACAACTTTCGCGGTCTCCTCTCCAACCTGAACCTGCCTCTCGTGGACAACTTCAGACAGCTGCAGCCTCTCTTTGGGCGTCGTGTCTTCGTTCGCATCACGTCTAAGAACCCCAAGTTCAAGAAGACCAAGCTCCACTACTCCAAGTGGGACTGGGTTGGACACAAGAAGGCCGAAAATGACGTCGCCGAGTTCGAAGACTAATCCTGTTATAGGTTTTAACTAACAACGCTCACATCATTCTACTTACGGGTAATTTATAGTTTGTCACCAAATATGGATGTCATTGACTGGCGTTATTTTATTACTAAGCGTGCACTGTATCATATTGTATATTTGTGTGAATAGTATTATTATGTTTAAGGAAAGTTAACAATCGAATAAATAATTATTATAAAGTATAATGATTTAATTGGAACTAAAATATACATTCATCAATGAATAAGTATACATTACATACACATACATAAATAAGGAAGGTAGCATTATAATTATTAAGAATTAGATTTTGTTTTAATTATTGTAGTTGTCAGATCCGAACATATTCTGAAAGAAAAAAAATAAGATTAATATTGCGTTTCAAATGATTGCAAAAATGTACATACCTTCACTTGCACACTAGAAACAAACGAGCTTGCTGAAAATAAACACTATCAGTTCACAGAAAAGCATTATCGAAAATATACATCATAAGATCAGGTTAATATTTTTAAATTCACATTCGATAGGATGAAAGCTTAAACTGCGCATAGTTAAGTGTGAACCTACGGTTTTTCATACAAAAAGCGATAACGATTCCCACCCATTAAATGTTAACCGATGTTGACCAATTTTTTATAGGTTGTCAGTCAGAACAAAATCTAGGTCTATACGTTTTCGTTTTTTCACTACAATCAATAAATTCAGTTTTATTGTTGTTTCAGTATTCTCATACAAAACAAATTTTTGCGATTATTCGACTTTATTGATCTTTAATCAATATTCAAAAAACGTATCTATCTACCTAGATTTTGTGACTTACAACCAAAGAGCTGACAGCCTATCAAAAATTGGTCAACATCGGTTAATATTTAAGGGATGGAAATTGTTAAAGCCTTTTGAATGAAAAGGGTGATTTTTGCCGTTAGTTCACAGTGCTCTTAACTCAAAAAAAAAACGGTTACAAATGCCACGGTATTTTTATGTTGTGACCGATTTTTTGGTTAAGGGAACCTTTTAGGAAATATTGAACTCTAAATGTGTAATTTTTGTTGGAGTTACCCGTCGCTACGCCTCACAGCCAAAGCTAAGTTCTAAAAATCTAAAAAATATTTTTGACTAGCTGTCCCCCGCGGTTTCACCCGCGTAGATAACAGCTGTATCCTAAATTCAAATTCAACAAACTTGCGAAGTTAAAATAGTCGTAAAATTTTCTGGAATTATCCAATTTTCTGCGTAATTTTCTTAATTTTTCTTTCCGTAAGAACCTGTTACAAAGGTTCTTTGCAAAAAGCATTAGAAAACTTAAAAAAAAAGATGAATGAAATCCGTAGTAGTTCTCAAGTTATGGCATAACCAAGGGAAACAGGGACTCATTTTACAAGCTTTTTATTAACTTGCAATGTTTGTATGCATGTATGTATGTTCGGGTCAAATCATGCAAGCTGAATTAGAACTACTTCCTCTTATCCTACGGAGCTGAATTTTTAAATATTGGTTCAGTTCCGATGACAATGCATTTTTATGGTAAGCATGTCCTGAATCGACATCCAGTGCTAGCTGCAGATAAATGAAAAAAACCGCCTATGTGCGAGTCGGACTCGCGCACGAAGGGTTCCGTACCATCTACAAAAACGGCAAAAAATCACGTTTGTTGTGTGGGAGCCCCCTTAAATATTAATTTTATACTGTTTTTAGCATTTGTTGTTATAGCGGCAACAGAAATACATCATCTGTGAAATTTTCACGGTTCATGAGATACAGCCTGGTGACAGACGAACACTTCATGGAAAGTCATCGGGTCGGGTTTTTCATTTTATAATTAATATATTTTTAGCTGGTATGTTCATTTATCGATTTTATCGCCGCGCAATTTTAAAGTCGTAAGTTTAAACAAGTGATACTGGCAACACCGGTAGAACCTATACAAATTCAGTAGTGTTGCCAGTTTTTACTAAAAGATAGTAATTCGTTGCTTTATAGGGGAAATGCTACACTGGCGTCCTAGACAATAAAATACCAGGCCCCCAATTCTCGGTGCATTGGAGATAATGTCGATTGCGAGATTAAACGTCAGATTCATACAGTTGTGTCAAACGACTGTATGAACTGACGTTTAATCTCGATTGTGAGATTATCTCGAATGCACCGAGAATTGGAGAACCTAAAAAGCCACATCCACTTCAGATTCTACTGATCCCCAGATACAATACAATAATATAAATATGTAATATCGTTTCTACAACTACCGTAGATTCACAGACACGATGTTTCGGAGTATTCGTATTGACCTACAGGGCTTTGTTTTATAAAGATATGTTGGAATTTTACTGATAAACCTGGCAACACTGATGACAGTTCCGATACGAGCAGTGTTGCCACCTTCCGATCGAAATCTTAACTAAAACTTTACAGTATTATGTAATCTGTGACTTTACAAAACATATTTTAGGGGGGCTCAACAATAAGAGGAATGGACGCTGTAATCTTGATAGTATCTGCACTCATATCGCAAGATAAATGTAAGATTCTAGATATTATTATATCAATGTTAATAGGAAGACGTTTAAGTGTCTAGTTGAAAATTAGTAAAAATAACGCATTCACTGCCAGCCGGTGATGCGTATACGCGTTTGAGTACTTTCACTCTCAGTGCCGTAGACGCGTCCGTGCGTTCAGCACATATGGAAAGTCTTGCTTCGTGACATGGGACGTGGCAAAGTCTCGGGGAAAATTGTAGCAGCGAATGTGTTAAAAGCATGTAGCAAGGTCGAGTAGGCTAGTTTCGTGAAAAATTCTAATTAGTCCGTCATTTACATTATAAAATAATATTGAACACTTATTTTTTTTTGTCAATTAAGCAAAAAATGACGAAGATATAGTGCGTTGAAGTTCTGCGTGACATCACGACTTTGCACACTTTTTACCATTAAGTGACGTCATTAGCCCCCACTACCGAACTTTGATGCGCGTTATTTTTGTCAATTTTGATTCATTTGATAAAACAAAAAAATACGTACTCAATTTTTTTTGATAATCTAACTGACGGACTAATTCGAATTATTATTTTTTTACCCAGGAAACATCCCTGTTGTCTGCACATGGATTTTCAGAACAAGCTTTTTTTTGAAGTAGTGACGACATGATTCATTCAATCATTCACACCAATCAAATCTCCAAACACCAAATAAGATGCTCACAAACAACAATGGAAATTTAACGATCGATGGATTTTATTTTTTAATACATTCTATAATACATCTTCATTGATTATACAGGGTTAAATGTTATAATAATTATAATTTAATTAATTAAATAAATCCTTATAATTGAATCGATAAACTTTGAGAAAGCAAATAAAGTTCTGGAATGTACTAACTGAAACTGGTTTAGTTTAAGTGTTCATACACAATCAGTTATAACAATGGCAATATTTTTAAAGTAAAATATTGACAATATTACTGATAATGTCGGTCACACTTTAGATTGCACACGGAAAAACTGACATGTCAGACATGTTTACATGGTTAGTTGGGCGTATTTACAGGTGCCAAATCAAAAACAGGCACACACCATGCAATAGTTTAGTTTTAACGTGCCATGTCCTCGGGGTTGAACATGCCCTGAAACAAGAAAAAACACAATTAGGATTTGGTTGTCGTAAAACTTTCGCTCCTGCTCAAAAATCAAGTTCTATTTCACGGGCCACAATATTGCCTCTTTACAAACTCACTACAGCAAGAACCCGACTAGCAGGTCGTCGGGCGCGGTGATAAAGTAACAGAGGATCTGATATTGGGTTCTTGCCACTGAATGCATTAAACCTTTTAAATGACAGTGTCGTTAAAGGATTATAATGTAAGTGGCACCATACATTAAGTATCATCTATGGTGGCACGGACATATTATATGCATGACAAAATCGAATAAAGAAATTTTTAAGACGTAACATTTTTTTTGAACATCGTAATTACATACATAAAATAGCTGGTGGTATGATACACCGGAATAGCCCTGATAGAAGTTTACCATATAAATTAACATGTGAAATTATTAATGAATGAAGGCTTGTAATACACCCAGATTCTTTGCAACCCAATCAAACTCAATGATATTGATAAAAAACTTTAAGAATGATATCACAATTGTTTAGAAGAAAGCACTAGTTTTTTTGAAAGCAATTTTATTTTATCAGATAAGAGATGACAAATTGTGCTCACTGTTTTGGACAATTAATATGACTGGTTGAATTAGATGAAATATTTTTTATATATTACTAAGCCTAAGGGCAAATTATCAAGTTTCTTGTATGATTTTCCACTATTGCATAGTTCAGTTGAGGGCCAGTTTTTTGGCAATTTATTGCTGCAATTCAGGCTATCCCTAAAAAGATGACATATGTTACATCACTAATGAGGATAAAAAGTTTGAATGTAAACTTTTGAGGATAGCCAGAATTGTAGCAATAAATTGCCGAATACCTAGCACGTTTACGAGCCCCTTAATGTATACACATACAATTTAAGGTGAATAAAGAAATAAATAAAATAAAAGAGTAGTTATAACCCTGCCCAGTTAAGGGTATGAAATTTAAACCAAGGATAGGAAATAAGCCTAATTGCAACTTTGACTCATGGCTTTGTTCAGTTTCAACCAATAAATATGACATTTTTCATCACTTGTTCATTCTATGGTTGTCGGTCACAGCAGCAATTATTTCATCCTAGCAAGAATCCAATTCTAACCACTGGTTTCTATAGTCAAGGAGTGCAATAACTGGACATTGCAATATCAGTACCTTAGCGCGACGCAGGATAGAGTCCTTGCTGGCATCATACGGATGGTCCTTGGATGGGATCTCAAGCACAGCGGGCACGGGCAAGTGGTGCTGATCGATCACATTACGGATCAGCTCAGCAACATTCTGGTTGATCAGGATGATGTCAATGTCATCGCGCTTCACAAAGCGCTTGAAACAGTCCTCGATTTCACTCACCGGGGTGCCTGGGCAAAGAGATTTGGTAATGTAGTTAGTTTTCGTAAAATATTGTTTTTTCTGACCTCGATTTATTGGTTGATTAAGATGCATTATGGTTTAGACAATAAAGTTAAATTTGAGACTCTCAAAACTAGGTCCATGACCAGGAATGACGGGCAGTTTTTAAGTATCAAATGCGCACTAATTGGAGACTAAATCTTAGTATGCATACTCCTGTTATAATCATTCGTTACTATTTTTTTCTAATTAGTATTTTGGTGAGTGCTGTTCGTTCTTACTTTTGTCGACGACCATGAAGTTGGGGTGCCTGTTTTTATTGATTTCGCCGATACCGCCCAACAGAAAGCCAACACATGTATCCTGAAAATTAAAACCACAAGATTTTCATAACGCAGAGGAAATACGACAGAACCAAAACAAAATCATAATCTTAGGGTTTAGAGAATGATTGCAGATAAAAATTACAACTTACCTCTTCTCCAATGACGCTGATCAGTTTTCCTTTATTGGCGGCGGCTGCGAGGGCCATTTTTGGGGCTCTTAGATTGTTTTTGTGAGTGGTTTACGAAGAAGAAGTACCGTCCCAAAAGGCTCGTCACCTGACTCGAATATAGATTTCGTGTTGTGCGGTTGGCAATAACAGGGTTAACGTAGGTCTGCCTGCTTTTCTGTACCCTAAAGTGGACTGACAAAGTCCTTAGTACATCGGAATAACGTATTATTTTGCTTGAAAAATATTTTTGACAGTTCACAGAAAAGTTTATAATTGTACAGCCACATATATAATCGCAGAAATACAGAATAGAAGCGTTTTTAAACAATGCTGAAAGATAACACGTGTATTTTGTTTTATTAAAAAAATATGTGAAATAATCACAGGAATTTGAATATTATTGCTGTTGGGGTTAGAGCGTCCGCTTGGGATTCTCTTTTATCATATTGCAGATAGTTTCACTCGCTGCAGGTAGCGCAAAGTGGCCTAAACGCAGTGTGAATTAGGTACTGGTAGCTCTGAATGTAGTTATAAGAATAAATAAAATTAAAAATATAACTTTTACGAGCTATAAACGTAAAGTTCATTCGGATCGGAAGATAGCTGTCTCTCGGCGCTCTTTGTATGCTTTTAGCGCGTCTTAAAACGTGATTGAAACGTAGGGAAAGGAACTCATGTCAGTAAATGTCACTCTTGACATTGACGTTGACGGATACGAATACTACGGACGTATACTTGTTGCTGTAGACGCATTTCGCAATTTGTGCGATTTTTCTGTAGATGTTCACTATAGAATCAATATATTTTATCAGGAAACAAAAACTAAGTTTCTGCACAAAATGTTGAACATACAAAACTATGGAAGTAGTTCAGAAGAAGACGACAACGAGCCTAATGTCACCAAAGTGCAGAGCAACGAAAGATTGTTAACACATTTGAAACCAGTAGACCCTAGTTTATCAGTTGCTAAAAGTATGCAAATATGTGCAGCACCCGTAGTAATGCCAACAGTAAGTTATATCTTCATCACAACCTCACATACAATGGTACACAATGAGTTATTCATTTATACGCAGCACGTCACTTTAGCCTAAATAATATATTATTATTTCCAGAACAACGATGACACCCGTGTACTAATACCAGCCAACGCTGAATTAATGCACAATCCTAAATACGAGGAGCTTTACGCTCCTACATACGGTCCTGAAAATCCATTTCAAACGCAACAGATGAAAGCAAACAGAAATGTGCTAGCTGGCTTCGTGGAGAAGGCGCATATAAGTGACTTCCAGTTCGAGAACCAGAGACGGACATTTACTAGTTATGGTTATGCTATGGATCCATCTACCGATGGTGACGCAGAGGCTGCCAATGCCATTGTTTGTAAGTTATTAATACAATACAAAAAAGAGTTTAATTTTATCATTTATCATATGGATCTAATTTGCTTGATTAGAAATACTACCATTTTTGTATATTTTGGTGAAACGGAACGCAACCGCGTCAGTAACAACTTACGAATAATTTCATGTTTTTGTGAACTTTTTGCGATATTTAACATCTGAATAGTGATAATTGGACAGAACAACAACCAAATATAGTGAATTTATATAAAATTTATCAAAACATTCATTAAATCAGTGAATTAATAGACATCAAATACCTAACCGAAATCTAACCTCAAAATTTTAAATTATATCATTGTAAAAAGTGTGTGAAAGTTCTTTTCTGCATAATGGTTATTAAATTTCATTTGGAAAATGGATAAAACAACTACCGGGATGAATAAAACCCAAAATGCAACCGCGAATACAAGTAAACAAGTGGAAACAAGCCATACAAAAAAACCCTTTGTCCAACAAGTCTTTCACAAAGGACTGTTTAATTCTACCACGCGTCAGCGTAGTCATTCAATCGGGGATGTCCGGAAAACTCCGCCATTGCAAAGTCTAACCCAGCATATAACCCCCAATCATACAAATACTTCACAATCGGATGAAGCTTTTCAACTTCCTACCACCATATACTTAGGCCAAGAAATGCAGAACAATAATACCAACCAAGAAGACAGTGACAGGGTCCCTTGGCAGAGGGTCCCAGAGCATAGTCAAAAGAGAATCCGCTCACCAGAGCAAGGTAGAACAACCAATAAACTACAGAAACGAAGTGAAGCGAGACAACAAATGTACAACATGAATAGGACAAATTATGAAAACCCACATCCCGTGGAAACTGCCAATCCATTCTCGCTGCTCCCTGCAGATGAAGGGTCGGACGATAATCAACAACCTACTCTTTCAATCAACGGAAAGCCTAAACGAGTATCGAAACCACCACCAATTATATTATATGGTATCGTGGATGTAAAGCAACTCACAGACTATCTTCATGAAGCCGTCAATGACAGTGAGTACTCATACAGGATAGTAACAAAGGATCAACTAATTATATCTTCAGCCACTACAGAAAGCTACAAGAAACTTATAGAGCACATTAGGAAAAAGGGATTAATTGGACATACATTCACAAGGAAAGAGGACAGATGTCAAAAAATTGTTATAAAAAATCTTCATTACACCACCCCTGCAGAAGAAATTATACAAGCCATTGAAGAGACTGGCAACAAAGTACGAGGAGAGGTTGTAAACGTGTATAAAAAAGCTACCAAGGAACCATACAATATTTTCTTTGTAAATCTGGAGCCGAGTGAGAACAACAAACATGTAAAAAACATTAAGTACATTTATAATCAATGTGTTAAAATAGAAGAGCCATGGAAAAGCAAAAATATTGTGCAGTGTGCTAGATGCCAACAATATGGCCATTCAAAAAATAACTGTATGAGGCCCCATCGATGTGTGAAATGTGCTGGTCCTCACAGCACCAAAGACTGCACGAAAGATAAAAATACCCCAGCCCAATGTGCCCTTTGCCAAGGGGATCATCCAGCAACCTATAAAGGATGCCAAGGGTATCGCGAAATTCACGCAAGGAAGATCAATAAAAAACCCAAAGAATATAAAGGCCTATGGCAAAACACTAACGCCCAATTGGAAAAGATAAATGACCACCCTGCAGAAAATAAAAACTCTGAACAAGGATTCCGACAACAACCAATAATAACTAATAATGAAAACACCTTATACAGTGAGACGCTAAAAAAGCAAAACAACAGTGAAGCCAAATGGGAAAGACCAGAACAGGAGTCAAAGAGCTGTGAGACCAACAACTTAAACAAGAATCAACCTCCAACCATCTGAATGAATGGCAAACCATACTAATGCAAACAATTAATAAACAAACAAAACAAATAGATTTACTTATCCAACAAATGGGGACTTTAATGAACCTCATTACCATCCTCATTAATAATAAATAATGTCTCAACTAAGAATTGTAACATGGAATATAAATGGACTAAGTCCAAACAAAAATGAACTAAAGGCGTTGATGCGTATTAACAAAATTGATATAATTTTAGTATCTGAAACTCATCTAAATGATAACAAAGACTTTAGACTTGAAAACTACAATGTATACTACACAAACCATCCTGATGGGACTTCACATGGAGGAACTGCTGTGGTAATTAAAAACAACATAAAGCACCACATGCATAGTCAATATAAAGAAAACTATCTTCAGGCAACCACGATAACTGTCCAAGATAGATCTGGAAATTACAATGTAAGTGCTGTGTACTGCCCACCAAAACACTCCATCAATGAAGAGATGTTTTATGACTATTTCAAAAGCCTCGGCCAAAGATACATTTGTGGAGGAGACTGGAACAGTAAACATACACACTGGGGATCGAGATTAATTACAACACGAGGTCGTGAACTTAAAAAATGCATGGATAGACTTAAGTTGACCTCTCTCTCTACTGGTGAACCTACTTATTGGCCCACAGATCCTAACAAATGTCCTGACCTGTTGGACTTCTTCATTATAAATGGTTTTTCTGACACATACTTTGACATAGAAAGTTGTTTGGACTCATCCTCAGATCATACCCCAGTGATAGGAAATTTTAGTTCAACTATACTATACCAAGAGCAGAAAATGAGATTGTGCAACTACAAAACTGACTGGCACGCATTCTCTGATATACTCAGCACAGAAATTAACCTCAAGGTCAAGTTAAAGTCTGAAGAAGATATTGATGAGGCAACATTCTACATCACTAACAAAATCCAACAAGCAGCCTGGCGATCAACTCCCTACCTTAAAATAGTACATAAGAATGTTACTACTTCACTACAAATCCGAAAAAAAATTCAAGAAAAAAGAAAACTTAGGAGAAAATGGCACCTTAGTAGACTCGCAGAAGACAAAACGGCTGTTAACAGGTCTGCCAGGGAACTTAAGGCTATGATTAAAGAAAATGAAAATGACACCCTGCAGCAGAAGCTTTCTTCTCTGTCTACCACGAAACGTGATGATTACTCTTTGTGGAAAATAACCAAACAATTTAAAAGACCTCAAAAAATAGTACCACCAATAAAAACTCAAACAGGAACATGGGCAAGAAAAGCTGAAGAAAAAGCAGAAACATTTGCACAACACCTAAGCCGCATATTTACACCAAATAGTTCAGAAACTCCACAAATGGATGAAATAATAGATGAAGTTGTAGATAGTGACCAGCAACTGTCGCTACCCCTTAAATTAGTAACTCCAAAAGAATTATATAACACAATTAAATGTATGGGTAATAACAAAGCACCTGGTTTCGACCTTATAACTGCGGAACTATTGAAACATCTACCAAAGAAACCAATGGTCTTCTTGTGCATGCTTTTTAATGCTATTCTAAGAATGCACTACTATCCTAAATTGTGGAAAGTGTCACAGATCTGTATGCTACCCAAACCTGGAAAACCCCCAACAGAACCTAGCTCATACAGACCAATAAGCCTCCTACCAACTATATCAAAGGCGTTTGAAAAAGTTTTTCTGAGCAGGTTAAAGCCAATACTACAACAGGAAAACATAATACCAAATCATCAATTTGGCTTCCGCGAGAAACACTCTACAGTTGAGCAGGTACATCGGGTAGTGAACAAAATAAGGCAATCCTTGGAACACAAGGAATACTGTGCAGCAGTCTTTCTGGATATACAGCAAGCTTTTGATAAAGTGTGGCATAAAGGACTCCTGTATAAGCTAAAAACAAAGCTTCCTAACTCACACTACATGGTACTAAAATCGTATCTACTAGACAGAAAATTTCAAGTAAAATTTGGTGAAGAAACATCTAAACTGTATGATATCAAGGCTTCTGTCCCACAAGGATCTGTGCTCGGTCCGGTGTTGTATTCAATTTATCTTCAGATACATTTGAATAAAATAGACCAATGGCTTGAAACGTGGAGGATCAAGTCAAGCGTGACTAAGTCTGTCCAAATAACCTTCACTCTGCGTAAAGGAGACTGCCCACCAGTAACGATGAGAGGTGAGCCTCTCCCAAGCGAATGCTGTGTAAGATATCTCGGACTTCACATAGACAGAAGACTGACTTGGCAAACCACATCAAAACTAAGAGAAAAGAAGCAGATATCAAATACAGATCCTTATACTGGCTCATTGGGCAACAATCATCTTTAACACTGAACAATAAGCTGTTAGTATACAAGTGTATAATAAAACCCATTTGGACATATGGTATACAGCTTTGGGGATCAGCAAGCAACTCTAACCTGGAAATATTGCAAAGATTCCAGAACAAAATATTAAGAACAATATCCTGTGCTCCATGGTTTACAAGAAATACTGAGATACATGAATATACAAACATTCCAACAGTAAAGCAGGAAGTGACTAAATATTGTATAAAGTATAAAAATAGACTTCAAAAACACTCCAACCAACTGGCTAGGGACCTGTTAAATGATAATGAAGAAATAACTAGGCTGAAAAGGTGGAAAATACTAGGACTGGACCAGAGAGATTAAGAACTCCCTACTCCCGCTCCTTGAACATGAAAATGGAGATGGTGCTCATTGGAACACCACTCAACACAATAACCAAGAAAAATCAGCTAAAACATCTGATTATGGCTAAAACAGCCGATCGCAGATAATTAAAGGAAAAAAAAAAAAATTGTATACAAATTATAGCTGTCTTGTAAGTTTATCTACTCCTCAGGGTATTCCTGGCACATTATAAAACTATTATTTTTATTTATTTGAATTTGCATTTAAGGAGTAAATCCATTCTCTAACCAAATAATGTAAATATTTCAGTGTCAGCAATGGTGGCACCCCCTGTTGAAGCAGAGGGTAAAACAGTGTTTGAAACAATTAAAAAAAGGCCCCTGGACAAAAAGAAACGGACCAAGAATGACAACCCAGAGGATATCACAGGCTTTCTTGGTCCCTGGGGAGGCTTTGAAGGGGAACAAAGGTTTGTTAATGTCAATAATAGTAGGTAATAAAACATTCTTAAGAAAGGCCAGGTCAAGAGTACCCTAAACCGGCAAGTGTGCATGAAGAACTTAGTGAGAGTAGACGAAGCGAAAGGTGTGTGTCAGGATCGTAGCAGGTGGAAATCAGTGGTCTCTGCCCGCCCCTTTGGGAAACAGGCGTGACATATGTATGTATGTATGTAATAAAAACATGCATACATAGGCTCAATTAAAAAGACCACAGAATACTGCTTAATGCTTAATTTTATCTTGGCATAAGTAAGGGAAGTATACAGGGAAGCATGTAGGGGAGTAGGGATATATAGGGGTAGGGGGCTTTAAGGCACTTTTAGTCTGGCACTCCCTGAGGAAATAATTTGGACAATGAACATTTTATGTTACAAAATGGGACATCCTCATCATCTTGTCACTCCTAAGTAGGACAGATTTTTCCGTTTGGAGATTGTGCAGCGAAATATGCAATTTACCATGAAGATTCTACCACCAACAATAATAGTCACAAAAAGATGTACATATTCAGTCTTCTGTGCAGGACAAGATTGCTAGCTCAATTTGTCAGACACCTGCTTTTCTTTGCATACGATAATGAACACCGCAGTTTTTTATATCTTATTTATTTAAATTAGGGTTTTTGATTACTTACATTACTACTGAGCTGAACCTGTTAGAAAAAGTGAAAAAGTAAGAAACAAACTCGTAAAAAAGAAACAAAATTGGCACGGAGGTGTAATATAATAATTATAAAATATAATTTAATTCAATATACAGACACTTAATACACATTGTTGTTAATAGACTTATTCTTTGTTAGCGGCGCATTTAACACTTGTGCTAGGAGGGTGTAGTCCGCAGCAATGGGAGATGGACAGTACATCAGTCTCCGTGATCATGATTAGGACGTGGTCACTGTGATCATGGTGATCAGGTGCCGGCGCCTGAAGGCTTTGAAACAATTTATACTCCTCCACCAATATAACTGAGGCACTGCCGGAGCAGGAAGCCCCATCAGCACCCTATATGTATTGTAAATAACGTCACTTGCACGAATAGCCTGCATGAGAAAGATTCTGATGATGAGTGAATTTGTATATTCTTCCAGAGTGATGAAGCCAGAAGGTGATGAGGCTAAGGAGCTGGAGGAGATCCTGGCCAAGAGGCAGAAGAGGGGCAAGGTGGATGAAGACAAACCTTTGGAGGAGAAAAGCATATTCCATAGTAAGATACAGTTTTGTTTACGCTTCAGCTAAATTGACAATTTATGTGGGTGAATTTGCACATTTTTTGTTTACCTTAACGCGAAAATTAAATAAATACTAGCAACCTCGCTTGGTACCAGTGTTTTTGAAGAGATTCTCAAGTTTCAAAGTTCACAAGACAGGAAAGCGACTTTGTTTATACTATTTCTAGAAAATAGCAATTATTTGATGCATCTCAGGAACATCAACAGTTTCCAGGATAAAAAGTATCCTATAAACTGACCCAAGATAAAATCTATCACTATGCTAAGTTTCATCAAAATCCGTCCAGTGGTTCCCGCGTGATGCGTGCACAGACAGACAGAAAAAAAAGTGTCACTGCTACCGGATAGTTTTGCAAATATATTTAGTCAATGTACAAAAACGGCCATTCTACCATTTTCTATAGTATATAAATCATGTATGATTATGTACAAGATTTAGTATTTTTGCAAACTTTGGGTCTGACGTCATTTATTGATTGTATGTCGTGTTGCAGTCGACAAGGCGACGGACTACCAGGGCCGCTCGTGGCTGGCGGCGCCGCGCTCCGAGACGCAGCTGCGCAGCGACACGCCGCCGGACAAGTGCTTCCTGCCAAAGGTATGTTGATCTCTTTCTGTCCCTTGTGTTAGGCCGGGAGTGAGGGGGATAGATATAACAGAAGCCCACATACATTTTAGTTGAAAATATGAATAGTAGTGACTCCGAGAACGATGTGAAAACTCTGCCGGATATCGTAGATGCAGCCACGATTGCCACAAATAACTTGATGCCATAAAATAATTATTGTTTCCGAACACATCACGGAGGATTTATATAATGTGTGTAGTTAGAGTTACGTATGCAACTGTACATAATTTGGCCTTAAAACACTCGTGCGAACTTATTCCGAAACTCGCCTGTCGGCTCGTTTCATAAATCCGCACTCGTATTTTAGGGCCTATTATGCAACCGGTGCATAACCTACCATTGTCGACTGTGCGCAGGCGCACATCCACACGTGGAAGGGGCACACGAAGGGCGTGGCGGCGGCGCGCTGGCTGCCGCGCACGGCGCACCTCGTGCTGTCCGCCGGCATGGACTGCCGCGTCAAGGTACGGTACACGTACACATATGTAACCTTTTGAATGCCAACGACGGATATATCCGTCAGGGCATACAGGGCAAAAGAGTCCTTCATTAGTTTGACGTAAGGTTGAAATTTGTGTTATTTCTAAGACATACTTGGCGTGTGAGTGACAACTTTTGTATTTGACGTGGCGCTGAATAGGTTAAATTAGGTCGGTAAAATAGGCCCGGGGGGGTGGGCAAGTGTTTTGTCATACACACTACACGAAGACACTTACTTTATTTGTTTTCCAGGGAGGCAGCTGCCCTCCCCCCCCCCCTGGGTACGCCCATGCATGACATACATAATAAAACATGACATAAATTTGATGAAGATGTCCAAAAAACTAAAATCAGAACTAAAAACAAATATATATTTTTCACTGATTTTGACCCTTAATAAAATAAAAATGAATAGCCAAAATGATTTGCTTATTTCTGTAATATGCTTTTGTTTACATTTACTTTCATAATATATCATTTAAACCCCAATTTGATTTTAATGCATCTTCCCCATTGTTTTAACGCAAGTTAATGACTCCTTTTTTTAAAAGTTAACATAAAAAATTAATCTGTTACTCGAAATTTTAACTTCATTAATTAACGATTAACGGATTAACGATGTTGTGTCCAGCTATGGTTATATGATTATTTGTTGGAACGTCCAGATCTGGGAGGTATACGGCGAGCGTCGCTGCGTGCGCACGTACTTCGGGCACCGGCAGGCGGTCAGGGATGTCAATTTTAACAACTCCGGGGAGCAGTTCTTGTCTGCGGGTGAGGAAACCATACCATTGTGTTACGAGGGCGGTAAACAGGACTAGGCACTTTGAAATAGCGGTTGTTGTGTGCATGAAACCGGTTTAATTTCGTTCTTAAATTAAAAGGTTAACCGGTTATTAGAGAACGAAATTTAAAGTCTTGCGGTAACCAATATTAACTGTTGTTTGAGTGCGTATTTGCTGGCATAGAGGGAGAGCTCCAATAATCTGTAAAAGAGATGGCGTTATAAATTTAGGGACGAAATTATAACCGGTTAATTTCTTTCAGCAGAAACGAAATTGGTAAAATTCCGGTTTCTTAATTACCCGAATAAAATAACTTTAACCGCAACCCAAACAGGAATCATTTCCGGTTCTGGGTTAACGACTGAAACCGGTTTGAAGAATATTTTTCTTTGCAAGTGTGATGATAAACGTAATGTAACACGAGCGGTACGGCTATTATGAACGTCGTGCCAATAAAGGCTTCGCTGTGAGCTCGGGCTTTGAATGCCCCTTCGTTCTTAATTGCTTATTTATTACATAGTTCACTTATTCATAAAACAATAAATACATTGTGTTTGAAAATGGAAGAACGTGAGGGTAGAAATATAAGTTAGTAATAAATTAACATTAACCGATGTCAAAGATAAATTATTATCAGATTAAAAATAAGATTAGAATAAAATAAAATGAGTTCAAATTAAGATTAATATATATAAAATTAATAAAATTTATAAAAAAATGAAGGCTGATAGAATGTCATATAATTAAATAAATTAAATATTATGTCACTACTATAAATGATAAGATACAAATTTTTTCTAGTTAATTAGGAAAGGTAGGTATATATTTTTTAATTATAGAAGTAAAAGATACGCTGTATATTAATCGAACCTGCGACTGTAATGCTACGCTGCTCCCGCAAACATCATAGCCCTAATGAAAAAATAAGATGGCTGTATTTTATTAGTACGTCGATTTCAAACATGTTTCTTGTTAAGTGACAGTATGACCAAATTAAGAAGATTGAAACTCTTCTTAATTTGGTGGTAATAATGCTGTCACAAATAAACACTAAATTGGCAATATTATTTAGTAACATAACCTTACAGGCCAAACAAATGCGCATGTGTTTTGTATTAATCCCTGTGGCCTGTAGTTGACTTTTTAGGCGGCATGGTTTGAGGTCCCCAACGTTTGATCTTTTACATCTATTACGTAAGACTATTACGATAAAAAAAATTTTTTTTTGGATTTTTTGGCCTGGTTTCAGAGATCTTTAAGCCACGGTGAATTTTTAATGTGTAATTGGTGTTGCAGCGTACGACCGCTACATAAAGCTGTGGGACACGGAGACGGGCGCGTGCACGGGCCGGTTCACGTCGCGGAAGGTGCCCTACTGCGCCAAGTTCCACCCCGACGAGGACAAGCAGCACCTATTCGTGGCTGGGACTTCGGACAAGAAGATTATTTGCGTGAGTGTACCTCACAACCATTCCATACAGTACTTAAATTACCCATAAGTGTAAATGCAGTGAATGAGCGTAGCGAGCGAGCAACTTCGATTCCTTATTACAATCTTGAAATTTGGTAGGTACGTTTCTTTTAGGGTGTAGACATCCGCTAAGAAAGGATTTTACAAAGAAAGGTTCAAAGTTTGTATGGAGATTATCGCGGGCAAAGTTTTTTAATTAAGTAATAAGTCACTTAACCGTACTATCATTTCAAGAAGTATTTAGAGCATAACATTTTGACGCGGCAATCACAGTTCGATATGGCCGCCGATATGACATCGCCGCGCGAAACTCGCGTCGGTCTACGAACCAACTTTAGTGTGGACTCAAATGGAATGTGTTGCCGATACTTTAACAGTCCACAGAAAAGTTGTGTACCTAAAATTAAGAGAAACATGCGATGAATGGGCGGAACGGGTGGTTCGTGTAAACTTCTTAATCAACTAACCAAACTTGAAAAATGCAATGATTTTTGCTACTGCTGAAAAAATATTTGGACTTTGGCTTTGACTTTGCTTTCTGTTTGTGCCGGGCAGTGGGACACGCGCAGCGGCGAGATCGCGCAGGAGTACGACCGGCACCTCGGCGCCGTCAACACGGTGACGTTCGTGGACGACAACCGCCGCTTCGTCACCACCTCCGACGACAAGAGCCTGCGCGTCTGGGAGTGGTGAGCGCCGCGCGTACAGCGCTACAGCGGGGCATGGGTATTGCACCACGAGCGTAGCGAGGGACAGATTCAACTTGTACAGCCCGAGAATTACATGTATCACTCATTTTCACTTTAGGTTGGCAACGAAAAAAGATGTCAGTGTGTCCCGGCAGCTAGAGCTACCTTTTTAAAAGTACCTATGTACCTGGCTACCGCAGCGTAGGTTAGTTTGAAATACGGCGCAGAATTTTTGGTATAACCTTTTTTAGTACTGTTGTTTTTTAATCTTCCATCACTGTCCTTATATGACTGAATTTTCATACACTGTCCTTATATTACTGATTTTTTATTTAATAAATAAAGAAAAAAATACTTCGTTCTTCAGAAATAACGGTATTATTATTATTATTATTATTATTTTTTTTTTTGTTTTAAAACTACCACCTAGAAGAGTCCAGGGTACAATTGCATAAAGAATTAGAAGCTAATATTATTATTGTTATTTTGTGTCGATTTTCGCAAATAACATTAGCTTGTCCTGATCTGACCCTCCAACTGAACATTTTATATTTATTATAGCTGAGTTTCTTGCGGCGTTTCTTCTCAGCAGATGTCACCTTTCCAAGCGCTGGTAGATTCAGACGTGAAAGAGCCCATGTGGCCTACTTGCTAAATAAATATTTTCATTTTCATATATCCAGGGACATCCCAGTGGACATGAAATACATCGCGGACCCATCGATGCACTCTCTCCCGGCCGTCACGAGAGCCCCAAATGGCAAGTGGCTGGCGTGCCAGAGCATGGACAACAAGGTGATCGTGTTCAGCGCCCTCAACCGGTTCAAAATGAACCGGAAGAAGACCTTCACCGGCCACATGGTCGCCGGGTACGCGTGCTCCGTGGACTTCTCACCGGATATGAGGTAAGCGAGTCTGTTTTTAAGGTTTCCAATAGCTGTTTCCGAGTTGCGTGCGTCTTCCAGGATACAGGACTTTAACCTTTTGACCGCCAAGCATTTCTGAGAAGTAACACGAATTTCAACTTTAAGTCAAGGTAATGAAGGACTTTTTTACCCTGTTTCCGCTGACGGCTGCAGCCGACTGTGGCGGTCAAAAGGTTAATAAGTGCGTACATTTTAGATTTTTCGGAAATGTGATTTATACCCTATATTTTAACTTCATAACAATGCCCTCCGCTGTGAAATATAAAATGTGCTTAACAACAACATACAAATACGAAAAGTGCTGACAATGTATATCATTTTGTCAATTTAATTCTGAATTTCCTTTATTGAAAAACCAACAGCATATAGAGCAATTACCAAATACATACATATTATTCTAAACTATAGCTAATTACAGGTTTCATATGTATTAACTAAGTTAATAAACAAAATAATGAACAGGCGAACATTCGCCTAAATTATAAGGCATGTTGAAAAAATATTATTCGGTTCTGTTCACCTACTTAATAGGGAATATGCATGAAAATTAAAATGAGGTTTAAATTATATATTTTTTAAGAAGATAAAAATGTATTCCGTCAGCGCTCTTTTTACATCGGGCCAGGTATACATTCTAACTGCGCTGTGACATCATAGTTTATGTCCATTTTGTTTAGAGCATTTTTGCGAATGATATAAACTATGACTTTTCAAAGCTTCTTATCTCAAAAAATAAGCAACACAATATTGTTTATCTACACCCATATCATAAAACCTCCATTGGTTAATCAAAAACCGTAGGAAATGACCACCATTTTGACAACCAATTAGGAAAAACCAGTGCTGCGATAAAGAAATAACATGACTTCTTTATCGTTTTTAGTAAAGAAATGAGATTAAATTTGGAACAGCTGTCAAAACTTAAGTGGGTCTATTCTAGTATCCATAGATATTAAAACAGTTATTGATACGAAACGTCAATTCAGTATGTTTTTTTAATATAAACTGCACAATATTTGATCTCGAGTGACGTGAGAATAGAGACTTCATCCGTTTGTCCATGATTTAAAGAAAAATAGTCTTGACGGAGGACGCCGCCATGTTGGTGTTTTGCTGAACGAAGGTAGAATTGTTGTTGAATTGAATAGAAAAAGTTGTTTGTAATTTAGATTTTAGTTGAAAATATGAATAGTAAGTAGTCTTCTCGGAATGTGTGTGATGTGAAAATGCGCCGGATATCGGAAATATGCAGCCACGATTGCAACAAATAACTTGTTGCCAGAAAATATTGTTTCTGAACCCATCATGGAGGATTTATAATATGTGTGTAGATAAAGTTATGTATGCAACTCTGCATAATTTGGCCTTAAAACACACGTGCGATCTTATTATGAAACTCGCCTATCGGCTCGTTTCATGAAAACCGCACTAGTGTTTTAAGGCCTATCATTATGCAACCGTTGCATAAACTACTATTTCCGTACACAGTTTGGTTCCCATTACTCAGTTCTTTCCAATAAAAGATGATAAAAAATCATGCATGTTCCCTATTGGTAAATAAGACATTATTTTACGTAAATCCAGGTGGCTTGATTACGCCGCGCGTGTCGAAACTAGAACTGATTGACATTGTGTGCTAATCAATACTGTAAGAAATTACCTTTTTAATTGGGTAACGATGCCAACGTGCCTATGTAATAAACTTTACCAGTATAATACGTACCAGTAGTTCCTTAGGCCCTCCATAAATTACGTCACGTGTAAAGGGGAAGGGAGGGGGGTCAACTAAATGTGACATCGTGTAACAAGGAGGGGGGGGGGGGTGAGTAATAAGCTTCGTGTCGTTACTTGTATAACATACACATACATACATATATCACGCCTGTTTCCCAAAGGGCAGAGGGGTTAGGCAGATACCACGGATTTCCACCTGCTACGATCCTGACACATACCTTTCGCTTCGTCTACTCTCATTAAGTTCTTCATGCACGCTCACCGGTTTAGGGTACTCTTGATGGCCTTTCTTAAGAACGTCCTCGATCTGGTTTTGGTACGTTCGCCGAGGTCTTCCCCTTCCAACCCTACCATGCACGCCCGCCTTATAAATCTGCTTCGTTAGTCTTCTTTCGTTCATCCTCTCCACTTGTCCAAACCATCTAAGCATCTACATCTACAGTATTAAAACTAAACTTCAAATCTATCGAAAACCTTAAAATACCTATATGTGACGTCACACCAGGGGAGGGGTCACACAAATGTGACCACCTGTGATAAGGAAAGGGGGGGGGGGGGCAGCTCCAAACATGGGCCTGGCTTGCAGAGAGGTGCAATGTGTATTTTATTTCCCGATAGGGGGGTGGAAGTTTACCCCCTCGCCCTGCCGCCGGCGCCCATGGCTTCAAGTATCATAAAATTCGTGCGAGGTCATTTATGGATTTATTCCATTGGCGTATTGTTATATACCAGCGTTCTTAGTAAGGTTGACACGAGTATAACTTAACCCCGTCGTATCTCTCTGACTATCTGTTTCGTCGGCAATAGTTCGAATAGGGTTGCCAACTATTTATGTAACTAATATAGTATTTTCCAGTCAAAGATATAAATAAAACAGTACAGTAAGTTATGATTGATTAAGTATAATACACAAAATTCGTCTCACTAACATTCCGATTGCTTATCTTGTGGCTATCCGAGCTGCGAAAATGCCTATTGAACCGGCCAACTCAAAGCCCATTTGTAAGGACTGACCAAAATATAGTATTTTTGCGTACTATGTATTATATTTGTTCAGCAGTGTATAGTACACAGCCAAAATATAGTACAATACGGAGTACGGTACGGTAGTATTATAGTACGGTTGGCAACCCTAAGTGGGAGAGACACACTTAGAGATAAGACGGTGTCAACTTATACTCGTGTCAACCTTGCTAGGGCCGCTGGAGTTAAAGATCAAAGTTCGGTACCTAACTATTTGTCTGACCATCAGTTTGTTGCAACATAATACCGGATTGAACTAGTTTGAGCTTATCTCCGTTATTTATGGGCATGTTAAAAGTTATTGTCGACTATTTGTCCCCCGCCGTTTCACCCGCATCGATCGAATTTTGTTCACAATTACATGTTTTTTTTTTGCGCAGAACCCTAATTTTGTTTGTGTAACATTAGTTATCTGCCTGCGAAAGTCCCGTTAAAATCGGGCCATGCCGTTTCGGAGAATAGCTGGAACAAAGAGGTAGACAGACAGACATTTAAAAAATTGGTTTTTTGTTAAAAGTACCGTATATACTTACTTTCAGATATTTAATAAAAAGCTGTTATTTTGACATTACAAACAGACACTTAAATTTTAATTATTTCTATAGAAGTAGCTACCGGCGAGTTATCGCTCTGTAATTTATCTATTGAATAACATTGTATCATTTATTGAATTGATTGATGTATTTCAATATATCTTTCACATTTCTATAACAGAACACCATTGAATTGATACTTTTTGTTTGACTATGGAGTAGGTATAAACTAAAATTAGGCAAAATTTGAGAGCTGGAATAAAATCGGTCTTAAATCAGTAAATTTTTAGGTAATCAATATATAGGGAGCTTCTCAGGCTTAAGACTTTTTGATATTTTTATTATTTGCTAGTATTCTTGCTATAACAACACATACTCTGTGAAAATTTCAAACTACTAGCTTTTACCGTTGCTGAGCTAGAGGCCTCTGACAGAGGGACGGACGGACGGACGGACCGTGTAGGCTCAGTAATAGGGTCCCGTTGATACGGTATGGAACCCTAAAGAAGCACGATGATTTCAAAGCTATAAACCGCTTTTTAACCGACTTCAAAAAAACCGAAGGAGGAGATTCTCTATTCGTGGCGTATATTTTTAGGGTTCCGTTTTCTAGGGGGTCTTCGTTAGGGGGTCTTCGTCTTTTGAGGTCAAAAGAAAAAACCGGACAAGTGCGAGTGAAACCCGCGTGGAGAGGGTTCCGTTCCATACATGATTAACTGAAATTTCCTATGTTACTTTAAATACCATAGACTTCTTATAGGTTTTCCTGTAATCTATAGGTAAAGAACTATTTTTTGTATTTTTTTCAAAATTTTAGGCCCGGTTGTTTCGAAGATAAGGGGGGGGGGGGGGGAATGGTCAATTTTCGCCTATTTTCCTAAATAACTTCCAAACCATTTATTTTAAAATTCCAAAAAACATAGTTAAGATCCTCACAATAAGCCCTTACATTTGATATGTCGCATAATATAGTTTGCGTAAGTTTTTTTGAAAAAATTCTAATTTGCCCCCTAAAAGTGGGCCCCATGTGCAAAATTAATTTATTTACGTTACGCATCTCTGTTGCGGTCACCAATTTACATATGTATACCAAATTTCAAATCAATCGGTCTAGTAGTTTCGGAGCAAATTGGCTGTGACAGACGGGCAGACAGACAGACAGACAGACAGACAGACAGACAGACAGACAGACAGACAGACAGACAGACAGACAGACAGACAGACACACGAGTGATCCTATAAGGGTTCCTTTTTTCCTTTTGAGGTACGGAACCCTAAAAACCAGACAAGTGTGAGTTAAACTCGCGTGGAGAGGGTTCCGTTCCGTACATGATTATCTGAAATTTTACTTTAAATACCATAGACTTCTTATATGTTTTCCTGTAACTGTAATATATAGGGAAAGAACTATGTACTGCATTTTTTCAAAATTTTAAGCCCAGTTGTTTCGGAAATAAGATGGGGGAAATGGTCAATTTTGGCATATTTTCCTAAATAACTTCCAAACAGTTTCGGTAACCAAGTTACATATGTGTAAGTACCTTTCAGCTCAATCGGTCCAGTAGTTTTGGAGCAAAATGGCTGTGACAGACGGACAGACAGACACACGAGTGATCCTATAAAACTTCCGTTTTTAGGGTTTCGTAACTCAAAAGGAAAATAACGGAACCCTTATACGATCACGCCGCGACATAGCAACCCCCGCTAGCATTAAAGGCAATTGTTGACCATAAGCAGGGGGCCAGGCGCACCAATCACAGCGCTCTAAAAACTCCGCGCGCCCCGCAAGGTTGGCAGCTGTATTTGCTAGTAAATGTTAGCTTATGCAGAGTCTTTAGGATATTTGATTTGTGATGAGTAATAATAACCATTTTTGTTTGTGAAATATTAAAAAATATGTTCAACCAAAAACACATGTCCCACTAAACACACTACTAAAGTTTAGTAAGTGTCTGACTAAAGTAAACATTACCACACTTAATTTTTTAAGTAAGTAATTACCAATACAAGCTTCAGTACAGTTTTACCGCTTTCATAAGTGACATTGTTTCAAGCAACAATAGCCTTTATACTAACGCCATAAGGACTCGCGCGTCACTTAATTTTCTGGTAGGTACTGCTATAATGACGTCAATGTGTCACGTGATTGCTGTAGTACAAAAACAAAGTCAATATGTGGACCGTACGTCAACTTATAACCTTTTCAAATTGGCCGTATTACAGGTTTACCGTACCGATTCGATGTACATGTCTGACTAATAAAGGCAATTGAATGATTAAGAAGGAGTAATGCAGCAATGTACACCGAAGACGCTGGGTTACGTACGTTAGTTGTTATGCTAACCGCGCGTTCGAAACTAAATGGTAATAACTCGAAAGACGTGTACTATTTTGAACCAACTTTACTAGAATATAAAGTCTAAAATGAAGTATGATTTTGACGCGTATTCTCTTTTGCTTTGAAGCAATTGTGTGCAGAGGCGCAACTTTCACTAATGAAGAGCCTTGCCTTTATCCTGACGTTGTTAAGGTTAACTAGCTATACTTAGGTCATCGAGTATTGTTAGGTCATAAATTAGCCATGGTATTGCACGGGTAATGACGCTGGTAAACCCGCTGTAATTGAGAAGATTTTTCCTTGTACAGAATCTTTTCCGCTTAAAGTTTCATTTTTAAAAACCAGCTATGAATAGCTTCTTGACGTATTGGTTTCTACTGTTACGCTTGTGACCTATTTAGCCAACTTAAAAATGTCTGTGTTTTAACTATCTATTCTAGCTATCTATTTACTTACACTCGGATAGCACATAATATCATGGCCATTAAAATATTCAATAATCTTCCTAGTTCAATAAGACATGATAAAAACCGTATCAGCGATGCTAGTCAACTTCTTAATTCATGACTATAATTTTCCAAATTCGTAGTTTGTCAACTTCTCAATTTACCTCTTACATTTAACCATAAAAAAAAACATCTATCTGAAATTGCGATCGCGGAAACCGATAAAAATAAAACACATTTCATCAATAAAAAATAATAATAATAATAAATCAGAGGACAATCTTTACACATATCAATCTAGCCCCAAAGTAAGCTCTAAAGGCTTGTGTTATGGGTACTAGACGACGATATACCTACTTATATAGTTAAATAAATACTTAAATACATAGAAAATATCCAAGACTCAGGAACAAACATTCGTGCGCATCACACAAATATTTGCCCTTACCGGGATTCGAACCCGGGACCGCTGGCTTCGGAAGCAGAGTCACTACCAACTAAGCAAAACGTGTCGTCAAATAATAAAAGAACATTGGCTACTTACGCATTAAAGTCCAAAGTTACCATTTTATCAGAATGAATCATGCATGATCCTGAATGAAACATGAAAGAGCACTCTCCAACAAAATTTCATATAATCAGATAAAGATGCAGCATAATAAAAAGGTTTTATTAATACCCTTTCCTCCATTAATGGTAGGTACCTAACCCTAAGTAGCCAAATATAGCAATCAAAAAGTGAAAACTAGTATAAGTTATAGGCAGTGGCGGGGCAAGACCAAAATTTAATGTGGGCAAGGTACATTTTGCGAGACCCTCTGGTGAAACTAGATTTTTACGTTGCGTCCGAGTTATGTATAAACCATTGAGGCACGAGGCCCCTAGGAGCCCCTAGGACTGCGAGGCCGTAGGCGTTGGCCCACGTCGCCTACGCTTAACGCCGCCTCTGGTTATAGGTAGCACTCTCCCACCGAAACTTGGGAACAGATCATTCCGACATAAAATAGTTAATAGGTTTAACATTGGTAACGATTATCTTTGTTGTCACTTTCTTTAAATATAAACTTCACAAAGTTAGATAGAGACAAAGTAACGGGATATGATGTAGCATATCACTTAGCCAATATCAAGAGGTCTAGCGGCCTAGCAAGGTCGATACGGGGATAGCTTTACCTCGTCTTGTCTCTCGGCACGTCTAGCACGACCAGGCCCCCAATTCTCGTTGCATTCGAGATAATGTCGATTACGAGACTAAACGTCAGATTCATACAGTTGTGTCAAACGCCTGTATGCACTGACGTTTAATCTCGATTGTGAGATTATCTCGTATGCACCGAGAATTGGGGGCCTGTCCGCGAGTCATTTGTCGTGCAGTGCATCCCTTACATAGTTGACAAGTTTGACAGAGACGCACTGAGCGACAAACGACTCACGGGCATGTCGTGTTAGCCCCCTGAACTGACTATCTCTTCCGTCGGCACTATAGAGAGAGAGTGACGCACTTAGAGATAAGACAGTGTTAACTTATCCTCGTCTAAACTTTGGTACCGCTGATATATCCCGGGACCGGGGTGATAATCCATAGAAATACCTCTTTTGGAAGCGGACGTTTGCCGCTCTCGGCCCGCTGTGGTGACGTACACGAGAATTAAATGGCAACGGACAATGTTGCCATTACAGGCCAAAAAATCCTTTTGCAAAAGTTCCTTTAGTTTGCATTACAGGCCAAAAAATCCAAAATAAAAAAAAGTTCGCAGCATTTCTTAAGGTTTATAAACTTTGGCGACAAAATGAACCTTCTTGGCGTTGTCGTAGGGAGTTTTCAATGAAGTAATGTTTTTGGATTATATTTTGTATCTATTTATAGGCTTACAATCTAGACTTACATAATTTCGAAAATATTACTATTTAGAAACACATATATAGAAAAGTTAAGAAACAGACAAATTTACAAATATTATTAGGTACGTACACAATGTAATTAAATTAAATTATTTTATTTTATTTTATATTATTTATATACACGGTCCCAACACTCATTAACTTAAGAGGAGTGTGAACCTACGGGTCTTCATACAAAAGGCGATAACGATTTCAACCCCTTAAATGTTAACCGATGTTCACCAATTTTTGATAGGTTGTCAGTCAGAACAAAATCTAGGTCTATACGTTTTGGTTTTTTCACTAAAATCAATAAATTCAGTTTTATTGTGGTTTCAGTATTCTCATACAAAACTAATTTTGGCATTATTTGACTTTCTTGATCTTTAATCATAAATCAAATAACGTATACATAGATTTTGTTCTGACTGACTTCCTATCAAAAATTGGTCAAAATCGGTTAACATTTAACGGGTGGAAATCGTTATCGCCTTTTGTATGAAAAGGGTGATTTTTGCCTTTGGTTCACAGCCCTTTTAAGGCTTACACACACTGAATCGCAGAACGGAACCGGAGCGGGTCGGAAGCGGGATCTCGTAAGCAGTGTCACTGGAACTAAAATTGAAGCCGTGCGATTTGATGTGAAAGCTTTAATTTCAGTTCCTCTGACACTATTACAAATATGATGTGTGCGTAATTTAATACGTTTGTAAATGTGTGTCTGTTTCCTAAGTTTTCTATATATATATATGTGTTTCTAAATTTTGAAATTTTTGAAATTATGTGTGTAAATCTAGATTGTAAGGAATGATGGAAACCGAAGGAAGACAATGTTGCCATGCTCGTGTACGCCACAGCAGGTCAAGAGGGGAAAAACGTCCGCTTTCAGAAGAGATATTTGCATGGATTATCGGCCCTGGCCCTGGGAAAAATAGGTTATACATGTTATAGGTTAAGGTTACCTCTACATTGGCTAAGTGATAAAGCCTTTATTATTTTAGCAATATCCCTTTCGAACCAATTTTTTTTAAATGTCTGTTTTAGCTACTGTTTTTTAACCGACTTCAAAACAGGAGGAGGTTATCTATTCGACCCGTATTTTTTTTATGTATGTTCTCACATAACTTTTTAACCCGTGATCCGATTTCGATAATTCTTTTTTTGTTGGGATTGTCATTGATTAAGGTTTAAAAAAACATCTTAACTCCAGTAGTTTTCCGATTATAAAAACAACATAATAATATTTTTAATCTAATCTTATAACGTCAAGTTTTGTCTCGACATTTTTTTGTATTCGAGTGTCTGTCTGACGGGTTTGATTGATTGTTATGATATACACCTCTACACATTCACTGTTATTACAATGTTAGGAAGTAATTGGTTAGTTATTTGTCATCATTACATGTCCGGGGTTCATTTCCTGGTAATACTTTACTCCTTTAATTTTTCTTGCTTTTGGCATTTGGCCTTGGTTTGGCTTTTTTGTGATTTTTGGTGATGTTCATAAACCAGAGTTATCGGTAATAGTTAGTATGTTTAACGTCATTAATTAATATATCATTTGATAGTATGAAAGTAAATTTGAGTGAATTCTCACTTTTTAATTTACTAACTTAACGTAAAATGGAATGTAAATGACCGTGGAATTACCCCAAAATCATGATAAAGAAACGGAAGTCATGACAGAACTTGAAGTACCCATAGTTATATAAAGTCATGCATAAGGTCAGAAGGGTGTTGAGTGACCAAACAAGAAAGAACCCACTTACCTTCAAAATTTGTTATAAGTACCTACAAATGTCAAGGATAATAAATATTTACAATTCATTAGCATATTAGAAACTTAATCAATAATCGGATACTATTATATGTATATGATTCACAACAGTAATAACTCTTTTATGACCTCGTGCAGTAAATCACTATTACGTTATCACGTGTAAACGAATTACCACGAAGTTTTGTGTTCTGAGCCAGTTACGTGCTCGTTTAAACGCTACAGGTGTTTAAAATATCCAAAGTATTGTAAACACGATATTTTACTGGAAAAGATGTAGGTAACAGTTAAAATCTGTTCGCCGAGAGTTGTTTAAAAGAATAAAAAATCAACGCTTCTTAAGAGGACTGTGAACCAAAACCCACCCCTTAAATGTTAACCGATTTTGACCAATTTTGTATAGGTTGTCAGTCAAAACAAAATCCAGGTCTATACGTTATTTAAATATTGATTGATCTACAAAATCAATTAATCGTCGAAATTGGTTTTGTATGAGAATACGTATGCGGCTGTAGGCAATTATTTGTTGGCATTGCTTCAAATCCATGCAACGCTGCCGATAATGCCCTGCCGGTATAATAATATTCTTTTTTTTATGTCATATTGACTGACAAACGAGCTGACGGCCCACCAGATGGAAAGTGGTCACCGCCGCCCATGGACATCTGCAACACCAGAGGTGCTGCCAATGCGTCGCCAGTCTAGGGAGGATGGGGATTGGGGATGGGATGGGATCAGGGAATAGGCCTCCGGATCTCGTCACTCACCGTACGAAACGCAATAGCAAGCTATTACTATACGCCGATATTCTGTGAGAGTGTGGTACTACCCCGGTCGAGCCGGCCCATTCGAATAGTAATCATCTAGTGGTTCATTCATTCTTATGGTAAGGGCCAAATCTTGCGAGTTCATTTTGAACCGTTTCCCGTGATGAAAATAGGCACATACACAGGCAATATTGATATACAGTCGCGGTTATAAATATATATACGTTACCAAAGGTGCAAAAATATCTGAGCACGCAAACATTGACAATAAAGTCGTGTTCACATATTTTTGACCACTTTGTCCGCCTTGATATTTTTGACCTCATTTGTACACTGGCCTAAAAAACTTGACGTCACGGTTGTCTACAGTTACCACTGAGTTAAACCTGACCTAAAATTAAACCGACTTTGTCCTTAATAGCAGACAAAACAAGAAAGCCAATTTTTGCCAATGAGTTCTCAATACGGTGAACTAAAAAACAACACAGGTGACGCTGTGACGCTTGGCTTGGCTGTATGCCACCTCTGTAACGGTTGGTTTTCCTTTAACTATAAATAAATGAATAAACTAATTGTCGTCTACACAAACTTCGGACGATTGGCCTTTATATTTTAAAATTTATATAAATCAACATATACAGCCGGTTGATACTTACTTGTTTTATTTGGTAAACAAGTTTCTAACCTCAAAATGCACCTTTATCTACACCCATATCATAAAACCTCCATTGGTTAATCAAAAACCTTAGGAAATGACCACCATTTTGACAACCAATTAGGAAAAACCAGTGCTGCGATAAAGAAATAACATGACTTCTTTATCGTTTTTAGTAAAGAAAAGAGATTAAATTTGGAACAGCTGTCAAAACTCAAGTGGTCTCTATTCTAGTATCCATAGATATTAAAACAGTTATTGATACGAAACGTCAATTCAGTATGTTTTTTTAATATAAACTGCACAATATTTGATCTCGAGTGACGTGAGAATAGTCACTTCATCCGTTTGTCTATGATTTAAAAAAAAAAATCGAACCGCCGCCATTATGATGACGTTTTGCTGAACGAAAGTAGAATTTTGTTGAATTGAATAGAAAAAGTTGTTTGTAATTTACATTTTAGTTGAAAATATGAATAGTAAGTAGTCTTCTCGGAGTGTGTGTGATGTAAAAATGCGCCGGATATCGGAAATATGCAGCCACGATTGCAACAAATAACTTGTTGCCAGAAAATATTGTTTCTGAACCCATCATGGAGGATTTATAATATGTGTGTAGATAAAGTTATGTATGCAACTCTGCATAATTTGGCCTTAAAACACACGTGCGATCTTATTATGAAACTCGCTTAAAAGCTCGTTTCATAAAACCGCACTAGTGTTTTAAGGCCTATCATTATGCAACCGTTGCATAAACTACTATTGTTCCCTTAAAACAGCAATTTCCTTGTAAATAAAGCAACCGGGGATAATATTTTACACGCCACTTTGCAAATCTTCGCCTATGTTTGCTTTATTTAGGATAAAATAGGTGTTTCACCCAAAAATGCTAAATTTTTGAGGTTAGAAATTTGTTTACCTAATCAGACAAGTATGGATGGATCGACTGTAGGTTTAGCTTTGATCGTGGTAATGGTAGCTGTTCTTCTCAACAATAACATTTATTCAAGTTATGTAAACCACACAACCGCTTTTGACCAGTTTAACCGCTTTACAAATATATGTTGTAAACAACGTGCTGATAATTTTTTGAAAATTTTCCTGTCTCTTTTATCCAATATGAAATGGCCTTCATCATGAGGTCTGTGCCCTCAGAGGAACGTATATGAGCCATCTATATATACCTATATACCTTTACCCTTTACCTACTTTATATTACCTTTTTTTTGTGTTAAATTCCTTTCCAACCTTCAACACAAATAGAGAGGTACGTCTTTGAAAGGCGACTTAATCGAGAGATAAGTTAAACTCGTTTAAATCTCTATGACTATCTCTTTCGTCGGCGCTAGTGTGAGAGAGACGCACTTAGAGATAAGACGGATTAACTTATCCTGTTACTTCAATAATATTGCGAGAACGTGATACTTTGACTTGATGCTGCAGTATCACCTGCAGACTGTAGGTTCACCAAATCCTCACCAGTAGGTTTTTTAAATGTTTAATTTTTTATTGTTATCATACGTGCCCTTGTCCAATCATCATCACCACCCGCCTACACAAGTACACACGTTCCACACGCGTGCCCAGTGCGGAATGGGGACTTTGACACGCATCGTTGAATTATTCGCATAGGTACCTACTCAAATAATTTAACAGTTTTTGGAAAGTCTGCTGAATTCGATAACCTTTCGGTGACCTCAGGCCTGAATTACCCGTTTGGTTCAGCAGTTTGGATGCAAGAGCATAAGGTCACACCGAGAGCGATGCAGTTGCATAAGATTTAGGCTTGATGTTAACTTGGCAACACTGCAACGCGACGTGTAAGCAGCAGGAATAATAATAATATCTTGTCATGGTCATAGTATTTATTGCTTCATATGAAACTATCACTATTAAATACTTTACATAATAATACCAATAAGTAACACATGAAACCCAGAGGGGCACAGCAATGGATAGAGGCAGACCGAAGTTTATATCCTAAAATTCTTGTAAAGCGTAATCCCTTGTTAAGGTTCCGTACCCAAAGGGATCCGACGGGACGCTATTACTGAGAGGACAACGTTCGTCCGTCTGTCAGAGGCCTCTAGCTCAGCAACGGTAAGAGGGAGAAGATTGGATTTTTATTTGAGTAACGTTTCTTTAAGGTTATTATAAAATTACTTTTCCGCCGTTTCATTTTTGACGCTGTCGATAATTTTATTGTAAATTTTTGCTGTCATTGCATTTGGACTTGAGTTTTAATTTGGAATTTACGGGTGCCAAGTTATTTTTTATGACATTAAAGGATATTAAAAGATTTACTGTTGAGTTTTCTGCGCTTCTTTCGTTTCGAAACGCCGGTAAATTCGGACATGCAAGAGCCCTTCTGGCCTACTTGCAAGTATAAATGTTTTCATTATCATTGTTTTTAAATGGCGTGTGTTACAATAACACTCAGCGGCTGCGTGACACGAACCTGAACTCGGTTCGAGCGCGATTGACGTCAAAATCAGCATATTAACCATTAATATGCGAAAATACTCTTTGTATCGTCACGAGACGCAACTTGAAAACATTGCTTTTTTTGTATTATTATATTGTATTAATACAACATTCCGCACCACCTGTTACTATAGTTCAGCAATTGTGCAGCAAGCACAGTAAAACTATTGAGGTCCTAACGATAATATTGCCTGAACATACGTGAACCAACGCGACTCCATGCTTAGGTATATATTGCAATAGTGATTTCGATTCAGGATGGTAAGCGTGAAGCTAGCCGACACGTCGTCGTTTTAAAAAAATTTAAAGTGACTAAATCTGTAGTTTTGTAGTGTTTGCCCGCAAGGTTTGCATCTGGATCGCTTCTTTATCGTCTGTAGATGTTAGTTCAAGCGCTTGAACCGTTAGGATCCCTTGCATTAACTTTTTTCACGAGCTGCTTACCATACTTGGAGGAGATTGTGCCCGGGGTGGTTTTTATTTTTTTATAGGAAACGTATTCGGGTCCTAACGAAAATAATGCCTGAACAAACGTGAACTAACGTCACCCAAGCCCTACACATTTTTGTTTTTGCTCACTTTAAAAATAAAAAATAAAAATAGAAGTTATCGGGTCCTTACGATTTAATTGCGTGAACAAACGTGAACTAACGAAGAGCTTTCGGACTAAAACAAGAAAAGTGCTAAAAACATGTTTGGGGTGGTTAGAGTGAAGATGGCCCGCCACATTTTGTTTTAAAAAAAAAATAGAAGGAGTCGGGTCCTTACGATTTTATCGCGTGAACAAACGTGAACTAACGATGAACTAACGATTTAGATATGCTATTTGCGGGCAAACGATATGGGGCGGCCATCTTCACAATCATATTCTATGGACTATTTAAACGTTACTTTACAAGGCGGTTTGACCAGTCATTGTGAAAGCCAAAGGTACTGCAGAACCAGTGCTAAGTAATGTTCTTCAAGGATTTTAAACGAATAGTTAGCTACGTGTAAATAATTATTACCTTTCATAAATTTTTCCGTTATTATAAGGGGTATTCTCTGGAGGGCAATCTCGCTGCCAAGTCTTAGGGGCCATCCATAAATGATGTCATACGAATTTCATGACTTTGGCGCTGGTTTGGTCTGGCTGGTGTGACGGTACATATTTTTCAGTTTTAATGCTTTAGATTTATACATGTGACGTCGCGAAGCTTTTGACTCGTCCCCCCCTCCTTGTCACGCGATGTCACACTTTGTTGACCCCCTCCCTCCCCCTTAACGTGTGACGTAATTTATGAATGGCCCCTTAAAAATATTACTCGATTGACTGAGCTATGTTGTAATGTCCTTCGGGTATAGAGTCGACTCTCCACCAAAAGCCTCTCTCTTTATGAGTCGTCTTGCACTGAGAAAAATTGGTTTTTGAGATAATGTAAAAATATAGGTTGTATATTTCTTTCGGTTTACGGCGTTTACACTGGCATTTACTTATTATTTAAATTTGATATTGTGAAGGTTACTCACTGTTATGGCATTAGAAGGTGCTAAGAAATGTTATTTCAGTCTCGCGAAAATGTTTTTTTTTTAGCTTTACTGATAATATGCGTAAAGACGCCTAGTCGATTTTTAAAAGGAATTACTTCAGCGAATGCAGAATTATGATTAAATCTAGGGGTCAGTTTCTCTGTGTGGTTTTAAGACGACTGTAAACCGACGGCAAAAATCACCAATTTCATACAAAAGGCGATAACGATTTCACCCCTTAAATGTTAACCAATTTTGTATAATGTATGTTGTCAGGCGGTATCTAGGTCTATACGTTTTTTGAATGTTGATTAAGGATCAACAAAGTCAAATAATTGCCGAAATTTGTATTGAATGAGAATACTAAAACAGCAATAACACTGAATTGATTGATTATAGCGGAAAAACGAAGACGTATAGGCCTAGATTTTGTTCTGACTGACAACCTATCAAACATTGGTCAAGATTTAACATTTAACGGGTGGAAATCGTTATCGTCTTTTGTATGAAAAGCCGTAGGTTCACACTCCTTTTCAGCTAATGATGGAAGTACTAAGAAGCGTGTCTCGTATATCCAGGTGAAATGACTTCGTTATGTCTACATGCAGGTTGTTAGATCATGGATCAGCTGATCGCACGGTCACGTGGTCACATACGCGGCATAGTATTTGTAAACGCCCGTCCTCGAATGACCTTTGTTTGTACAGTCGCCCACTAAATCCACTTTAACTAACCTTTATCTGTATCAGTGTAAGGTTTAATTTGGTAACCGGCTGTAGTTGCGTTGTGACGCTGTTTTTAGCTTGGCGTGATTGTATTTTTAGAATGGTTATAAGGGCTAACGTACATGCAACTCATTAACGCCGATCGTTTAGCTTTGGGTGTTTCCACTCTCAGTTTAATGATAATTAAAAGTCGTGGAATTTATCAGCTGTTTGGACGAAGTTATTAAAACAAATAACTACCGGAAATACATTATAAAAGATGGCACACAGGACATCTGCCGAGCATGTCATTGCCCGGGTGAGGCCTCGCTAATACTGAATACCTGCATAGACATAACCAAGTCGCCAAGATTATCCATCAACAACTTGCACTTCGATAAAACCTTGCCGCTTCAGAGGTACCCTACTATAAATACATACCCTCAGCCAGTTCTTGAAAATGGTCATACCACCATTTACTGGGATCGGTCTATCATCACTGACAGGACTATTGTTCACAATAAACCTGACATTGTGTTGATAGACCGATCAGCACGCCGAGCAATGCTCGTCGACGTCGCCATCCCACATGACGTGAACCTTGTGAAAGCTGAAAATGATAAGTTAACTAAATACCTACCTAGACTTAGCCCATGAGGTTACCGCTATGTGGGATGTTGACGTGACGACCATTGTTCCGATAGTCGTGTCAACCAATGGTCTAATCGCGAAAAGTCTCGACAAACACCTTGAGAGACTCTCGCTTGGCTGGTGGATCAAGGGAAAGATACAGAAAGCGGTGCTCCTTGACACAGCACGTATAGTCAGGCGGTTCCTCACCCTGGAGCTCTAACCACCGGTAGCCTGGGCCCGCGCTTCACTACCGGTTGACGGCTGTTTCTTTATATTTTACAATTTAATTTTTGCCGATCTTTGTTATATTTTAAAATGTTATTAATTATCTATCTTTTATATTTTAAAATGTAATTTTTTATAAATATTTTCTAAAATGTAAATAATAAGAAATTTACTTTTACTTTACTATGAAATAATAATAATAACTGATCTTGATCATTTGCTAACATGTTATCATTTTGAACAATTTCCACAGGTTAAGAAGACAGACCACACTGTTATTTTGTGTCCGTGTTGTGTGATCTGTCTGTAACGTAGTGCCTTGATACCACCAAATATTTTGCTGAGGCCTTCGCCCTGACGACCTTTATCGCTTACCTTGATAAGACTGGGCCAACGTATTAGGCCGAGCTCATCACGTGACAGATTAGACAACACGGATAGCAGAGGCGTTCTAAACATTATATTATTACCCATTAAATTTTGTATTTACATAAAAAATATGCAATATGCAATTTTTATGTTAATACAAGAAGTAATTAATAATAATAATATAATGTTTGAGTTAAGAAATTATGCACCGGCTTACCCTCACTCTTCGCGTCTGACGGACAGACAACACCAGCATATTAAAATGAACTGTCAAAGTGTCAACCCACCCATCCATCACACGTCTTTAATTTACAAAATGAACTCTATTGTCAATTTGATAAATGTAATTTTTCAATAACCTACGGATAAGTTATGTATTTAGGACGTGCCACACCGTACGACCTTGATTAAGGTGAACTGGGCTCTATTCGGGACTGCTAAATGATTTACAATATCGCCAATAAAATGCCAAAACCGCGAATGTGTCGCTGTTCTGAACGCGTTTGACGTTCAGATTCGCGGTTTCGGCATTTTATTCGCTATATAGTAAATCACTATCTACACCCATATCATAAAACCTCCACAGTGTAATCAAAAACCGTAGGAAATGACCACCATTATGACAACCAATTAGGTAAAACCAGTGCTGCAATGTTATTACAGTATCGATTTTAGTATCGAAATGAGATTAAATTTGGAACAGCTGTCAAAACTCAAGTGGGTCTCTATTCTAGTATCCATAGATATTAAACAGTTATTGATACGAAACATCAATTCAGTATGTTTTTTTTTAATATAAACCGAACGACATTTGATCTCGAGTGACGTGAGAATAGAGACTTCATTCGTTTGTCTATGATTTAAAAAAAATGGTCTTGACGGAGGATCGAATTGCCGCCATTATGTTGGTTTTTTGCTGAACGAAAGTAGAATTGTTGTTGAATTGAATAGAAAAAGTTGTTTGTGATTTACATTTTAGTTGAAAATATGAATAGTAGTCTTCTCGGAGTGACTGTGTGATGTGAAAATGCGCCGGATATCGGAAATATGCAGCCACGATTGCAACAAATAACTTGTTGCCAGAAAATATTGTTTCTGAACACATCATGGAGGATTTATAATATGTGTGCAGATAAAGTTATGTATGCAACTCTGCATAATTTGGCCTTAAAACACACGTGCGATCTTATTATGAAACTCGCTAAAGCTCGTTTCATGAAAACCGCACTAGTGTTTTAAGGCCTATCATTATGCAACTGTTGCATAAAATACTATAGCAGTTCCGAGTACAGGCCCAGTATTGTTAATATGAAAGATCGCATTATTATAATGACTTCAGTGCGTCATGGACGTTCCAAAGGTTAAGAAGACAGACTAGGTACCAACAGCAAAAATTACACTTTTCATAAAACGACTTTAGCCTTTTAAATAACCGATTTTCACAATTTTATGGGTATGATGTCGGTTAGTTCAAAATCTAGGTTAAGTTATTAGATATTTTTGATTATAGATAAGATTATGGCAAAAGACCTATAAACCTTGATATTGTTCAGATTGATAACATTTTAGCAAATGATCAAAGTCAGTTAACATTTAGTGGGTAATGTTTTCTCTTTTTGTATCGCTGTAAAGCTTGGGTCGCCAAAGTCAAAGTCAAACTATCCTTATTCAATTTAGGCTTTTACAAGCTCTTATAAAGGTGAAGGAATGAATCTACCACCGGTTCGGAAAAAAATCCTCTACTATGAAGAGCCGGCAAGAAACTCGGTGAGGTATCACTTTTTCAAAACAGAACACATATAAGTTAACGTCGATGCTCTTAAGTAGGATAACCATATTAAGTCTGGGTTTTATAATCCACTAGCTACTGCCCGCGACTTCGTTCGTGTGGAATTCGGTTATAGATATTCCCTGGGGAACTTTTAAATCTGGGATAAGAAGTAGCTTATGTGCTATTCCAGACTATAATCTACCTCTGTGCCTTTCATCCAAAGTTTCAGCCGAGTAACAAACATCCATCCAAACTTTCACATTTAGAATATTAGTAGTAGATAGTTGGAAGTAGAGATGAGATGGATTTGTAAAATTAAGGGATAAAATTACAATAAATCAATACAGTTTTTAATATAAAAGTTTATCATTATGAATGTGACCAAAATTCAGATGTTTCACTTTAGCTTTTATCTCTTTAGCTTTAGACCGAATGTTAATAAATCATATGATTTGCGGAGAACGTGCGAGTGTACATTTAGTAGTAATTATTCTGAACACATTACAACAATATTAAGTATATACGTATGACATAGCATGTAGTGTATTTGTATAGCGCTCCGTGAGTCACAGACGGTGCTGACTGAAAACCAGTGCAGGTGTCTTACACCTCAGCATTATGCTGAGCCAGTGTCCCATTCACAGCCGCGAGGACACACACACACACCATTTTGTTTTGTTTTAATTTATATTTATGTTACTCTGTGTGTCTTCTTTGTCAGTGAATAAATGCTTCTTTCTTTCATATGCTATATAAGAATTCTTAGGGTGCGTTATGCTTAGAGCAATTCAAAGTAGTACTTTTACGCCAGTTGGGTTTTAGTTTATAACTTTTCATATTATGCAGATGCAGGCCCCCAATTCTCGGTTCATTCGAGATAATGTCGATTGCGAGATTAAACGTAAGATTCATACAGTTGTGTCAAACGACTGTACCTATGCACTGACGAATTGGGGTCCTGGTGAGAGAAAGATGCGCATTGAAAAGATATAAGTCGCAATTTCCATTTTAAACCGGATCAATTACGTTACTCTAGAATTCAATAAGCAATCAATCCTAAAGTAATTGAAATTGTAGATTCTATTGCCAAGTTAAATGGCGAAACTGCTTTTATTGCTAAGTCTAGTGCCCGTATTAACAGCTGCATTGCATGCCAAGTAGGCATTTTCTTATTATTAAAAACCTCACTTGAGTACGATATCAGTCTAGACTAGACTATAGACTATTGGAATATGCTATTAGGTACAGATGTAGAGCATAATTAAATTAGTTTCCATCGTGTTTTATCGGAAAAGTTCGTATTTATCGTGCTCTCTCAATTAGCTTCAGCAAGCCCCCAATTTTCGGTGCATTCGAGATAATCTCACAATCGAGATTAAACGTCAATGCATACAGTCATTTGACACAATTGTATGAATCTGACGTTTAATCTCGCAATCGACATTATCTCAAATGCATCAAGAATCGGGGGCCAGTACCTATCATACCATGCTGTCATTTTTCATTTTGACATTTGACACTAAATAATAAAGATTCATGTTAATGAATATAAACATGTCACTCATTTACGAGTAATACAATAATTAATTAACACTTCGGGTCCCGTCGTCTTCCGATTGAGATCCGAGTTTTACCGATGGAAACATATTATTCACTATATCTGTAAGTAATATGTTAGGTGTCCTTTAGTCCGTGAATTCTTTCGCTGTCCACCGAGAAAAAACATTTCTCATATTTCCTGTATTTAAAAATTCTGAAAATTCTTCCTGGATATCGGGATAAAGAGTATCCTAGGTCCAATATTATATAACGCGTTACATATGCACCAATGTTTTCGGAAATCTGTTCAGCCGTTTGGCCGTGAAAACGGAACAAACAAACACACTTTCCCATTCATAATATGAGTAGGAAGTGGGCGTCGAGACTTGTTTTATTGAAAACTTCCGTTCATCTAGCAAATCGCGTGTATCATTGAGTTGTATCAAGGATCTCTACATAATCCGGCACTTAATCAAAGATAATATAACGCGAACTCTTAACTCGGTAGTATTTCGTTACAGGGCCAAGTAGTTTGTTTGTTATTACATTGAACATGCTGAATTTACATTCACACATTTAGCACTTACGTGCTATTAACAATGTCACGTTGCAACAGTGCAATACCGGAACTTTGTCAGTATTTACTATCAGTTCTCATTCGCATATTTCAAATGACGTATAAGTTCCCTGTAAAGATGCGCTCGAAGTGCGAGCCAGACAGCAATAATGTCCGACGAGTAGTAAAGTAATAGGTATCTACGTGTTAAACCGCTGCGAGTTTCAACTCTATTCGGGATAGCGCCTCTATTTGGGAACGTCTAAGTGATATTGTAGCGACTCGCGAGCGAGATCATCCCAATCTTCTGCACGATGCGTAATACGTAAGAGCGGGATGCGAATCTCGCTCGCGAACCGCTAGAATATCGCTTAGACTTTCCCGAATAGACGCCCAGACATAATAAATAATGGTGTAATTCTCTAATTTATTGGCGAACGCTCAACAATGAGCAGCTACCCTAGCTGGGTTGACACGAGGATGAGTGCTCCCCATTTTATCCGTGCATCTTTTCCTTCGATTCTAGTATGAGAGAGACACACTGAGGCATAGAACGGGGCAGTGGCGTTGCGTGGGTTTTCGCCGCCCGGGGTCGACCGGAAATTCGCCACCCCCCTATTTTAATTATTAGTTTAAAGTTTAAATATTTTATTCAAGGACCTAATGTACAATTCATCTCGCCTACTCTCTTGCGGTTTCGCTTGGCACGTAACATTGCGGGGCGCAATTAGGAATAATTTTGTAAAAATCGTGGCGCTTGTCACTAGAACGGGGACAACTTATCCTCATTTCGACCTTGCCAGACCTCGATGAGACCCATTCTGATTTCGGGTACAAACCAACTATAGCTCTTTGAAGAGTCGAGCACTTTGCGACTAGAAAATCAAATGGTAGGTAGAATTAGATAGTAGTTCAGACATCCAAGGTTACCGGGCGGATATGTAGAAGAGGGGGCGATAAACACAGACAGTTTCATACAAAGTATTGACCAATAATTCTTCTCAGTGAACCCTCTATAAAACGTTCGTTCAAATAGGTACATTGAATCTATTTTCTTATCTTAATTGGGTAGGTAAAGTTTTTTGTAGACGGGCATAATAAACATTTTTTGATAGTGGACGTCTCAGGGACCAGGAATCTAAAGATAATTTATTTTTATTTTATACCGTTTATTCAGCAGATTTTTTTAAATGACCGATGACATTTCAGCGGGTTGCTCGAATGTTTGATTAAATCTTTGCCTTAAGTTAAATAAAAAAAGTGACAGCTCAGAGAAGCAGTACTGTCACTTTCTTTTTATTTATTTAACTTAAGACAAAGGCAATTCCTGTGGCCATGCTTATGACCGACACAAGTATAAATTATCTCTCAAAGCTTATCTTCTATAACTAAAATCGAATGAACGCACTAACTGAAAAATTAGACAAAAAATATGCGTTCAAAGCGCGAAAAATGTAAAGCCCCGGCTGTCCGTGCTATTTACCATCGTTGCAGCAACAATTTTTTACATCGTTTTCGTTATATATTAGCTGTAAAAAAGTCCTACTTTTCAACCGAGGTACTTATTTTGCCTATTTTATATTGCTATTACCTTACTGTGTTAAGTTCTCTTTGGTTATTTAGTAGGAAATCGACTGCTGTTATCTAATCGTGTTGTTCCATTGTTGTTGTTTACAACACGAAATTGTAATCATGATTTATTGTGCTGTGATTTCGAATGGCTTACTGCCACTGGTGCTACTTTGTAAACCGTTGCACTACGAGAATAGTGAAAATATTGTTTGTTGCCTTAACATATTATTATATACCCTTTTGAATGGTGTTAGACATAGTTGGGCACCGTTCGTCAAATAGGTAGTTAAATTCGTTAATCGCTAATCCGTTACTAAGAAAGTTAACTTCGTTAAACGTTAAAGCGTTACATTGCAGAAAATGTAATTGAAGTTAAGGCCCGGGCACACCAAACGCGGTTGCGGCGCGTTTGCGGCGCGAACGCGGGCGGCGGCGTCAACGCGTTTCGAACGCGGGCCCGCGTTGCTCACGCCCCGCGCCGCGTTCGCCCCGCCTCGCGCCGTGTAATACAACTTCGCGTGCTCGCGCACGCGCCGCCGCCGCTTCGCGCACGCTCCGCGCCGCCGCCGCTTCGCGTACGCCCCGCGCCGCTTTCGCGACGCGTTCGGTGTGCCTCTGGACATGGCGGCGGTATTAAATACAACTTCGTGTGCCCGTGCCGCAAACGCGCCGCAACCGCCTTTGGTGTGCACGGGCCTTAACGTTAATCTTTAACTCGTGATAGAAATTGCATTTAATATGTAATTGCGTTAATAATTTACTAATAAAAAAAATATTATGTGCTATCGAAGTTTAGGCAGGACATGAAACATTAGTAAAAATAGGGTAATGCTTAAGAGTTCGTAATAATACCTATTATTTAGGGATCAAATTCAAATCAAAAGCTATCTGACATAAGCCGCGCGGTGACCTTTTGGCAAATAGTAGGCACTTAATTAATGTTTAAAGGATTTTAAGTGTTTTAACGGAAGTTAATGAGTCCGTTGTCAATGTTTGAAGTTAACTTAAAAGTTAATCCGTTCAAATTCAATTCTTTATTAAATTTAGGCTTTTCCAAGCTCTTATGAAGGTCAATGAATCTACCACCGGTTCGGAAAAACATCCTCTACTGAGAAGAGCCGGCAAGAAACTCGGTGAGGCTCGGTGAACTCGTTACTCGAAACGTGAACTTCGTTAATTAACGATTAACAGTTTAACGGTCTTGTGCCCAAGTATGGTGTTAGAGATGAAAATAAATCTACGGCGATATGTTGTTTGGATCTAATTGTTTTTCTGTTGTTTATTCTATTAAAGAGTGAAAGAAAAACATTGCTTCAATAACCTACACATAACACACTGCGACCCTTGGTACGTTGACACGTGGATAACTTAACCCGTCTTATCGCTCTATCTCTTTCGTCGGCACTAGTGTGATAGTGACGCACTTAGATATAATAAGGTGCTAATTTATCCTCTCGTTAACCTTGATTGCCGCTGGGTAAACAAAATGAAGTCAACGACACAAGAACAAGTGTGTGTTCTATTGAAAGAGCGACCCTAGGATAATATAACTGCATTATTAGTTTATTTTTGCGTTATTTGATCAGAGTTTGAAATACAGCTCGATCATGTCTAGTCACGAAAATATATCAGTAGGTTATCTTAATGTTACCAAGTGGATGTTACTTAAAGATAAAGACGGCGACGTGCCTGCACTCGACGCTCTAGGTCGTTCTAAGCACGCACTGTCACCGAGCAAGAACCGTCGATAGGCGCCAACACTCATTAACTTAAGAGGAGTGTGAACCTACGGCTTTTCATAGAAAAGGTGATAACGATTTCCACCCCTTAAATGTTAACCGATGTTCACCAATTTTTGTTATGTTATCAGTCAGAACGAAATCTAGGTCTATACGTTTTGAGTTTTTCACTGTAATCAATAAATTCAGTTTTATTGTGGTTTCAGTATTCTCATACATAACCAATTTCGGCATTATTTGACTTTCTTGATCTTTAATCAAAATTCAAAAAATAGTATAGAACTAGATTTTGTTCTGAATGGCAACCTATCAAAAATTGGTCAAAATCAGTTAACATTTAAGAGGTGGAAATCGTTATCGCCTTTTGTATGAAAAGGGTGATTTCTGTTCACAGCCCTCTTAACAAAACAGAAACCCTTAAAATAGCAAAATGGAATCCAAGATCAAAACTGAACAGTTTGAAACACGCTATATAAGAATGAAAACTTACCAAGCCTTTATTGATAACAAATGGTATTGGCGAGTTGCAAACTTTATTTATAGTTTTGATCTCGGATTCTATTTTATAATATAGAATCTAGTCCAGGGTTTCTTAAAGTTTTTTTAGCTCCGGTCTTTCAAAATTTCAGAAATCGCGGGTGTCCCTTTTCTGGTGGCACAACACTTAATGCTCGGGCAAACCAAACGCGTTCGCGCCGCAAACGCGTTTGGTTTGCCCGGGCCTTTAAAGGCTACACACCGAAACGCAGAAACAGAAGCGGAGCTGGTCGAAAGCGGGCTCGTGTAAGCAGTGTCACAGGAACTAAAATGGAAGCTACCACATCAACCCGCGCGGCTGCCGTGCGGCTCCTGGTGTGAACGCTTCCATTTTAGCCCGTGACCCGCTTCGCTTCCGTTCCGCGTTACGGTGTGTGAATGTGTCTCATGTCTTTATAATGAATCGTGTAGTGCTTATCTGTAAGTGCGTCTAGAGATAGTCAGAGAAATAAACGGGTTTAATTTATCCCCATGTCTGGCATGCTAGGGCCGCTGAGTTCGAATTTTTCTTGTAGAATCGTTAAACCTCATTAACATGCAGCCACTGCCACTGCTGCTTGCGCTGCCAGAAATAATTCCTGCATACTGCTTTCGAAGGCAGTGGGTGTTTACATGCTGCTCCTGACTCACTGCGCGCTAGGCAACGCGAGTAGCAGCGGCAGGAGCAGGAGAATTGACCCATTTACATACTCATGCTGCCCAGTTCCATGCCCACTTACTTCCCTGCTCACTTCGGCTGCATGTAAATGAGACATTAGAGCAGTTTTCGTGAAACCAAAACACGCTTATATGTATACAAACGTTGTTCGTATCGAATATGTATACCTACAGAACACTTTTTTTTATTGTCGCAGCTACCTAGTGTCAGGGGACGCCGACGGAAAATGCTACATTTGGGACTGGAAGACGACGAAACTGTACAAGAAGTGGAAGGCTCACGATGGAGTCTGCATCACTGCTCTGTGGCATCCGCATGAGCCGAGCCGCCTGCTCACCGCCGGTTGGGACGGCGTCATCAAATACTGGGACTGATTTGAAGTGTTAGCGAACGGAATAAAATCCTTTATGTATAGGTATTGGGGTTGAGTATTTTTCGCCCCCTAATTATTAGAAGTCGCGCCAAATTTCTACGTTATAAACGGCGGAGCGTTCTAGCGTGCTAGAAGTTTGGCGCGGCTTGTAACAATATCTTTAGTGTAGCTGGCCCAAGTACATGATATTCGATGGCGTTCATGAAAACGTGTAAAGAACGATCCGAGTTCATCATCAGCTCTCGGCAGTTCCAGTTTCTTACTCCAGCGACGATGCCGTTAGCTTAGCGATAAGTTGCGTAGGTTTATATCGTGACGAAGGAAACTGAACCAAAAGTAAAAGTCGATAATAAAGGCCCGTTTCTCAAAGTGTACTTATTAGTCTAACTAGTGGACCCGCCACAGCTTCGCCCGCGGTATTTTCTCTTTTCACCCCTTTATAATTATTATTATTAATAATTATCAGGCAAGCAGTTGTAGCAACTGATAAATGCATGTATCCAGCTACTCTGTAATCAGGGATGGAATTTCAAAAAATCCCTCCTTAGTGCACCTCTACGGTACTCGAGGAATGTCTCCTCCAAATTTCAAACCTCTAGGACCACCCGTTTAGGCTGTGCGTTGTCTATAAGTGAGTCACGGTACTGTTTTGTATGTATTGATTAAACTAGTGGTTTTGTTGGTAAATTAACGTTTTAACCGCTGTTAAATGTTCATCGGACGTGTCCGTGTCGCCACCTATACAAAGTGACAAACAAAATGTATAAGTAAAAGATAAAGGAAACCAAATACTAATATTATTACACTCATATGCTTTGAGAAACGGGCCCCAGTATTATGGTTACACTCTAGGATCCTGTTTATAATGCGAACGTGCTTTTGACTTGGTGCGGGTAACATTACATCGTTGTAACTGTACATATTTCTGTTTAAGTATTTTTATTATGAAATTGATCGGAATTCATTGTGGAATTTTAGGTCTAATTACCTTTTTCGTTAGTCTACTAAAAGACACGTAATATTATGTCAATTCAGATATACAATATACTTAGTTCATTTATTCACATACTCAGGGTGCGAAATTATCAAGATAATTATTTTCTTTCCATGCCCTTTAGTTTAGTCTCTATCTTTTGACTATAAATTAAAATACTTTCGAACAAGTTGTGTAAATAAGACATTTATACTTATTGTTTTAGTAACTAGAGTGTAGCGTATTTTTTTGGCATTTTCAGTTTGCATTACAATTAGTAATAGTGAGAAAATAAAAGGAAGCATTATGTTTGGTTACGTTGACATTTCACGCGTTTGGATACTCAAATCTAGCATTTTGTTTTTCCAATTAATATTATTATTATCGAGATAATTATCTGCTATAATTATCACGTCGAACCCTGGGAATTTTTCAACCAAATTTTAATGATATTGTGCGTTTGTATTTAGTTTTATAATTGCAAGTGTTATTGGAAATGTCATTCAAATTGGGGTCGAAGGACTAAAATACTGTTTAATTCTTGATAAGACAAGTCCTCAAGTCTTTGTAACTTGTTTTTAAGTGGATTCACACTTGTTTTTAAGTGGATAACGTTTATACTGAAAAGTAGGCTACTACATAAAAAATAATAAATAAAACGAATTGAGAAATAAAACTATCTGATAACTTGCTCACTTCTTTAATTTTCTCCGCCCCCTACCGTAAACCATAAATAGGTTAAAACAAGACATAAACTGTAGACTACACAAACATATCTTAACAAAAATCATTTTTCTCTTTTTTTCATAACATTGTCATAGGGGTCATGGATGTTTAAGCGTGTATGGGCTGTTTGTAGGGCTCCTCGTACATGACGTCGAATTTGTACTCCATGCTGCACTCACGGCACGCGCCATCCTTGATAAATTGTTTGAAGCTGATGTTGTTTTCGTGGAAGGCTTCAGTGAGCGCGGTGACGAGCCGGTCGATCATCTCCGGAGTGTGGTGCGGGCCGGGCGCGAAGCGCAGCCGCTCGTCCCCGCGCGCCACGGTCGGGTAGTTGATAGCTTGCACGTAGTGGCCGCGCTTCATCAGCGACTCAGCCACCAGCGCCACCTTATCCGCGCCCTTGATAGGCACCGGCACGATGTGGCTCACCGACGGCAGCTGAGGCAGCCCCGCTACCAACAGCGACAGCTTCAAGTACCGGACGATGGCTTGGTGCTTTGCCCGCAACGACCTGCCTTCCTCGCTCGCGAGGAGTCTAATCGCGGCCAGCGAGCCTGCCAGCACGGGCGGCGGCAGTGCCGTCGTAAATATAAACCCTGGAGCCAAGGATCTCACTGTATCAACTAGCAAGGAGGATCCCGCGATATACCCACCAACGTTGCCGAAAGCTTTCCCCAGTGTCCCTGAGACAATATCGATCATGTGCTCGATCCCTCGTTCCTCTCCAATGCCTGCACCATGTTTCCCATATAATCCTACAGCGTGGACTTCATCCACGAAAGTTAAAGCTCCATACTCATGTGCAATTTCACACATCTCTTCTAAAGGACAGATTGCTCCACTCATGGAGTGGACAGTCTCAAATACGACTAGCTTCGGTACACCTTCCGGCGAGGAGGCTAACATCTCCCGGAGGTGATTGGGGTCGTTGTGCCTGAATATATGTTTGGGCGCCTGGCTGTGCCGTATACCCTGGATCATGGAAGCGTGGTTGCCGGCGTCGGAGTAGATGATGCAGCCGGGAAGAAGTTTACCCAAGGTTGATAGCGTGGCATCGTTGGCGACGTAGCAGGAGCTAAATATGAGCGCGGCCGGCTTCTTGTGTAGCTTGGCGATCTCGGCCTCGAGTTGCTCGGTGAGCTGCGAGTTGCCGGCGATGTTGCGCGTGCCGCCAGCCCCGGTGCCGTAGGCGCGCACGGCGCCCGCTGCCGCGTCCTGCACGGCGCGGTGCCGCGACGCGCCCAGGTAGTCATTAGCGCACCACACTGTTACGCGCCGGCCCGACTCACCCTCCAGCGCGGCGGGGTATGCGCCCTCGGCCGCCAGCCGCGCCACCTTACGGAACACCCGGTACGAGTAGTCGCGCTTCTTAGCGCTGATCTGCTCGTTGAAGAACTTCTCGTAGGGGTACGTGCCGCGATCGCGGATGTCCTCCGTCATCTCGTGCGGTGCCTCCGACACGATAGAGTTCTCTTGGATGAACGGGCACTTAGTCTCGTCTTGCCCGAGCGAGCGGAACCCGCGGCTGATGATCGGGCAGAAGTTACCGTATTGTTTCATCAGGACCGCCCCGTAATTCTTCACGAACGCCTGGTTCAACGATCCCAAGAATGGACAGGGCATTTTTACGTAATGTTATTATACACGGACACGGTAACACTTGCTCTAAGTTTCAATTAAGTAATGTTCGATGTTGTGATAGATTCAAACGTTGGCTCGCACTGAAGCCGAACGTCTCGCGGCGAGTAAAATAGAAAATCAACTGGTGGCTCGAGCGACGGCGCCTTTCATTTATAAAGTCTGTGTCGTCATATCGATCGCTTCACGGGGATTCATGAACAGAACAGTCAGCACATATAATTTATTTTGATTTTGCAATGTAGGAGTGATTTTTAGTTTAACACCGGACTCATAGTGACTACTATAAACTAAATACTGAACACTGTGTCTGATGTACACCTATCCCATTGGCGGACGTTAGCCATTTTGACAGACACAGTATTGTTGGAAAACCAATCTGGTGATGCCATGTTAATGAAAAAGTAAAATTATATCAAGAAACGCTCGGCTAAGCAAAGCTATAAGTTAAACTGAATTAACAAAGTTTACAATGTATTTGTTGGTTGTTAATAACCAAATATATTACAAAGGTCACCCTTGGGCTACCCATTAGTTGCCATGTCCCGTTCTATTCGAGATAGTGCTTAACCTGCGCTCGCTAACAAGATTTAGAGAAACTTCAAAACCAAAATTCATCTTACAAGAATCCGTTTTATCTTATTTATTTTTTTTAAAGTGGCTTTCACGTATCCGTTTTGTAGACGAGATGTATTTCGCCAATATCAAAGTTGACTTTAGACACGACGCGAGAATGTTCACTAACTAAATTATAATACTTTTAATTTGAGGGAGGTTCGGATGGAGTACCTAAAACAAACAATATTCATGTTAAGGACGACACAGACAATACAAGACGAATACAAAAGACGAATTATTATTAGTTATTATTAATAAGTGGAGGAATGATGATAAAGGAAAGAAGATGGTCAAGTGATAAAGATTAAATAATTAGAATAAAATTAGATTAAAGTTTTATATTATGAATTTGGATGTACTTCATTAGGCTGACAGCAACGGAAGGTTGCGAAAATCATAAAAGAGACTGAAAGTTGATAGGGCGTGGGATACCCTTTGGGAGAATTTCGTATAGAGACGTACTATAGGTCGGACAGCAAAAAAATATGTGTTCTGGAGTACCATCATCTAGACCACACTCACACAACGAGTGATTCCGTACCCTTATCTTGGCTAAGAAGACTGGGGTGCTTGCATGTCCAAGGCGTAAACGACAGACTGTAGACGTGGTCCGTTTGTTGAAAGTTCTAAATTTAAAAAAAACAGGGTTTACAGGGGATAATGGGCTGGATATTACCATAATATCGCCCTTTAACCAGCCTAGAGGAATCCCACAGCTCTTGCCAAGAGCTTCGCTCGTCAGATCGCGCCGAGATTAAGAGGTCCGATGAGAAGCTGTTATTATAGTGGTTAGTGGATCCCGACTCGATAGCATGTTTTGCCCACGAATCGGCCCACTCATTGCCTTTAATGCCACAATGTCCCGGAATCCAGACGAGAACAATGTCTAAACCTTTAATTTCGCATTTTAATAATAATTCTTTAATTTTGAGAACCAAAGGGAATTATCGTTTTATCTTTAATAAAAAGGATTTTATTATCTTTTGACATGGCTAAAGGTGTCTGAAATCAGTCCAAAAAATCCAAAAAAATAACCTTTGACATTGACAGAACCGACTGACAGTCTGATTACCGATATCAGGATATCTTACCTTTTGCATTTAAATACAATTAATTATTTAAAATAGAAATGTTTTCGTTACATGATCAAGTAGAGCTACGACGGGTGACAATTTCTAGCCTGATTTCATGTATTTACTTAGCTAGTATCATAACAGTGATATCTTACAAGGGTGTCCTTTACTCCGTGGGGAATGCATCTTCATTCTACATTCTGGTCCTTATCTTCACTGCCGAGCTGATGAAATCATTTTATTTGAATTCTGCGAACGATATCCAATCGAAAAAAAGTAAAGGAAGCAACCCTAGAGCTGGAGACATACTTAAAGGATTTGTGTTCCTGCTAGGGGCGATGTTTTGCTTATTTGTAGGGATAATTCTATTCGGAGCGCCCGTGTTGGACAATCACGAGGAGACGCTGATGCTTTCTACTTTATTGACGCTATTGACTGTATTTCCACTTATCGCACACGCTGGAGTAGAGAATTCCATGCAGTTGTTGTTTGGTGTGAAAAATTACGCAAAAGACAGTATTATTGAGATGCTGGTGACGAACGCGATGCTGACAGTGGGTGGCGCATGGCTGGGTGCGGTCGTCATCCCGCTTGACTGGAACACGCCATGGCAGCAGTGGCCCATACCCTGCTATCTGGGAGCTATTGGAGGCTACCTTTTGTCTAATGTTCTAAATGTCCTGAAAATTACTTTGATGTCAGCTGCACACAAATACCCCTCATTGAATATCATCATAAATTCTATGAACAAAGGTTATTTGAAGTGAAATATAGTGTTAATGTTATAAAGTAAATTCATGTTTTTAATTGAAGAGTAAAGTGATGTTGAGTTGTGATTTGTGACTAATTCTTTTGGATAGGCATCAGAAATATGACTAAAGAAAAGACTAGCCAATGCCACATTAGAAATCATAAGCCAATAATAGTAAATATGATTATGAATGCCAAAATTGTGTGCCTCTAATTAGTAGGATATACCTAAACCAATGTAAAAAGTGTGCTGATGGTCATACATTTTATATGGCCGTCAGCGCTCTTTTTACATTATAATAGGATTAATTACATAGGATTAGAATTTTGAATGTGGCATTGGCAGTAGAATTGGGGCTTTGCATCTCGATTTTCTGTTAATAATTTTAGTTCATTTATATAGCTAAGGGAGCGTTCAAGTATTACATAACGCAATTTTTGGAGATTTTTGACCCCCCCTCCCCCCATGTAACTCGTCGTAACGTTTTTCTGTACCCCCTCTCCCCCCTTGTAAAACGTTAGGTAAAGTGACAAACGATCCCTACGCGACCGTTCTGAAGGGTTAAAAAAAATGTTACTTAACACGTAGTTCAAACCCCTCTTCCCACCCGTGTAACCCATCGTAACGTTTTACTAGCAGGATAGCCCGAATTGGAGCAATAAATTGTCAAGAAAGTTGCTGGTTTATTAGCACCTTAATTTATGACTTGTATTGATATGATGAAAGGGGAAATTAAACCAGTATTTACTAAATTATTAATTTTATTTTTGTATTTTGTTAAATATTTACATAGCCTATTTAATTTCTACATTATTAATAAAATATGAAACTTAACCAACATTTGATTGATCACATTATTCAAATAACTCCTATATTTAGATGCATTTAACATAGATCATGGCAACATGTTCTATTCAACAGTGATAAACTCGCAACACAGGTTGTAAAAAGTAACAATAGTCAACACATCTAAGGCCTTGTTGATATTTCAGTAACTCTCTAGTTCTATGTCAATTGCTTACAAGATAACTTAATGTAGTTTACACATGAAATATTTACAATTTCGAACCATTTGTTCATTGCGTCAATCTCAGAATTTTTTAACTGAGTGGATGTTGCAGTAGCTATGCTAGGCATCGGCGCCATAAGGCTAGCCACTGACCTACAATATAACTGTGCAATGTCACTGGTTGCACAATTATATTGATCGTCAGTAGATGATATTGACGGTCAATATCGACTGCTAGCCTAACTGTTGGGCCAACTAACAGGCTGAGCTATCCCCCTATTTATCGGATAAGGCCGGCTACTCACACATAAGGCAGGGGCGATTTAAGGTGAAGTAAATCGCCCCTGCCGCAGGTGCGTGAGCAGCCGGCTTTGCGCTGCGCTCCCATCAGAGCTAAGCTGTTTGTTTTAATATTTTGTCCCTTAAAATATATGGAACTTTGACGTGACAAAATCACTTTGATATGTCACTGACTTTTATGGAACTGTCACGACAGTCACGGCTTTTCCCCATCCCTAATCCTTATTAGGGATGGGGAAAATAGTTACAAGCGAAAAGTTACCTGCAAAAATTCTAATTAGTTCATCAGTTAGATTATCAAAAAATTTGGACACGTATTTTTTGCTTTATCAAATCAATCAAAATTGACAAAGATAACGCGTATCAAAGTTCGGGTGTGGGGACTTATGACGTCATAAGTCCCCACTTATTGGTACAAAGTGTCCAAAGTTGTGACGTCACGCGAAACTTCAACTCACTATATCTTCGTAATTTTTTGTTTAATCGACAAAAGAAAAAATATGTGTGCAATATTTTTTTATAATGTAAATGACTGACTAATTAAAGTTTTTCAGAAAACTTCCTTATTGGTGGACTTTTCTCGCTCGCTGCTTAGCTACCTTGCACAGCTCTGATGGAAATGCAAGTCTGCCGCGACTTCCTTGTATAACTTATTAACAAAAGCTAACACCAACTGTGTGATTTGAGTAAATTATTGCATCAACTTACATGTTACATTATAACCTGCGTAAAGACAGACCGAATATTGAAGACATCAAGCTTAACAATGTATGAAACATTTGGAAAAAGTCTTATTTTACACGTATTCAAAAACTTTATACAACAACAATGCATCAGTCTGCTACTAACGTGCCGCCGGCCAGGCCTACAAATTCACAAAGATAAGCCGGTCTAGAATAAAAAAAAAAACAATTATAAACAAGACTAAAAAGACGCGTTTTTGCGTTTAATCGGTTGAAACGTGAGTAGCAGACAAATTCTTCTATTAAACCTGCTATAACACGCACACACGTTTAATATTGCATTATATAACTCACGCTACGGTAAGTAAATATTCCTTGCACACATATTCAAAAACGGTACCACAGATCAAATATCCTAAAGACTACGCTTAGCGTAACTTTTACTAGCAAATAAAGGCTTTGGGTTCATTACAACTAAATTACATAATGCCTTATTCACTAATTTGACTAAATTTCAAATTGTCTCATTTAAAAAATGAAAAAGTCATAATGACTGACCTAAAACGTCACATTCCCGAAATGCCTAAATATTGAAATGCACGTTTCCTTCAAATACCAATTCAGCCAAACTAAGAATGGAGTTATGAGAAAAAAAATTAGGCATTCTTTGATTTAGGTATTTTGACACTTAGTCCTTTTGAGATCTAGGAGTATTAGTAAAAGGGTAAAACGAAATTAAGCCGTTATGAACCCAAAACAAATAAAGCTGCAAAACTCGCGGGGTTTTTAGAGCGCTGTGATTGGTGCGTTCGAGGTTATGCGCCCGCGCCTGCCTGTAGGCCGCCCGGATATGCGGAGTCTATTGGATATGTTCTGTGTCTATCCAGGTGGCACATGGAGTGGGCAAGCTAGTAACTACTAAACTGGATCGATCAGATAAGCATAGTTTGAATTCAATACAAATGTCATAAGTTTTAGAGATTTTTTTATACATCGTTTAATTTTCCTAGTTACGCGACACGCGCAAACACTTCAATTCTGATTAGCTTTTACTGGTCTCTCGCTCTTGAGATGTTAATGACCATCTGTTAGCGAGATCGAAAACCATCGCAGAAGCCTCAACTTTAGCAGATGAAATAAATCATGCTTAGCGGCGCCACTAAAGAGTAAGGGCGCCTTTAAAAGTCTATAAATGAGGACATTATACTAGCATACTTTAAGTAGACAATAATAATTTTGCTCACAGCTCGAAAAAATAAATCTAGAATTTCTATCCTGCGTAGCTCCTATTACTCATTGCAGTGTTTTTTTAAGATTAACAAATCTGAACCATACAATTTTAGTATATTAATGATATATTTTTATTGAATTAAGTTTTGAAGTTCCTTTTCACAGAAAAAACACTCGCTTGGGAGTAAAGCAGAAACATTTGTCTCGGGCTGTCTAGCTTGAAACCCTCGCTACTCAGGATTCTACGTTACAATCTCGCTACGCTCGTGATCTTATTCAAGAATCCTTTCTCCCCTTCGGATTCAATATTTTAATCTCGCCCTAAATATACCAACTTGCTTCGAAATGTGGCAAAATCTGCCATATTTCATTACTACTCTATATAATTCTATAGTTTCCATAGTTTCGCTGTCAAACCGTAACTTCAGATCAACAATAACTAAGTTGATAGATGGAATACTGTTAATTCCTCTGAATATAAAATAAAAGATATAAAAAATCACCGACTTTAATCGATTTTACCGATTATATATTCAACAACGGGGATGCACTGAACGCCAAAATTTAAAATATCAGCATACTTACACTTTATATCTAATTCTAAACTATACTTCCGATACCTAATGTAAAAAATAAAATCTAATTTGAAATATAATCAAGCACCTTCCAATGCAAAACGGAATTGTACTCGTAACTTTAAATGTAGTAGGTAATTGTAATGACATCAGGGAAAGTATGAAACCACTACACCAGTAAAACTTAAATATTTCTACACACTCAGAATAATTTTTTTTCAGGGGCTTTCACAGCGTATTCACTGTTTTTTATTAGGTAAACATATGATCCCCACGTTACCATACGTTTAACTATTTGCTAAACAAATACCCTGTCGCAGGATCGAGTTTCTATGAGATTGCACGATTTCCAATTCATAAGGTATCTTCGTGAAAGACTTTCACAAGGTTACGCTGAAAGCAAGAAGGTCATAAACCTCTGAAGAGTCCTTTGGCCTAAGAGACAGGCTCCATTGATAGGGCAAAAATATGTAAAAAAATATATATAATTACATAATGGGCCCAACTCGAAACGGTGTCTTCTTAATAAAAAAAATCCTGAATTTAAAATAAGAAACGTGATACTCGATTTTGTATAGCACAAAGCTGTCAAAATTTAGTTTGACGTTACTTATTTTAACATTAGTGACTTTTAAATTAAGCGAACACTTTCGAATTGACCCCATGCCCTCATTTATTTAAAAAAAAAAATTGCTTCATGCAGGATATTTGTTAACTTAACACTCGGTCATACAATAAGATAACCAAACAGGTAATGATTATTCATTGATTAAATAATTATAAAAATGCATCTAATACTAAGATATACGGTTAAAAAAAAACTTAAAATTTCGAGGCAGATCTTAAACCCAATATTGGTTATTTTAAGCTGTTTACCCAATAATACGTCAAAGGTCTACCCAAATCGTGATGTAATAAAAATTACTGTTAGAAGTTACTTTTTTTTTGAAAAGTTACCTCGTGTAACGGAAATATTTAAAAATACTTAACGAGTTACAGTTTCGTGATACATTTTAGGGATATTGATTGTTACTCGCAATATGTTTTTTCGACTGACATAGTGGCATAGTGGCCACTGGAGTTTGGAATCGGTGGTACAGTTGCCGCTTACGTGCTATTGGTGTCGGGCTGGAAGTAGTGCAGTCCATTTATCTGAAACAAAATATTAACAATATAGATTTCTTGAATAAACGATTTCGTAGTTTTGTCAGGGAGGTCTCGCTCCGCACTTTAGGTACGCCCGGCCGTCGGACAGCTCGGAGCTGTAAATCGCGTAAGGTTGCCGATTCACGCGTCATCGACCACCCTAGTTGCTGTTGTTGGGTGAAAAACTGACCACCCTAGCGTAAACGAAAGAGCACGTTTTATGCGACGGAGAAAGAAGGCATGTTTAGGCATATTTTTGTACGGAAACACCTGTTTTGTTAGACAGTGATTCTTCTGTACGTTCGTATTACTATCTATTCTGTGATTGTCTGTTACTTTTGCGGCAAATTCGATTTATATACAAAATCAAATGTAAACATAACCTAAGATTGCTCACACTTTCTCTGATGCAAAAGAATAATACACATACGGGTGAATTTCAAATAAAATGTATCTAATTAGGGCGTAGTTAAGAAAAAGTTAAAAAAGTACCTGTGCGTTACGAAAATCAGCCATTTTCACCCATACAAATAACTTAATTTTATTATCGCAATGCAAATACAAAGGAAACGGAAATGATCTAGATTTTTTTTTTCTAGAAACTATTTATCAGTCATAGTCTGTTTAAATAGTGAGTGTGCACTTATCCGGGTTTGCTGTTCAAGAATCGGTAAACTTTTCGCTACCAAGCCATTTTCAACACGCAATGCCACCAGCGTCAGGCTCTTAAGAATGACACCCATTTTGATCGAAGACACTTCTAACTTAAAATTTCCTAGTATTGTAATTAATTTGTTGTATGTCTAGATGTTTGTGGCGCTTATGGCACTTTTTACGTTGCCGCCCTTCTACGACACCGGGTTACTTCAATTTTGTGCGAGTTTGGCCTGATGCCAGCAGGGTTCACGACAGCACCAAAATGAAAAATGAAAATGAAAATCTTTATCGGTAACATTTGTTACAGGTCAGTTTTATACAGTTACATCAGAGCGAGGCTCTAGCTGACGCAATAAGTCGGGCACGTACCGTCATGTCGTACTCGGTGACGAAGGCGGGCACCTCGAGCTGGTCGCGCGCCATCACGGAGTACAGGAACTCGACGCCGGGCAGGTTATGAACCTTCGCTTTGATCGCCGGCGCCATAAATGTCGTGAACCACCACGTCATCATCTGACAAAAAAATATATAAATAAGCTTCTCAAGATGGATGGTTCCTAGCAGTGGGATGTATACAAGCTAATGATGGAATTGGAAAGGCTCGGGTCTTGCGATGGCATAAGTGATCTTTCTAACGCTTTTGAGTGCGTAGATTCATCACCATTGTGACCAAAGATTTTCACTTCTAGGCATAAAACAACTCCAAGGTAGAGGGATGGCTTAGAAAATCTCCCTTATATTACCGATTTAATATTAATGACCTAAAGCATATACACATCAAAATTGGTGTGCCCCAAAGATCCATTCTTGGCCTTTTAGTATTTCTTGTTTATATAAATGATGTTCCTAATATAAAAAGTCACAGATCGGGCACATTCATATTTGAAAAAGTTATTTTATGAATATTCAAGGTTAACAGAACGTTTACACAAATAAATATTGTCCATGATATGTAAATGGTTTGCTGGTTAAACGTAAAGTGTTTAAAATTAGCTAGTAAATCCGGACTTTAAAGGCCCGGGGACACCAAACGCGGTTGCGGCGCGGCGGTGTGGCATAGTATATCCGCCCGCGCCGTTCGACAACGGCGCGGACCCGCGTTCGCGCCGCAAATGCGCCGCAACCGCGTTTGGTTTGCCCCGGCCTTAATTCAATCTTAAGTATGAAATTAAGCAAATAACTGTTTCTCAACACAAAAACATAGTTGAAGAGTAACAATGGCAAACAAACAAAAATTATTAATACAAAAACAAAAGTAAACTTAACCTGAGGTTTGTAACAATATTTTTTCCGTTACAAGAATAGCTTGTTAATAAAAGACATATTTCGAAACACTACTGACCTTTGTCCAGAATGTTGGATGTACAATATAAAACGCTTTCAAATTCTTCTTATATCTGAAAAGAAAAGAACAGAATATAACTAAGAACCTTTAATTCACGAATCTCCTTTCAGTTTAATTCAAAAGAGTGTTTCTAAGGTAGGATTGTGCACACATATACATTAAACTCTGAATTTAAACGCAAGGTTTCGTTGCGACTAGAATTTCTCAGTGAAGAAAATAAACAAAAACTGATGCAAGTCACTCGTTATAATTATCACAATAATCAAAGAATTATGACAGCCGTCTGTAGGTTCTTAATAAATGATATTAACCACTATTTTAAATGACAACGTTGCAAAGTCTTCGACGTAATATCCATCCAATCGTTTCTTGGCCAATGATAGGTGAAAGTTTTGTAAAAGGAGCGAATCGTCATTGACGTTCGCCTATTTTACAAAACAGCGACGATGTAGTCCCGGACTCACTTGTAAGGCAGCACGGTGTAGACCTCCTTGAGCCAGGAGAAGGGCGGGTGGTTGCCGGAAGAGGCGAGCGTGTGGAAGTACGCGATCACATAGTCGCCGCGTACGATCGGGTCCAGGAGCTTGATCAGATACAGCAACGCCTGGAACCCACCACTCATCACTTAAGGTTGGAACGCAAGGGATGTAAAATCCGCATCATCGCTGACAAGAGAAGTGAACAAGAAATCAGAGACATCTCAAATTGTTGACCTACTTTAGAGCAGTAAGTTGATATAATTGACATTTTCCACATGTTACCTCATGATTTTAAAACAATGGAGACTATTTAGAGGGTGGATGGGAAAAATAGTTAAAAAACAACCAACGGGAAGGAGCAGGCATAACTCGAACGTAAAATGTTTTTACATGGTTATATTTGCATTAAACTATTACCTTGTCGAGATCGATGTCTCCGATGGGGAACCACTTGCCGATGAACACGACGACAGGCCGGCCGAGCCGGTCCACTCCACTCTGGTACAGACAACCGATGCCGGATACTTCGCTCAGGTCCTCAGCCTTCGCTCTCCGCAGCAGACGCTCGTATCTAAGGAAAAACAGGACGGTTCAGTGGGGAGAAAAAATAACAATTTATACGGGTATTTAACTTCGAACGCCGCCCACGCTAGCAATAAACTTGCGGTTGAGATAACTGTGGTTTTACTCGGTTACTGACGTTTCAAAAGACCGCGGTTTTCTGATGATCTACGGGCGATATTTACCGGCTCGCCAGCAAGATCGCGGTAAAGCTCGCCAGTTGATCAGAGCCTTAGAATAAATATGAGAAGCACTTTAACGCGTGAGACGGTTACTTCAATACGATAGTCGTGTGGCGCGAACGTAAATTGGATTGGAAAAGAAATTAATAAGATCTTAGAAATGTTATTGTTATCCATCTGTTATAGTAATCGATCCTAATAAGATTAATAACTTCAAGATTTTGATAGTCCACACCCACAAGAACTGCCGATGACTTATCAAGAAGTGATTCTTTTACTTAGACAAGTGTTCGTCGCAAGTTCTGATGAAAAAAAACTCAACGTGTATAAATCGTGTTAGCATTTCACACGTTAACATGAGTTGACTTCTCAGCAATTAGTTAAAACCATTAATTCTAAAGCAAACCGTTAAAATGACAGCGAATTGTGTACTGTGTAAATATTTTGTAGTCAGGTGTCATGTTTTAAATTTTTATGGCGTCAGGATTGTTAGCGCATAGTTACAAGCTAATGTCTACTTTATTTCTATATCCATAGAAGCTTATATTGGGGGTATGGAAAAAGATAAGGAAATAGTTTTTTAACAAATAAAGCCTTAGCGGATGACGCAAGGTCGTAGTTATTTATTAATTAAACATAATTTTAAGATTAAGTAGATTTGAGACCTGTAGTACCGGGGACGCCATCAGGTGCCCATTGCATAATAAAGTAAAAACTCATAGTATTATTAAAAATCCATACAAAATCACTAATACTAATAGCTTTCATTATTATGCAACGGGGCCCAGTCAGTTTGTAATACATTAGACCGCTACAAAGGCAACTGAACTAGCAAATAGTTTAGATATAAAAATCATTTCTCATTTTTTAAATCTCAACTAATTTTGATAATTTTTAACATGTTATGAAATGAACATGAATAATATCTAGGCTAGATTTATTTAGGATATATAAAGAAAAACATTGATGTTTTAGTGTTTTCATATAAAACACATTTTTGCCATAATCTTGTTATCTATAATCAAAACAAAAAATAATTAAAACATAGACAGATACCTACCTGACTAAAAGCAATAAAATTGTTTTCGTTGGTTTGTATGAAGTGTGAATTTGCAATTTTGAAGGTGAATTTCGGACCGGGTCGATTATAACGACATATTTATCTATAGGAACGTGCCAAAATTACTCCCATTTTCTGCAGGGTTTTCAGCACAAAAATGTATGAAACTATAAGGAAAATGTTTTTATATACACCCATATCATAAAACCTCCATTGGTGACCACCATTTTGACAACCAATTAGGAAAAACCAGTGCTGCGATGAAGAAATAACATGACTTCTTTATCGTTTTTAGTAAAGAAATGAGATTAAATTTGGAACAGCTGTCAAACTCAAGTGGGTCTCTATTCTAGTATCCATAGATATTAAAACAGTTATTGATACGAAACGTCAATTCAGTATGTTTTTTTTAATATAAACTGCACAATATTTAATCTCGAGTGACGTAAGAATAGAGACTTCATCCGTTTGTCTATGATTTAAAAAAAATGGTCTTGACGGACGGCCGCCATTATGTTGACGTATTGCTGAACGAAAGTTGAATTTTGTTGAATTGAATAGAAAAAGTTGTTTGTAATTTACATTTTAGTTGAAAATATGAATAGTAAGTAGTCTTCTCGGAGTGTGTGTGATGTGAAAATGCGCCGGATATCGGAAATATGCAGCCACGATTGCAACAAATAACTTGTTGCCAGAAAATATTGTTTCTGAACCCATCATGGAGGATTTATAATATGTGTGTGGATAAAGTTATGTATGCAATTCTGCATAATTTGGCCTTAACACGTGCGATCTTATTATGAAACTCGCTAAAAGCTCATTTCATAAAACCGCACTAGTGTTTTAAGGCCTATCATTATGCAACCGTTGCATAAACTACTATAGAAATCCTATATCCTATATGCTAGAAAAAGCTTTTGGGGCAAGGTCGACTCGGCCCATAGAAATAATATTAGGACAAGGCTCCATGAATTGTTTATCGAACATTGATTGATCGACTTCTTTTTACCCATATTTTATTTTGCCCATATTATTATCCATTTCGAAATGATCAACGATTCCTCGTATAGCCCCTACCAGAATACGGCACAGAATAGATAATAGTACTAACGTACAGAAGAATCACTGTCTAACAAAAGCGGTGTTTAGGTACCAAAATATGCCTAATCATGCCTTATCTCTCAATCGCATAAAACGTGCTCTTTCGTGTACGCTAGGGTTGTCAGATTTTCATCCGCGTCACCCAACATCTAGGCTACTTGATGACGCGCGAATCGGCTAGAGAGCGAGCGAGCTTTTCCGGCTCTCCTTATGTATAATCGGTTCTCGCAGTGAAACTCCGAGAATAGCCCTCTGTATTGCCATTTGTGTGACCTTGGGCCTTCTTATGAGGTCCATCGTGAGCGTTAGGGTCGCTTAGGTTAGTATGTGTTACTGCTCTGAGTATCGACATACGCAATCTTTGACATAATTATTTAATTCAATACAATTTAGGTTAGTGTAATTTTATGTCTAATTAAATTGTTAAAATGTGATTTAATTTGTAATTTTATTGCTGAAACGATGAATGTAATTTCAGGAATATACCCTTGTTGCCAATGTATGCTTAGAACAAATAAATTATCTACCTATTTATCTATCTATAAGTCTTATTCTTCAGTATACATTTTCGTGAAATGTCTAAATATAACATTATGATAAATTCGACGCACTGATAATGTAATGATACTAAAAGAAAACACAGATATTGAGAAATATTAGTATGACGTCATGCAGTCTATCTACCCTAGATCGCGCTGTTAGCATTCCTCTGCCAGAAATGAAAGGCGTCTCCAGTGCTAAGAAATCGTGTCAATGACTAATCGATCATAATAATGATCTCTAATTAATGCTAAACTTGACATGTTAAGGGAACAACAATGGAGAAAATGAGCGAAGAATGACGATGACGACCGAAGGCATCGTAAAGTTCGCTGATTAATTGTCTCCTAAAGGCATTTTTATAACAGTCCTTTTCAGTCCAATGAGTTCAATTCGAATCGGCGTCGCCTAAATTTATAACTTAAAATAAGAAACGTCAAATTCGATTTAGTATGGCGCCAAGCTGTCAAATTCGAGTTTGACGTTTCTTATATCAAGTTTGGTGACTTTAAAAATTTAGCGAACACACTTTCGAAATGGCCCCTATATACCAATAATTTAAACAAAGTATTGGACGTTTACTTAAATCTGTGCATTGGTATACCTCGCCCGCTGTAAAAAGAGCGTTGAAGGCTATACATTAATATGGCCGGCAGCGCTCTTTTAACAACGGGCGAGGTATACCAATGCACAGCCTAGAGGTCTAGCGCACGGCCTCTCTCGCGGATTCGTAACCTGGCTCAAACCTCTGAGATTTACGGATCTCATGTGCGTAATTGAGTTTTGTATTTCTGTAATGGAAAACATCGTGAGATATCCTGCATATTGCCTGCGTTCATAACACAAATATTCGCCCTTACCGGGAAACGAACTAGGCTAACCGCGTGTCGTTAGTAGTTTTCAAACAACCCTCACATAAGTAAATAACTAGGGATTAATTAATATAGGAAGAATGAAGCTAACGTAGGGAACTAATTAAAAACTAATGGTTTCTATTCTCGTTTCAAGATATTCCACAGCTATTTCAGTCTTCCGACTGAAAATAGAACTGTGACGTCACGAAACCAATGACGTTCATAGGTTCGTGAGTGAAAAACATGTTCCGAACACTGAGAAATAAACATTTTCTAACTTGAAAATAAAGTCTATTCGTACGAACGAATTCCCGCCAATTTATTTCATTAAAACTATCGTCAATTAAATTCGGGAAGGACAACTTTTTAACCTAGATAACCTAAAAGTATAGACGAATAAAGCTAACGCGTATCTCGGGTATTGTAACGCCATCTATCGGTGATCGGTTCAAACAATAATGGCTTCTTCTTCTTTCGAAGAGCTGTTAGTTTTCACAAATGACGTGTAAATAGGCACAATCCACGCCATTTCGTTCAATAAATGATTCTATTTCGTTAGTTGAATACCTCGCTGGCTACGGTGGTAGCGACATCTAGTTTGAGTGCGTTTTGGCAACTTCGGCTTATTTCCGAACTTCGATTGATCTAAGCTCTAAGGCCCGTCACACACATTCGTTTTCCTGATTCGATTTCCGAATCCGTTTTCCGTATGCGGACACCCCGAACGCAAGCATTTTATATAAATATTTAGTTCTACATGACACACACATTCGAACAAATTCCGTTCGAAATTCCGCACGGAAAAATTACGAACGTGTGTGTCATGTAGAACTATTTATATGAAATGCTTGCGTTCGGGGTGTCCGCATACGGAAAACGGATTCGGAAATCGAATCAGGAAAACGAATGTGTGTGACGGGCCTAAGGCGTTTTTATTATTCAATACCGAATATCGAAAGCATGCTATGCCGGTTGCCGTAACAAGCAATAATTCCTCATTACGAATGATTTATGTAACAATAAAACCATATAAGCGCCACCAACTGGCCATTTGTTCGGAGCAAGTGTAATTATAGTTCGCGGCCATTGCACTATTGTGCAACAATTACCTTTAAAATGAAGCTGACCTAGATAAGAAAAAATCATTTTAATTGAATCCATTAATGATTACAAATTATGTTTTTTTTTACTTTAGAGTGTAGGTATATTCCAAACTGACACAGGCCAAGCTTGCAACGTCGCAAATATCAATCAAATCAAATTACTATACTTAACGATAATAATATAAAATAATTCCTATTTCAAAACTTGATATTTTTAAGCCAAAATGGAATATTTTTAGGGATTATTTTCAATCAGAAATGATACGAAACATTTACACTCTAGTAGCTTGGTAAATATTTCAATTTACTTCATCAGAATATTCAATATCGTTGGCTGCTTAGAATATAACCTCTCATAGGGCTAGCATGATGGCAAAACACGTGGTGGCAATGGTGCCACCATTGGCACCAAGTATTAAGTAAAGAGTTTTACGTTAGTCTTTTAATTTTGAAGAGGTTTAATTCAGGTTTATAATGATAAGCCGCTTCATAAATTCACCTAACCCAAATAAGCAAAATCGTCGTATAAATCCATTCTTATACGACCTCAAGTTATGTAACAGTCATATAGTGGTCTATAATGACTGTTACATAACTTGGACTTACGACGATTTTGTTTGTTGGGAAAGCAATATTGATAAAATCAGTCTAGTATTTGATATCTTCCATTTGTGCGCTATAACACTTCCTTTAAATGGGTTTTTTAAGGTTATTCAGAGGTATCGCCTTAAGTTAGTGTTCTTTTGGTGTTACGAAGGTCACAAGCTAACAATGATACAACTGCCTCTTTCATCAATACAATTAGTTACTGTGATTTCTGAATACTGAGGCGTAAATGTTTTTCAGTAAAGACAAATGAATGGAATAATACAAGCGTATGCGAGTGATTTTCATTGAATTGTTAAGCGGCTTGCTAACGGGCTAGTGTTTTGGTAATTTATTGCTCTAATTTGGGCTATTCCCAAAAAAGGTTACATACAACACTACTGGGAACAAAAAGTTTGTGCAAACTTTCGGGTTGGCTGGATTTGCAGCAATAAATTGCCATTTGGCCATTGCTTTACAAGCACCTTTAAGAGGTTTCTTAAGCACTATTGACCTTGTACAGAAAGCATTTGATCCACCCAGTTCTAATTTAAAAGTAACTTTCACTAATCTAGCACCAAGATTACGGATTAGTAGTGTGATTCTCTTGACGTTTACAGTCGGTTAATACTTACTTGTCTTATTTGGTAAACAAGTTTCTAACCTCAAAATGTACGATTTTAGAGTGAAACTGCAATTTTATTCAAAACAAAGCAATCCTAGGCGAAAAGTGACGTTTAAAATATTGTCTCCGGTTGGTTTATTTATAAGGAAATAGCTGTTTGAGGCAACAAAGGTGCATTTTGAGGTTAGAAACTTGTTTACAAAATAAGACGAGTAAGCATGAACAACTGTACAGCGCTGCGTTAGCGACGAGCGACACTTTTTTAGACCATAATTTACCTATCTACTTACCATGAGTTTATGCAAACCGTTCTCGTAATAGAAAACTTTCGCTCAATCCCTTTTACTTGTACAAATAGTATTTCAGATAGATTTCTATGACGAGAACGGTTTGCAACAGACTCATGGTAATGGTACTGTTCTCAATAAAATGTGAGGCGCTGAGCGTGTTAGGAGTCACAACACTGAAGCTTGATGGCCGATCTCAGACATATGAATGTAACATACATTGAAAAACAACTTTTGGCCAAAACAAACAGTGTATCCAGTCAACATTTGTTAAACTATCCGGTTCATTCATCGCTAAAAGTTTACGTCTAGACGATAAATCAAATTACCAACGTTCTTTGTGTATGAAAATATATCGCGCGTCATGTTTTGTTTCATTTGTCAATGAAAGATCTTTTTTGTTTATTAGCAGCTGCGCACACGTAGGTAGGGAAGCATGCAAAAAAGCCGGCCAAGTGCGAGTCGGACTCGCGCACGAGGATTCCGTACCATCTACACATATGAAACAGTACTCACTTATAGACAACGCACAGCCTAAACAGGTGATCCTAGAGGTTTGAAATTTGGAGGAGACATTCCTCGAGTACCCTAGAGGTGCACTAAGGAGGGATTTTTCGAAATTCCATCTCTAAAGGGGTGAAAAGGGGTGATAAAGTTTGCATTGAAAATACCACGGGCGAATACCATGAATACCATGGTTGGTAGTTATCTATAATCAAGCAAAAAATAATCACGTTTGTTGTATGGGAGCCCCCCTTAAATATTTGTTTTATTTTAATTAAATTCTTTACTTTTAAAATGCATGTTACTAAATATTCTGTGAGAATTTCAAGCGTCTACCTGTGTAGCCTTTATCAAAATCAAGAAAAACCGAGCACCAACGCTTGTTGTGAGGGAGCCCCCTTAAATATTTATTTTATTCTGTTTTTTAGTATTTGTTGATATAGCGACAACAGAAATACATCATCTGTGAAAATTTCAAGTGTCTAACTATCACGGTTTATGAGATACAGCCTGGTGACAGACGGACAGACAGACAGACGGACGGAGAGCGGACTCTTAGTAATAGGGTCCCGTTTTACCCTTTGGGTACTGAACCCTAAAAACGTCTCTGGTTGAATATGCTTGCCTTGCCTTGTTTGTTCGGTGTGTGTATATTGGTACAAGTTGCTGCATGAGCGCAGTATAACCATGATCTGACAATTACGTAGAATAGTACCGAAATAGCAATCAAATTAATAAATATTTATTTTATTGTTTTTAGTATTTTTGTAGCTCCTCTGCTGCACTGGGAGTGAAGAAATAGCATAGGATGCGTGCAGATGCTTATCATCCTGGCATGTCGTAAAAGTCGACTAAGGGCCCGTCCCTCTCCAACATGGTGGACTATCTGTATGGGCGATGGGCTGATCACCTGTCACCATACGGTTCATCATACCATCTTAGGACTAATTAATCGAACGTGGCCACAAGTAGTCTTATGGCTCTGCCCACCCCTTTAGGGATTTCGGGCGTGATGCTATGTATGTTTGTCGTATTTTTTGTTATAGCGGCCACAGAAATACATCATCTGTGAAAATGTCAACTGTCTATCACGATTCATGAGATACAGCCTGGTGACAGACGGACAAACAGACAGACAGCGGAGTCTTAGTAATACGGTCCCGTTTTACCCTTTGGGTACGGAACCCTAAAAAGAGCGCTTATAAAAGGGCTCATTTGAGCCTTGCTGCATTGACTCGTCGTGTGGGTTTCATGTGGGAGTAGAATGAAGATTGCATTACGGGGGTGGGCGGCGGGCGCCGCCCGCCCTGTGACGTCATAGCGGCGACCACTAAGCGAATGGTTGGCATTGTTTGTATATTCCCGTTTGGAATTTGATACCAGGCCATATGTTATGTATATGGTTAAATAGGGCGAACATTATATTACTTTCTTTATTGATGTTCGTTTTTGAAAATTACTTTATTCTAACAGCCGTTTTCAATCCGTGAATAGACTTTCTTACTAATAGTTGAAAATTGACATATTTTATATGCGGCAAATGTAGAAGGAACTCGTAGGAACCAAATCTATCCGCAGTTTGAATATTAGGAACGGTCATAAGTCAGCAATTGAACCAAATTCTCTATGCGTCAACATAACGTGTTTACGTACCTTAAAAGGAAAAGGGAACACTTATAGGATCCTTCGTGTGTCTGTCTGTCTGTGACAACCAATTAGCTCCGAAACGAAAGACTATATATTTTTTTTAATTACAAAAAATAGTCCTTTACTTATAGATTACAGGAAAACATATAAGAAGTCTATGATATTTAAAGTAACCTAGGAAATTTCAGATAATCATGCACGGAACGGAACCCTCTCCACGCGAGTTTAACTCGCACTTTTACGGTTTTTTAATTATGAAAGCGACGGAACTGAAAATATAGTCCAAGTTTTTTTAGTTTATTGCGTGTATTTTGTTGACGATCTCGACTGACTTGGCGCAATGGAACTGCAACTGCCTTCCTTGTTGGAAAATGCGGGTTCGAAGCACGCTTTGTGTAATGAGCACAAATGTTTGTAACCGAGTTTTTTTTTTGTGTTTCTATGTGTTCTAGCGACAGTGCGCGCTAACTAGGTGAGGTAGTTATTATATTTTGCCATTGCATGTGAATTCCTGTAATTGGCTCTCTAATGTTGAGTAAAGACAAGACACGTTATTTTAACCTTTTGGACGCCGTTGTCGACTATGCGTGACAGCGTAAAAGAGTCCATGCTTGGCGGCTAAAAGGTTAATGCTGTTGGTTCTCCTATATCTGTGTTATTCAGCCTTCTTGAGTACGCGACCCCATTACAAATAAAAAAAAATTGGCCATCCCTCATGACTTTATAAATACTATGGCAGTGGTTTCAACGAGGTATTTAAAAACCTGACTTGCGACCGCGACCCCCGCAGCAAGGGTATGTGACCCCCTGGGGATCGCGATCTACACGTTGCAAAACACTGTCCTAAATTATAGTTAAGAGCTAGATCAATGTGTTTCTTAGTATACGAGACATTATAAAAAAACCGGACAAGTGCGAGTTAAACTCGCGTGGAGAGGATTCCGTGATTATATGAAATTTCCTGTTACTTAAAATACCCTAGACTTCTTATAGGGTTTCCTGTAATCTATAGGTAAATTTTCGCCTATTTTCCTAAATTACTTCAAAACCGTTTATCTTAAAGTTATATAAAAATATATTTAAGATCCTTACAACGAGCCCTTTCATTTGATATGTCACACGCCAAGGGTCGCCAAACTTTTTTTAAAATTTCTAATTTAGAAACCTCCCCAAAAGTGGCTCCCATATGTTTAAAATTCATTTATTTACGTTACGCGTCCGTGTTGCGGTCACCGACTTACATATGTGTACCAAATTTCAACTCAATCGGTATAGCAGTTTCGGAGCATATTGGCTGTGAAGTCTGTCACAGCCAGATAGACAGACAGACACACAAGTGATCCTATAAGGGTTCCGTTTTCCTTTTGAGGTACGGAACCCTAATAAGCAAAAGTAATAACAAATCAGCGACGCGCCCTTAAAATAGCCGGCTCTGGATCAAAGTTTTTGTGGCGCTAACACTCAAACATTCAACTATATGAAGAGTGTGAAGCTTGGTGTGAAGAGTGCGAAAGTAAATAGGTCATAGAAGGGTGCTCCATGCGACCTGCCATACTGCCATACATCTTAAAGCGTTGCCTAGAAAGAGTTGCCAGTTATTCACATGGCTCGACACAATTCCGAACAGATATTAATAATATCAAAAATCCCAGCAAAATAATATAGTCTATATTGGCAACATTTGCATCATTGACTGACCTTGTTTTATCAATGTTGCCACTTTAGACTTATAAAATTGTTTGTTGTGGCTTCGTGAAACGGGACCAACTTCTAATACACGCAGAAGTCTCTTTCTAGTAAAAAAAGATGAAAAGAGGCTACCACTTGTATTACAAATTACAAGTACTTATCATTAAAATTAAATGCCATAAATATAAAGGCATTTTTCTTAAGAGCCCTATTACGATTTTTTCAATAATTGGGCAACTTTGGCGTTCTTATTATGAGAAACTGAAAGACTTAGACAAATTTGACTTGCTGACTGGTGGAGTATAGTTATTAGTATTGATCATAGCGGCCTCACTTTTTGCAATTTATTCTCATCTATTGATATAAAGCCGAAATTCCGCAGCAAGTTTTTGAAAAAATGCGCGACGACACTTTTTCGATCTCGTGGATTGAACTACTCTACAACGCAAACGAAATGAAAAATATATAATAATATCTCTTGAATAGTCGTATAGTTTATAGCGGCCTCGGAATTTTGAAATATGTATGGTATATGTAGAAAAAAAATCTAAGGCAAAACCATAAAACTTCTAAAAACGCTAAGAATTAACCGTAAATATCTCTTTACTACGCTAATATTATTACGTAAAACTTATATCAGAATAATCGTTAGTTTATAAATAATTAAAATTTAATAAATTTTTTGGAAAAATAATTGATTATACAACTTAAAATGCGATGTGTCGGCCGCCCGAATTCAGTGCCGCGCCGGCCGTTGATGAAGGCGGACCTCTGTCCCGCCGAACGATAGTTCCCAATGTAAAAAGAGCCCGGACGGCCATACATCTTATATGGCCGTCAGCGCTCTTTGTACATTGGACGAGGGCGACGTGATGCGTGCGTCCAATATACCTAATCTTTCAGAACGCGATTTGGTGATATGGCTCTTAAAGGTGTTTGGCAGGTTTAACAGATTGGAAGTTTACGGCAGATTCCCTATTTTCCCAATGGTCAGTGTCTACAAATCGTTAATAGCAATCAATCAAGTAACACTTCAATGAATGTTCGCGCCGATTCTTCTTATTGAGAACAACCAGATATCTGAAAACCAGGTTAATGGGCAATCTGGTAATGTTATTAATATACCTACGTATGTTTATTCTAGATTATAACTAACGCATGTACATTATGAGTGCAGTCAACATTGACCTAGATAGTGGAAGTAATTCGGAGTGATTTGCTCGGCCACATGTGGCCACGTCACTGCGCATAACACCTCTCAGGAAGTATACTTGTTATGAGCGTTCAAACAAAGGGATTAAATCAATACTTAATAGGTATTATAAACTAGCTGTGCGTTGCAATAGTGCATTATTTTGGGTGATTTACAGGGCTTTAATTTTTTTGCGCGGAACCCTAATGTACTTAGCCACATTACGCATTAGAACATTAGCTATCTGCCAGTGAAAGTTCCGTCAAAATCAGTCGAGCCGTTTCGGAGATTAGCCGAAACAAACAGCCAGATCAAAAAATTTAAAAGTTTAGTTTGTAATAGTAGTTTATGCAACGGTTGCATAATGATAGGCCTTAAAACACTAGTGCGGTTTTCATGAAACGAGCCGATAGGCGAGTTTCATAATAAGATCGCACGTGTGTTTTAAGGCCAAATTATGCAGAGTTGCATACATAACTTTATCTACACACATATTATAAATCCTCCATGATGGGTTCAGAAACAATATTTTCTGGCAACAAGTTATTCGTTGCAATCGTGGCTGCATATTTCCGATATCCAGCGCATTTTCACATCACACACACTCCGAGAAGACTACTTACTATTCATATTTTCAACTAAAATGTAAATTACAAACAACTTTTTCTATTCAATTCAAAAACAATTCTACTTTCGTTCAGCAAAACACCAACATGGCGATCCTCCGTCAAGACCATTTAATTTTTTTAAATCATAGACAAACGGATGAAGTCTCTATTCTCACGTCACTCGAGATCAAATATTGTGCAGTTTATATTAAAAAAACATACTGATTTGACGTTTCGTATCAATAACTGTTTTAATATCTATGGATACTAGAATAAAGACCCACTTGAGTTTTGACAGCTGTTCCAAATTTAATCTCATTTCTTTACTAAAAACGATAAAGAAGTCATGTTATTTCTTTATCGCAGCACTGGTTTTTCCTAATTGGTTGTCAAAATGGTGGTCATTTCCTACGGTTTATGATTAACCAATGGAGGTTTTATGATATGGGTGTAGATAAAATTTATTTTGACATTACAAACGGAAACTTCAATTTTATTTGTTTGTATGTATGTATGAATAGATTAGAGATGCACGGATGTCCGGTTACTATGCGGTATCTGGCCTATCCGGCCATGATTTTACCATCCGGCCGGATACCGACTCACTATCCGGTATCCGGCCGGATACTAGTAAAAGCTTGGATCAAAATCATCATAAAACAAATGAAAAAATCAGAAATAAACGTAATCAACGTCAGTTATTAAATCACAGCTTAGTTTATTCGACCGTGCGAGCGAAGCGTCTCCGTTTCAGCTTGGGCACAAATGATTTCGTATGTCCAGCGGATGTCCATTTGTTCTCGTCTACAGGCGTTCAGTTCTCAACCGATTCTCGTGAAATTTTGTGAGCAGGTTCGATTATTATATAGATTTTTTTGTCGATTCAGTTTTTAGTTTTTTTTTTTTCAAAATGGCGAGGCAAAGTTAAATTTGTCGCGAGGTCTACAGCTCACGGAGCCACTAGTTTTATTTAAACATAAAACTTCAACTGACGTCAAGTCGTGCATGTCCAAATATTCCCAACTGATGTAATAAAGCGTATATTGAACCTTTAAGGGCTTTTCCGCGCACTTACAATTAGCTCATTTGCTGTTGCCGGACATCCGGCTATCCGGCCAATGGCCATGCCGGATATCCAGTATCCGGTATCCGGCCAAACCACTATTCGTTGCATCTCTAGTATAGATGCGAAAGTGAGTTGCTGACTTTATCCTTCTTTCACGCGGAACGGATCGACGCAACGACGATTTGCAATAAGTTAGTGTATGATGGGCCGTTCCAAGCACATAAGCACAGTTCCCAAAGGAAATAGTAATAAACAAATACCTGTGGTGTGATACTCTAACGTGCGCAGCAGCTGATCAGCGGACAAACGAAACTATTAATTTAGACTGTAAGCTCAAAGTCATTCGGTCCAAATTTGGATGTGTCCCTCATCGCTGAACAGCCGTTGCACACGTTAGAGAATCAGCATGACAGTATCAGTTCATTTCGAACTATAACTGCGGAAAAGATTAAATGGCTACCAGCGTTTTAAATGGAATTTGGTAACGCGTTATTATATGAACTTGACCCGTCGGTACGTATAAACATAGAGGAATAAGACCTAGAAAAACCATGCCCTCGGTGGATTACTTATTTAAGAAAAGTGTAAACAGATGTCGCTAGTATGCACATGGTCATTTAATATTTTTCAAATCTATCGATTTCATGTCTGAAAATTTAATGATTCATTTACTTTTAAGGTTTTTATGTATGAATAATCAAAATTATACGTTCAATGACCTAAAAGCATTCACTTAATAATTTTAAGTAATATACGAAAAATCTGTTTTAGCGCCATCTTACACAATTGTATCGTACTTTTTCGTTTGTGCATTGTGATGTGACTAATTTGACCGATAACAATGGTTTTCATATAAAAGGTCATAGATACCGGATATACATACTTATAAATATAAATAAATACTTAAATACGTAGGAAACATCTAAGATTTAAAAAAAACATTGTTGCTCAACACGTAAATTATTTATCCTCACCGGGGATCGAACCCGGAACGCCAGCTTCGGAGGCAGGGTCACTATCAACTAAGCTAACCGCGTCGTCAAAATATCCTATTTTATAAACTTGTAACAGAGCTACGTCTGTATATTGAAGTTTCCTATGGAAAACATTAGTACCCTTAAGGTACGGAACCCTTAAAGAGAAATGTATAATTAATAAAATAAAGTAGGTAGGTAATGTAATAACAATGGCATTTAATCTTGTAAGTTAGTACGGACGGATTTTAAGATAATTGCGCAGATACTTACAAACATATCAACGGGCTCTCACCAGCTATGTGACGTCATTCTCGAAGTAATCTCGTCTCTCATTTCATCCCACATTTCGTCTGACAATCATAAATTGACCCGCGCGCTCGTACCTAGGCATTACGCGGAGTTAGGTATCTACGTCCATGGCCGCTTGCGCTGGTAAATGACCAAGGTCGAAGACACGCATGAACTAGTCATAGCTGGGCACAAGACCGTTAATCCGTAAATCTTAATTAACGAAGTTAAATTGTTAACTTTTTAAATTGTTAAAGGACTCATTAACTTCCGTTAAAACAACTAATGCCCGTTAATCGTTAATTAAGTAAAGTACCTACTGGTTGCCAAAAGGACACCGAGCGTATCTACGGCACCGCGAGCGCAAAACACGCCTGACTAGTAAGTAGGTATGCCTACGCTCGGGTCGGGCTAGCCGGCCGCGGTCATCGCGCGTAGACCCTTCTTTTATACATTTTTCATGTCCTATGTCCTGCCTAAACCTCCACAGTCCATACCATAATTTTTGTTATTAGTAAGTAAATCACTAACATTAACGATATATAAAATGGAATTTCTATCACGTGTTAACGATTAACTTTAACTTCCGTTAAATCTTGCGAAATGTAACTCTTTAACGTTTAACGAATTAAAGCTTTTTATTAACGGATTAGCGATTAACGAAGTTAATTATTTCATTAACGGTGCCCAGCCATGCCATAGCTGGCTGGACACATGACCGTTAATCCGTTGATCGTTAATTAACGAAGTTAACATTTCGAGTAACGGATTAACTTTTAAGTTAACTTCTGAAATTGTTAACGGACTCATTAAACTCCGTTAAAACAATTTAAGTCCGTTAAACGTTATTTAGTACCTATTTGCCAAAAGAACACTGCGCGGGTTATGTCAGATAGCTTTTGATTTGAATTTGATCTCTAAATAGGTAATAGGTATTATTACAAACTCTAATGCAATAAGTAGGTACCCAATTTTTACTAATGTTTCATGTCCTGCCTAAACTTTCATAGCACAATACCAATATTTTGTATAAGTAAATACCTAACGCAACGGCATACTTCTATAACGAGTTACCAATGAACGATTAACGTTAACTTCCGTTAAATCTCCCGTAATGTAACGCTGTAACGTTTAACGAAGTTAACTTTGTTAGGAACGCAGTAGCGATTAACGAAGTTAACTATTTGATTAACGGTATTTGAAAAATGGCCGCCATTTTTAGGGTTCCGTAGCCAAATGGCAAAAAACGGAACCCTTATAGATTCATCATGTCTGTATGTCTGTCTGTCTGTCTGTCTGTCTGTCTGTCTGTCTGTCTGTCTGTCTGTCAGTCTGTCTGTCTGTCTGTCTGTCTGTCCGTCCGTCCGTCCGTCCGTCCGTCCGTCCGTCCGTCCGTCCGTCCGTCCGTCCGTCCGTCCGTCCGTCCGTCCGTATGTCACAGACACTTTTTTCCGAAACTATAAGAACGATGCTATTGAAACTTGGTAAGTAGATGTATTCTGTGAACCGCATTAAGATTGTCACACAAAAATAGAAGAAAAAAAAACAATACATTTTGGGGGTCCCTCTACTTAGAACTGTAACTCAAAAAATTATTTTTCATAAAACCCATACGTCCCTATCTATGGTAGGTCTTCAAAAATGATATTGAGGTTTCTAAGATCTTTTTTTTTTAAACTGAATAGTTGGCGCGAGAGACACTTCCAAAGTGGTTAAATGTGTGTCCCCCCCTGTAACTTCTAAAATAAGAGAATGATAAAACTAAAAAAAAATATGATGTACATTACCATGTAAACTTCCACCGAAAATTGGTTTGAACGAGATCTAGTAAGTAGTTTTTTTTTAACACCTTATAAATCACGGAACCCTTCATGGACGAGTCCGACTCGCACTTGGCCGCTTTTTGTAATTCTGAGAACGGAAACGGATTCGTTTTCGGAGGCTACATGAATCATCAGATATAGATTTTAAGGTGCCGCATGAGTTCGTGCAAAATATCGATGAAGAATGAGAACTTATTAAATTACTCTATGTACTTATATTTAAAAAGAATGTATCATATTTTAATATAAATATAAATATGAAAAATTCAAATCATTAAAAAATTGCTTGATCATCTGAAATACGCATATTAAATATATTAAACCTCTCCGTGGCGTGACGTCAGAAGCGGGGAGCGCACGGTACTTACCTACCGACCTCACGCCATGAAGCTATGGTCGCGACATGAAATTTTACCTAATTATTTTTATACGGCGCTGCTGGGTATCGTTTTGCGAAATTGCTTATGCTATTCCTAAAATAGCGCCATCTGCGATTCTTTTTCCAAAGATCCATAACCAGAAACAGTTATTCTTTCATGTATTTTCAAAGAAAACTGACAGATGGCGCTGAAATCCTAGAGGCTTTGTAAATAAAGGGTTGCTCCCTAGCGCCACCTACGAATACGGGGGTTTGAGGTGGTCACATTTCAATGTATGGAGTTGACCTATCTGGTTATACTTAATTTATGGTATAAACTAGACGTTCGTGCGTATCTTCTGAACTTGGTCATATTTCGACGCGGCTGGCCACGGTCGTAGGCACCTAACTCCGTATAATGCCTCCGAGCGCGCGGGTCAATTAATGATTGTCGGGCGAAATGAGAGACATGGGAATTGTTAGTGTATCTTTAGCTGATTAGGATGAGTTTCACAAATACTCGCATCACTGATGAGATGACAGAATTATAATTTCAGTTATTAATGACACTGATATGCCGTCGGCGATGTCCGCATTGTGTTTAGGGGCGTTAGCCCACGGCGACTTTTTGCAGCGATACAGTCGCAAAACGCAATGCTGTCGCTGGCCATGGCCGTGTAACATAGCCCACGCAGACACGATTCTGCATCGCGATACACGCCCCCTTCGCTATTCCCTCCGCCGATATAGTCGCGCGTTTAGATCTATACAGAACCGATTCTGAATCGAATCAGTCCGAGTGCATCGCTACAGTCACGCGTTGCACATGTGACCAGCGGAGCGGCCACATGTCGCGATGCAGCGCAATCACTTAACGCGCGACTGTAACGCTACAAAAGGAGCCGTAGGCGAGTTCCCTACTAAATTAAAATACCAAGCTTTTCTTACGTCGCGGTATAATACACGAGCACTTATAATGCCGGTTGCATTGTTATTTATCGTGACTCGTGTGAACCAGTCACCGGATCTCATGAATTAAACCAATTTATCATGTATTTTTAGAGGATAAACAATGATAACTTGATAACTGTATCGCATGTACACAGGCAGCCTTAAGGGTTATAGGTAATAACACTGAAAATATTCGGATAACTGCAGCAACTCATCCGAATTTTGGTTAAGGATGCGAATCTTTTGTATATAAGAAATGGGTCAAGCTACACTGGTTATCCGTGGCGTGGTAAAGGGTAGTTCCCATTATTTTCAGCCTAAAATAATAAACGTTTTTCAAACAGCATCAATGGATTTTTTTCTGACATGAAGACAACATACGCAATCATGTTACACGAAGTCGTTATTCTAAATAGGTTAACTAGTGTAAATGAATTTAAACACGATCGTAAATTTAAAAATAGCCCTCATAAACGGCACAAGGTTGAAGCATCTAAGTTTAGGACGATTCGCAATTTCAATAGCCATTTGATTCGCGCTGATGGTATTCTCGTCTACAATAATAATGTACCTATGATAAGTAGTAGGCATACTTTTTATGGTCAGGGTCGGCGTTGCTTTGGTTTTCCCATAGATTTTCATGTAATTTTCATTTCCATATAGTCTAAGAGACGTGGAAGACGGACCTTCACCCATCAGATAACTTGATGAGACATATTTTTTATCAAATATAATTTATTAACAAACATGCCTATAATAATTAATAACTTGCCTATCGAAAAGTGTTCACAGCTATTTTTAATTGAATTAATTTTAAACATTAATTTTATTAAAATTAATTCAATAAAAAATTGCTATAAACACTTTTCGATAGTTTTTTGTAGTGGTAGATCCAAACAGTAATCCTCACTAGATGATTACTGTTCGAATGGGCCGGCTCGACCGGGGTAGTACCACACTCTCACAGAATATCGGCGTAAAGTAATACCTTGCTATTGCGTTTCGTACGGTGAGTGCCGAGATCCGGAGGACTATTCCCTCATCCCCATCCCATCCCCATTCCCCATCCTCCCTAGACTGGCAACGCATTGGCAGCATCTCTGGTGTTGCAGATGTCCATGGGCGGTGACCACTTTCCATCAGGTGGGCCGTCAGCTCGTTTGTCAGTCAATTGACATTTTAAAAAAAAGCAATCGTTGTATATGATACTGTAAAAGCCCGAACTATGGTAAATCATAAGATTTATCAATTCGTAATGGTAAAAGTCCGAAGCTAATCTTACCTAACCAACCCATGTCGGTAAATCCTAAGATTTCCAATATACGAGCTTTTACAGTAACATATCACACAATCGATGCCTCCTTGCTTTTGCTTGAAACTCCATCTCAATTTGTTTTGAGCATACATTGCGTATCTACAACACAACCGATAAGTTTTATGCCTTTTGTATCAATAATAATACTAGTGGCTCCGTGAGCTGTAGACCTCGCGACAAAAAACTAAATATAAAACAAAAACCCTCTGAAAAGTAAGAAATAATGATTGGCTTTGCGACAAACTTAACTTCGCCGTTGAAAAACTGATATCTCAATACATTGACATACGTAGAGTCAGTTTACCAACACCGCCAGTAACTTTGTAATTACAAAAACGTCCATATCTCCGCCATTTTGAAATATTTCGAAAAAGTGAATCGGCAAAAAAAAATTTTACATCTACCGAACCTCCTCAGAAAATTTCACGAGAATCGGTTGAGAACTGCGAGCTGTAGACGAGAACAAATGGACATCCGCTGGACATACGAAAGAATTTTTGCCCAAGTTGAAACGGAGATGATTCGCTCGCTTCGCTCGCTCGGTCGATTATACACAGTAAATAAAATATTCATGAGCACAATACTTGAATAACAAACGTTTTGTTACATTGAAACGGTACTAAATTCCGTGAAGCAACACAACGCATGTAAACAGAAGTGGGATACAATCGTATGACAGCAAAAAAATTTAGTTTTCAGAAGTGTGAAGCGTTGTACTGCATTTATGTGTTATTACCAAAAAAGTTATGCGTAATGTACCTATCTATACCTATACATATGTGTTTTTTTAATTGTTTATGGTAATTCAAATAAGCAATTAGACCGAGTGTCGTATTACCTACCAGAGACACTAAAAATAATTCGCAATGCTGTTTGGAATCTTTAAAAGAGTTAATTAAAATGGAATGGCCTCGTGATACTAACGGATTCGCAATTATTGAAATGGAACTGCTGTTAAATTCGTGAAATACACGAAGGTCGGGTTTTATAAAGATCCGTTCGAAGAAAATTCTGTCATGAATTTCAAAAATTGTACTGATTTACTAAGATTTCGTCTGACATTTGGTCTTTATAAAATCCGGCTTGACAGTTTTGTGACAAATTCAGAATTCTTAGTGGCTTCAAATTATTAGTTAAAATATTTGTGAAATGTCTAGACTATAAATTATTTGGAATATTCCTGTTTAGAAATAACGTAACATTCGAGAATAAATATTTAGGTCAAGGTTCTGAGGGCCAACAGATATGATTCTACGAATCTCATGATTGCGGTGGAAACAAATTCTGTCGAATACTTCAGGATTCACGGATTTTTAAGTACAGTTAGGGAACCGATTTTTGCGTTTTAATGCGCTGTCGGAAAACATTTATTTACAATCCGAGTGATAGAAAACAAAATCTTATTCGATTAAAATTTTTGATCACTCGAAGTTAAAACTTACTACGTTCTACCGTAGATTTCATCAATTCCGAACACTTTCGTAGGTACCCTCGGAAATTAAAAGTCGGCTAAAGTTTTACCACATTTGGGTAAGCCTACGGGCGTTCCAGCCGCCGAAACTCTTGTGTTACCAAATAGTAGTTTATGCAACGGTTGCATAATGATAGGCCTTAAAACACTAGTGCGGTTTTCATGAAACGAGCCGATAGGCGAGTTTCATAATAAGATCGCACGTGTGTTTTAAGGCCAAATTATGCAGAGTTGCATACATAACTTTATCTACACACATATTATAAATCCTCCATGATGGGTTCAGAAACAATATTTTCTGGCAACAAGTTATTTGTTGCAATCGTGGCAGCATATTTCCAATATCCGGCGCATTTTCACATCACACACACTCCGAGAAGACTACTTACTATTCATATTTTCAACTAAAATGTAAATTACAAACAACTTTTTCTATTCAATTCAAAAACAATTCTACTTTCGTTCAGCAAAACGCCAACATGGCCTTCCTCCGTCAAGACCATTTTTTTTTTAAATCATAGACAAACGGATGAAGTCTCTATTCTCACGTCACTCGAGATCAAATATTGTGCAGATTATATTAAAAAAACATACTGAATTAACGTTTCGTATCAATAACTGTTTTAACATCTATGGATACTAGAATAGAGACCACTTGAGTTTTGACAGCTGTTCCAAATTTAATCTCTTTTCTTTACTAAAAACGATAAAGAAGTCATGTTATTTCTTTATCGCAGCACTGGTTTTTCCTAATTGGTTGTCAAAATGGTGGTCATTTCCTAAGGTTTTTGATTAACCAATGGAGGTTTTATGATATGGGTGTAGATAAAAGACTTTTTGCATCATCTTGTCTCTCTTTTTATCAAAGCAAGAGACTATATTTTTAGAAATTTTGGTAACGCAAATGTAACGATAATCATCTGCGAAAACACAGATGACACATGAGACATGCTGTAAACGTCTGCGAAATTACCCTTTTATAAGTTACATGATCAAAAAGCCATATATTTTCTCGCGTAATGTGTTTGGTGCTTTTGCTATACCGTCTCATATTTCTTAATGATGTACTTACTTCTCTTCGGCTGTCTCCTCAACAGGCGCCTGCGGAGCAAGGGTGCTCAGATCAGGCAGTTCAACTGCCATAGTGTCCATAGCCATGTTCACTGTATCACTATCACTTATGTTTATACACAGTCATGCACATCAAGTTTAAGTTCATACGATTATTTTAACTTATGGAATCCTGTGAAAGACGTCGAATTAAGTTCTAGTTGGTATGAATTTTTAAAATTATGTATTTTAATAGTAATATTGTTTTATTGTTCAAAATAAGGATAATTCAAGTAGAGGACGAAGAAAATGATAGAAATAAGATGTTAAGTGCCTAGAACATTTACATTTTTCTTCATAACATAATAATAATCGCACTATTATTGCTATAGTCGGTTAGTGGGTATGCCTTTGGACTGGAATATCACACGAGAATGGCTGGAGGGGTCAAAAACTACGTGAGATGAAATCACCCAATCGAAATGAAGCAAAATTTCGTGCTGCTCGAGGATAAACAAAAGAAGCAATTTTTATTCACACCACACACATCAATCACTCTTGCACGTCTGACGGACGGGCAGACGGCCTCAATCATACCTAAAGTTCTATTTGAACACTAAAAACCTCTTGTTTATTCAAACGACATAAAGTGCAATTTGGATAGCAATGTAACGCAACTGAACGTGGAAGTTATACAATCCGCACTCGGTCGTAAACACTGAAACTAATATAAATATTTATTCAACGGTAGTATTTCGGGCCCGTTTACGAAATGGACACGGATACTCGCGTCTAGGATGTTTACATTCCGTTGTAACCTTTGGATGATACAATTAGTTAGGAACTTAAAATCGATGGACACAAATTTTATACAGCTTTTTATTAATATAATACAAACTATTCGAATGCACGCCGTGGCTTGCACGAATTACTGACACATTAAAAACCGTATAAGCGATGTAATACCATCAAAGTTCACGAGGAAACCCTAAAGGACAGCCTGCGTCGTGGCTGTTATATACGATCACATTTATGACTCGACTGTACTTTAGCAATATAAGGTACTCTTAGAAATTAGTTGGCAGATTGAAGATGTAGTAGTGCGCGGGCAAGATGTTGATAGATGGAGCGCAGTTCTCTCAAGGACTGGGAGAAGTAAGCTGGGTCGGTCCGACGACCTGGCTAAGGTTGCTGAAGCCGCAGCACACAAGAGGCATATAACCATTGCATTGTGAAAGTCCTAAGGGAGGACTGTCCAACAGTAGAGTTGAAATAATTACTCTCAGTAAATGATGATCCTGTTCAAAGCGCTGCTAGATTCATTTCATTTTATCATATTATGTGACGAGTAAAAGAGCCCACAGATGGCCAACTTGCTGAATAAATATGATTTTCAACGAATGAATTAAACCAAATATCTCTCAAATAGAGATAATACAATATAACGATGGTTCAGTTTCAGGAACCGCGCGAAAATTCAATGACGTGAGTAATTGGGCCACGTCAATGTCATGTGTTTTTGTTGTGAATCATGTGAACGGACCAACCGTGGCGGCGATTGATGGTTATTGTTACCCTTTAAATGTCAGCGCTGATTTAAAGGCTGATTTGAAGAAATTTGACAAGCATAACAAGATGAATCCAGCCCAATGAAATTAAGATAAACTGTGTTGCGATCCAAAAACTAAAGAGGACAGGGGCTCAGAATAGTAACGCAATAGAAAACAAGTCCGCGCGCACAATTTGAAGCAAAAAAATCGGAGCAATTTATGGCTCCCATAGTGTCATATGTCAAAGCGCACCGGTTTATTGCTTCACTTTTGTTAGGGCGGTTGTATGTAAACTATCCTTCTATGGTTTGTAATTCTATGGACTGAATAATGTTTATGATATGTCGAGAACTCTTTTAAATTTTTACCGCTGTTATGAATAACGCTACTTTTTGCGCAGCACGCAAACGTGCTAGAATACGCTTTGTTTTGCAGTTTATAAACAAATGTAACAACTAAATTGGTACAAGAATTTATTATCGCACAACTACGCCTTACTGGCTCTCAGTCTGTGCTAAAATTGAATGTGAAACCAGAATACCTAAAATAGATTTCTCATTCATTAGTGTCCACTACTTTTAAAATTATAAGACAGATCCAACGCCGCGCCGTGTTATCACATTACCTGCTTGCGAATACAAAAATCCCTTAAGTGAAATATGCTGAAAATCAGTGACAACATTTCATATTATGAAGTCATGGATTATAAATCTAGAGATCTTTTGTGTAGAATAAGCATCACATTCTACGGTACGTTTTGGGGCATCCATAAAAGTCACACGAATTTCAGGATTATTGGAGCCCCCCCCGTACTTGTCACATATTTTAAGGTTTTCAATAGATTTGAAGTTTAGAGTTTTAATACTTTAGATTTTTACATGACAATGTATCGTCAGGAAGCTTATGACTCGTCTCGCCCCTTGTCACACGATGTCACACTTTGATGACCCCCTCCCTCCCCCTTAACGTGTGACATAATTTATGGATGGTCCGTTTCCAGGTAAGTACAATAATCGCGAACAGATAGTTATACACGGGACAAACAGAGAACTACCCTTTTTCGAAGTCTGTTAAATCCATAATATCCTTTCAATAGCAGCACTAACAAGAGAGTCTAGTATGTACCGTGACGTTTAATTTATGAACCTCTACAGACATCCTCTTTCATAATATATAAATGTCAGTTATATTCGGTTGTGGTTGTCACGGAAACACCTTAGTGGCCGGTAACGACACCGCGATTGATTGTTTCATATATCTCGTTCGTAACGTGCAGGCTTCCTTTAGAGATCTATTACCTATTGCTTACTTGTACGTTTTTACAGATGTATTAGCGAGTCCGCGGTATCGCATAATGTGATCTTTTGTACTGGTGGAGGCCTATGCCTACCCGCCAAACGGGGTTAATATCTAAATTAATTTAGTTTATTTTTATTTTTAATGGTGTGAAACGGGCATTTTTTATTTTATTTATCACTACATACCTACCTATTATAAAATTAAAGGCCCGCGTCGCGTTTTTCTGTCGTCATGTCTGTATAGGCTAATCTCAGAAACTGCAGTAGAGATTTTGATACGGTTTTCACTACTAAATGGACTGATTCACGAGGAAGTTTTGTGTATATAATTTATAAACATTCCATGCATATTGGCTAAACTATGGCGATATTTGTCGATCAAGAAAAAACGTGCCTCTTGGAATATATCCTGAGCAAAGTCGGGGTTTGCCTTGTCTGACTAAGTATTTGACATTTCTAAGTGATTTACTATTATCGTCACTAAAATGCCTGTCACGCACGACTCATTAGTGGTTTAGGCATTTTAGTGACGAATTACCTAGTAAATCACTTAGCAGCACCGAATAGAGGTCCATGCTTCGCAGCATTCATAGCAACTGAGCAGCAGATCTCACTTGATTGTCTCGATAAGACGTTATCACCCGATTTGAAGGTCTGATAACTATCACTCTTCTAAAAATTAGGCACCCGATAAACTGTACTGTCAAGCTGTGCCCACGATTGCGTATGCGCAGAGCGCTCCCGTCTTTAATGTCACCTTAAATTGCATTAAAAAAATTGTAAGTAGGACTACTTAGGATGTTATTTAATCAACTTGTTGAATCCCATCAAAATACATTCAATAGTTTTCCTGCGATATCTGTTCAAACAGACAACACGAAAATTCTAAAAACGGACTTTTTCGGATTCTATGTATTACGTATACGTTTATTGCGTCCCTGTATCATTTCTTATTAAATAAATATATTTACAATAAGTTTTTGAAATCGGCTGTTTCTTCACCATTTATATAGCTTTAGTTCAAAGGTAAAACAAATTATTCTTAACTTCATTAAAAACGGTTTCTAAATTGTATGTATTTTATCGACCCTCTTAATTTTATTTTATATGCTTGTTGGAATTTTTGAAAATGGTTCGATTTTAGTTATGTTGGGACACTGATGACGCTGAAACTGTTTTCCCTATAAGAGTATTCCGAAAAATTTTAAACAATTTCGGTTCTAAGTTGATTTGCAATAGAAAGTAAACTAATTAATTGTTTTTATCTTCGTGGTAAGAGCAGGTAGGTATTGCGTTGAAAATTATCAAAATAAGAGGGTAATTAGGCTTAAAAACAAACGGAACTAGAATAGAACTAATTACAAAATAATTGATGCTGTGTCCTTTAAAACCGATCTAGAAAAATACACGCAACATTGTTATTTTTCAGTAAAAAAAAACTATCTATGATGTGATTAGTATAATAAAATTGACTGTTTAAAAAGAACCTTACGTTTAAACCACTACACTAAAACACTTTTTCCTCTAAGGACATAAAATCACTGGCCGGCAACAATAATAACATGCAATAGTTTTTATATTATGCGCGGTCGATACGTGTGCCCTGCGCAGTGCTCGCGTAGCGACTGAGTGCGGGCGGGGACGGCTCCGTTAGCGGTGAAATTACCCGATTATCGGGGTAATCCGGCGGGGTGAAATTATTAATCAATTTGGCAGATGAATAGGACGGACTGCTGTTATCCGTTGCAGTGCTTATTTGAAAAGGGAAGGTGCGAAATACATTAACTTTTTCAGCATTTATCTTGCTAAGCTTCAAGTTTGCTTACATATTTACAGACATACATCAAATAAGATCTTAAGAGTTACATTGCACCATTTCTACGGTCATGTTTTCTAACAATACTACGATAGCATTGACGAACAAAAGACTTACGAAAAATAAAGAGTGAAAAAGTCATTGACCTTACTACAAAAGTCAATTCGAAAACAATGTAACTTGTACTATTATTTATTCTGAAACAATGTCCAAATCAATCCCCTTCAATAGAAACACCGGCTAAAAAGTATAAGAGAACTGCCTCCCCGTCCCGCCCACGTTTAAGGGCGGAATAACATTGAATAAAAGCAACGCCATCCTCTTCTACGTTAACGTATTAGAATGCGATAGCATGTTCTCCGTATTTGAAGAATCTCAGACGTATTCGCTTCTTGTTACGGGGTCGGATCGATCGGCGGACAAGTTGGGCGATTCATCATGATGACGTCACATGTAATGCTTAGGTAGAATGGGAAATACGTTAGAACCACAAGGCAGATTGATTATCGAGACCTATAACGTCTTTGGTCGGGTCTCCTGCACCTGACTCATAGCGATAAGGATAACAAATAAATGAAATTGAGTAGAGGAATGAATGAATGAATGTCGTATTAACTAGAATATATGATCATATTCAAGTAGCTTCCCGCAATACATTCAGCCAATACAGGCATGTGAAAATTATACCTAGTACTTACGATACTAATGGCCGAACTCAGAAACGCCCCTTAAGCATTTGATAAGATGTCCGTTAACTAGTTGTCATCGTATACAAAAACGTCACTCAAACGTCACTTTAATTAAAGATCAATGAGAGTGGCCTTTGTAAATTTGGCCATAACACTATACTGCTTAAAATAACAATATAATATGGTGCCTGATTAGAATATGGCGAGACTGCAAATGATACTATAAACCAAAATTTCACAGAACTTTAATTGAATAAATATAACACGGAACATTTAAGGGCGTAGGCAGGATTCTGTTAAGGGGGGGGGGGGGGGGGCAGGCGAAGAAAAACCAAGAATACCTACCAAGTACCAAGAGTACCTAAGGCACATGCTGTACGAGTAATGGGATAGGTTACGTTAAAAATATAAAAAAACAAATATATATCAGTGTCCAACTGCATCTTCTAGAGGGGGCAGCTACCTCAACCCTGCCCGTGCCTCGCTACGCTCTTGGGAACATTGCATGAAACCCAGCTATAGATACCACCAAATCGGAAACACATGAAAAGAATCTATCCTATTGGCAGTCCCGCACTAGCTAATATAAAAAATATAGTACAGAGTACCCTCGGAAACTACAAGAATATATGTATCTATAAGGATAAGTAAGATAAGAAGTCCAAGTGCAATTCACTTTTCGAGAAAATATCAAAGTGCTACTAAAATAAAATAGAAGGCATATCGCTCATACGGTTTTTACGACGACACAGCTCGAAGGGTTCACTGCTGGCATTTCCATTACCCATTAACCACTTCAATATTTTGTCTGGAAAATACAGATCGATGGAACCCCTTCACTGTCTAGACGAACATCTTAGAAGGGTGTAGTCACACCATTCTAATGTAATAGAAACGTTGTTAAAGCCGAATGAACTTCCTCAAATTTTTGATTACACGAGGTAAACACTATTCATGACGTCAAACGTTCTTTTGACTTAAATAAAGCCAAGCCAGTTGAAATTTGCATCAAATCAGAACAGAGAGAAGATTTATATCATTGTACGTACTGGCGCTCATGGACTCCACTTACTGAAAGGAGATTATACCTATAACGTGCTCCTATTAAAAATACGCCAGGTAAATTAAAATTATTTATTTTGGTAGTAGGCTACACGGGTTCTTTCACATGTCTGAATCTACTGGCGTTGCAAAATATGACATCTGCTGAGAAGAATCGCCGCAAGAAACTCAGCAGTAATTATTTTTTCAACCAAATATTACAAATTAAAAACTAAAACTAAGACAAACTGCAAAAGACAAATCTAATGGGCAAAATTTACTTAAGTAGTTGACCGAGCGAGCGAAGCGTCTCCGTTTCAGCTTGGGCAAAAATGCTCTCGTATGTCCGGATGTCCGGCTGTTCTCATATACAGGTCGCAAATTTCAAGAGAATCGGTGGAGAAATACGACCTGTAGAGGTGATTAAGTAGACAACAGCGCCAGACACCCTATTTCTCACTTTGCTACTTGGCCAACAGAAGTCACGAGATGGGCTAAATAGCGTAAAATAATTAGAACAAACAGGATAAACATGGGCATTTGGTCCATACGATCCCAACCAGTGCACACTGCCCGTTAATGGCCTCTCAAACTATGCAAGTATAGCAATTAATAGGCAGCAAGTCCGACCTACATACGGTTTCCGAGCGTCCCATTTACTGTTCTTAACTGAATAAAATTTCCCGGTATAAGCTTAACTCAGTTGCGATGGTTAAAAGTTAATGTTTTGACTAACTTTGCAGGGTAAGTTGGAATTAGTTGATTTGGTTACCAGTTTCGCTCTGATATAATTCGATACATTGCTTTTGACTTCATTTGTTAACATCACTTTTAATACTGATGATTGCTTAGGATCCCAAATTAGTTCATGAAGGCAGAGGTATGATCAAGAAATTTTACTTTAAGTGTATGAATTCAGGAGATTACGATATTATTTTCAGTGAAACGACCGCTAATTACATAGATCTCCTTAAACTCTCCTTCTTCTGACATTTGTGAATAACAAATACCGACTAGGAAAATAAAATTCTTATTGTATTTTATGCATCAATTTGATATGAGTGACATTATTCGCGTTAACTATGGATGACATACGAGTTTAAGAAAGTTACTTGTTAAGGGTTGGGTATCGTAACGACTACATTGTCAAAACGACCAAATTATCATAAGGTCCAGATCTCAAAAGGATGTTATGAATAAATATTATGCAAATAAACTGTACTTGTACATAAACAAATTCAGTAAGTAAAGCTACCTGGTCTTTTTGAGATGTGGTCTATTAACGATGTGGGCTTTTCGAGAAGCAGTCGTTTTGCTACCAAGTCATTCGGAGATATAGGCTTTCTACGGAGATGGTCCTTCTGAGATCAGGCCCCCAATTCTCGGTGCATTCGAGATACTTTCGATTGCGAGATTAAACGTCAGATTCATACAGTTGTGTCAAACGACTGTATGCACAGACGTTTAATCTCGATTGTGAGATTATCTTGAATCCACCGAGAATTGGGGGCCTGGACCTTATGATGATTTGGTCTTCTTGACAATGTAGTCGTTATGATACCAACCCCTTGTTAGCAATAGTCGATCGCATAACTTACAAAAATATTTTTAACATGCATAGTTCAAACATCAAAATCTAAACGATTAACTGTCAAATGATACTTAAAATCATTTCAACCGTTTCCAGCGTTTAGTGTGTCATGCTGAAGTTACACACCAGTTACAAACTGTATTTCTGTTGTGTTGAAATCAAAGATATACCTACATCAAAAAACACGACATTCTCTTTTTAACGTAATTCCGAGAACTTTATGACTTACCCTCGTCGCTGTAAGTTTGATAAGCCTATTAAATATCCATTACTTTGTAAGGTAAAACATATGGCTTAGGTATCTAACAAAAATGTATGCGATTTGGACCATATTTCTTGCCTTTGAGTACACTTTAAGAAGTAAAGGGCACTCTGACCTACATTCTTCAGAAGGGCAAGTGGTAGTGCGACTAAGAGGGCAGGCTACGTATAGGGTTGACATTTTGTTTATAGTCGAGTCAAATACTACTATTATACTCAAATGCCTTGGATTGTCATTAATGAGGTGCAGCCCTAACATGCCCGACACGGGGATAAGTTAAAAGAGATAGAGAGATTCTCTTTCGTCGGCACTAGTGTGAGAGACGCACTTAGAGATAAGACGGCTTAACTTATCCTTGTGTCAACCGTGCTAGGGCCGTCTATATTCGACATTGCCTATACGATATCGCTAATTATTTGGCTACGATATGGTAGCTCTTATTAACTAGACAGCAAAGACGGCCACATTGTAAAACCATCGCGATATCTATCGCTTAGACAATGTCGAATAGAGGCCTTGGTCACAGTATGATCAAGTAAACAGTATTTTGTCATGGCGGCAGTGTCCTCGAAATAATTACCTACGGCTGCTCGGTATGTAAACACGCAGGAGGGCTGCCCGCTGACTGTCTTTCTTAGGTTATGGATTTGATATTGCTATATTAAATTTTTGCAGTATCTTTTCATGAAACATTACTGCAAATCTTGTAAGTTTCAATATAATTATTTCTACTTAGTTCTTATTTCTAGTTTCAAAAGTGACAAATGCATTTTATGTATTTTGCTTTTAATATATCAAAAACATCAAAAGTTCTCATGCCGGGGCCATAATTTACGTAAATAATAGCGTGGGAGCGCCTCACACCGTCCGCGCTCGTACACAACCGCGGCGCACTGGTGACTGTTGTGTACCGAAGTTTACCGAGATTTCGAAGCGCGACGTTTCGGCCGTTTGTATGAAGATGTTAATACTTACTGCTTTATTATTTTACTGATCCTTGGTAACGTTATTTGCAATACTAAATGAGTGCAATGAATAAATGAGAAATATAAGAAGACCTGTAACGTAAACGATTCTCTTATCTTATCTTTTCTAAACCCAAAACAATGCAGAAAGTGCGTTGTCATTATTCGATTGGGTTAACTAAACTCTACAATGTAAATGAAAACTCGCTTTTTATAACGCTTCTAATGAACAGAAGCAGCTATTAAGCCGGTTTAATCGCAGAATACCAATTAGTGCTAAACCTTTGAAGGAGAAAAATAAACGGCGATTGACTTTTGTTTTAGTCGAAAAGATGGATTTAAGAGGAGTGTGATCCTACGACTTTTCATACAAAAGGCGATAACGATTCCACCAATTTTTATTTACCAATGTTCACCAATTTTTGATAGGTTGTCAGTGAGAACAAAATCTAGGTCTATGCGTTTTGATTTTTTCACTATACTTAATCAATAAATTCAGTTTTATTGTGGTTTCAGTATTCTCATACAAAACTAATATCGACATTATTTGACTTTCTTGATCTTAAATCAATATTCAAAAAACGTATAGACCTAGATTTTGTTCTGACTGACAGAGACTATCAAAATTGGTTGAAAACGGTTAACATTTAAGGGGTGGATCTCGCTATCGCCTTTTGTATGAAAAGGTGGATTTTTGCCATTGGTTCACAGTCCTCTTAACCTTTGTTAAAAGGATAAAAATAAACGGTGACCATCTGAATTTAGTTTTAGTCGAAAAACATGGATTTAAAAGCTAGCTCTCCACGTTCCTCATTGAAACGGTAATCTTTTCATATAAAACGCACAAAGCGGTCAAATTTCTTATAACCGTATTGTACAGGTTCATACACAAAAGTATTTTTTTCCAATTCCGTCGCAACTACTATACATGTAGATATACCTTGCACCTGTGTATTGCACATGCTTTTTATTGCATTCATGAACACTGTGTAATATCTGATGACGTATTAACAGCAGTTTGAATCATCTAAGTTATAGCAGAATTCAATAAATAAGATAATTGTACGCGTCAAGTAAGCAATGAGGAAAAATATAAACCCGGGCTGCTAAAGGGCTTAAATGGCATGTTTATATTTTCCATAAGTGTACTGTACCTACAATGTAATAGTAACGCGCTCAGAATGACATGATAAAAAAATTCCAAGTTCAGTGCCGGTTGCCTGGAAAATGTCGTTTGACCATAACGTCCGCAAGTATTAATTATTAATGTAGATCTGTATATAATAACATATAATACAATGTAATATAATTAGATGATAATAATGCTAGTGGCTCCGCGAGCTGTAGACTTCGCGACAAGCTCAACTTTACCGTTGGAAAACTGTTATCACCTTACATCGGCATAGGTTGCGGTCAGTTAACCAACACCGCATATAAGTTTGTAATCGCAAAACCCCCATATCTCCGCCAATGTGAAACATTTCGAAAAACTGAATCGACTAAAAATTCCATATAAACGATATGAACCTGCTCACAAAATATCATGAGAATCGGTTGAGAAATGCGATCTGTAGAGGAGAACAGCGGGACATGGGACATCCGGACACACGAAAGTATTTTTATCTACACCCATATCATAAAACCTCCAAAGTGTAATCAAAAATCGTAGGAAATGACCAGCATTTTGACAACCAATTAGGTAAAACGAGTGCTGCAATGTTATTCCCGTATCGTTTTTAGTATAGAAATGAGATTAAATTTGGAACAGCTGTCAAAACTCAAGTGGGTCTCTATTCTAGTATCCATAGATATTAAAACAGTTATTGATACGAAACGTCAATTCAGTATGTTTTTTTAATATAAACTGCACAACATTTGATCTCGAGTGACATGAGAATAGAGACTTCATTCGTTTGTCTATGATTTAAAAAAAAATGGTCTTGACGGAGGATCGAATTGACGCCATTATGTTGGTGTTTTGCTGAACGAAAGTAGAATTGTTGTTGAATTGAATAGAAAAAGTTGTTTATAATTTACATTTTAGTTGAAAATATGAATAGTAGTCTTCTCGGAGTGTGTGTGATGTGAAAATGCGCCGGATATCGGAAATATGCAGCCATGATTGCAACAAATAACTTGTTGCCAGAAAATATTGTTTCTGAACCCATCATGGAGGATTTATAATCTGTGTGTAGATAAAGTTATGTATGCAACTCTGCATAATTTGGCCTTAAAACACTAGTGCGATCTTATTATGAAACTCGCCTATCGGCTCGTTTCATGAAAACCGCACTAGTGTTTTAAGGCCTATCATTATGCAACCGTTGCATAAACTACTATTGCCTAAGCTGAAACGAAGACGCTTCTCTCGCTTTGCTCACTCAGTCAAATATAAATCAATATGTTAAAGTTAAGTATGACGTGTAATGCAATTACTCGTAAATGATGTGTAGGTCTATTATAAATTCTAATATCCGGTATTTTAGCATGTAATACTATTAATTATGTGCAAGTATTAAAAGGCTGTAGCAGGTTGGATTGTCAACTTAGGAAAGTAGTAGCACAACATGTGATAATCCAGGGTTTATATACCAGCTTGGCTATACAGACAGTTATATCCTATAATCCTATTGAGTGACGCATTAACTAGGTAAGCACCTACTTTATTTACTTTCCTATAATGGTGTATTAATATTCATAAGCTATTATACAAGACCGTTCACAATATACCGAATAATCGAAGTACAATCATATACTTTTTTGGTGGTGTGTTACTTAAACACTATACTTACTTATTCAGTTATAATGGGACCAATTCGAAAGTGTATTGACTACATTTAAAAGTCACTTAACTTAAAATTCCAATATAATGAATGGTTTTACAACGGTTGCAAAACAAAATTATCAGAACCATTGCAAATGTGGCGTGGTACATTACAAATAAGGAGATACATGAACACCTAGATGTGCACACAGTTAAAGAAGAAATCCACATCACAGCTGTAAAGTACGAATCACGCCTGAAGCACCACCCAAATCCTCTGGCACCGCCAGTTAACAATAACTGGTTATCGAAGACGATTAAGAAGGCATAAATAACAACCAAGATTTGAAGTCACGCTTCTAATATCTGTCCTTAGAATGAGTGAGTGCCCTTGCTGGAGGGCATACTCGGAACTGTGATGATCATAGAACTCATCTGATTATAGTCGTTGGATGGATAGCAGATTTAAATTTGGAAAAATAAAAACGTACCTTAAAATAAGAAACGTCATACTTGATTTTGACAGCTATGTGTTATACAAAATCGAGTTTGACGTCGGATTTTAAATTAAGAGGACGCCGTTTCAAATTGGATCCAATATTTACACTAACAATAAATATAAAGTAGCCAGTTAAATTAGCGTTCCCCTAATTGGCGACGCTTACCAACACAATTAACCGCGTCACTGTCAAGCGTCACGCGATAAAATAATCCGGAAATTTTCGGTGATTTCTCCTCAGAATCATGAATACTACTGATTTTAACAGGCGAATAAACATTTCACCAAGTCATCTTTGCTACTTTTCATGTACTAGTAGCTAGATAAGAAAATATCTTTGCAAGAAACACGAGCAGGCCAAGAAAAAACCCACTTTTAAAATCGACCTAATTTCTTTACACAGCGAAATAGTAGGTACTTGGCGCATTTATTCCTCTGACATCTTTTGTGGACAGCTAGGTCAAGGCCCGGTATCATATAAGCTGCGAAGATGCGGAAGGGAGATTTTTACAGTACGTTAAATCAGGGGTATATTTTAGTCTAGGAAACTGTCATGCCCGGTTTACATTCTGTCATGTGCCCAGTACCATGGCGGGCGGCAGGAAATTAGACAAGAGAGATGGGCAACGCGAGTATGTCATCAAGAAAGCATAAAGAGGTTGCGTTCTTGATGACATACTCGCGTTGCCCATCTCTCTTGTCTGTGCGGAGCGATCCGTACTGACGGTCCGCGTGACACTAAAACCAGCCTTAGGTACATATTTACGCTGCCCACTTCCCTGGACTTCCACGGCAAGACCGGCAGGCAGGCGGTTACTCATGCCCGGTGTACATTCTGCCCATTTAGGTAGAATAAACATTTGACTTAGATTAAAAATAAAATTGGGTCCAATTCGAAACGGTCAAACAAACAAACTCGATTTTGTATGGCGCCAAGCTGTCAAAATCAAGTTTGACGTTTCTTATTTCAACTATAGGGACTTTTTAATTTGGCGAATACAGTTTCAAATTGGGCTCATTGTTTAATATTCAGTAATAAACACTTATAACCTTATTTTTACAGATCACGGGACCGGCAGCACATCTCATTAAATAAAGATGTTATTTATAGAATTTCTTTATCTGATAAAGCATGCAACATCAAAGCAATAATGAATGGAATATGAAGTAGCACAATCTGCGCAATACGGATAATTTGCATGAATTGTAGAAAACTAGAAACTGATGATCAATCTACAAGTTTCTGGCGAATTCGGTGTTATACAAGTGGAATATTTTATGACTTGATTAAGTAGTTTCAATGTAGTCCAAGGCCAATTGAAATATTTATTGCAATACAGGTGCGCATAAAAATTGGTCCTTCGAACCGGATAGCAACGAAAAACATATTGATTCATACAAGTTTTATAGAGCACAAACGAAAATAAACACAATATCTATTTTTTTCATTATATTTCATGTAGCAACTTCGTTAAAATAAGTAGGTCAAGCAAATAAAAGACAAAGACATTTATCACCTATGGTATGACGTCTATAAATTTAATAATGAACTGTTGTTAGCTTGTAAGTTACACCACACTGGAAATGCATGAGTCTCCTCAGACAATCAGCCTGGGAAACAATAGCGAACTTATCTGCAGGACAAAAACTGAATGCAGGTAAGGTTACAACTAAGCAAATCGTGAAGCGAGCTAGTAACGACATCTAGTGGTTAACGTTTGAACTTGTTATAAAAAAATCACTGAAAAACAGATAAAAGAACAAGAAGAAAAGCTCGATGAAAAATTCGATCATAATTTTTCGTCAAAAGTTTAGTTGTTGAGTAAGTTAAGTATTGCTGATTCAGGAACGAAATGCTTTTATAAGTAATTAGTGGAACCGTCACATATTTGAAGTTTCCCCGAATTATAATCCTGACCTAGATGGTTCGTCATGGAAAGACGTAAACAACTCTTGGAAGAAATATTAAAGATCAGGAAGCGAGATGGGTAAATCCAAAATGCGTTATAATATCAAAACAATACAATTTACAATATAACTATTCATCAGTCAAGAATTTAAGCAATGTGGGTGGTATAGATCTAATCTTGAATCAATCAAGAGCTTGTACGCCTACTAAAGATTTAAATTAGTATATGAGACGAGCCGAAGTACGTCAGTGTTGTGAAATGAGCGAAGTTGCAGAGGCATTTGACATTAGTGCGAATCTGATCGCATGATCCGCGAGCCAGCAACAGATTTTCATGACCAATGGAGAAGTTGCATGAAAATCAAAATGAGGTTTAAATGGGATTACAAATGTATGGGCAAAAAACTTTTCCTAAAGTATCACCTCCCAAACTATTTTACTCAAATTATCATTTGGCAAAAAATCACAGGTCAAAAACAGCTTAACGCAATTTTACAGGTAGCAAAAGTATTCTTTGACGAATAAGTACTTACGTAAGGGACACAAGTTAACCCTAACCGAACCTACCCATGACAAAGCAAAATGATGCCAAATGATAATTTAACCAAATTAATAAAATGATTAATTTTCATTAATTTTCATTTTCATGATGCATTCTTTTTTTAAATATCTTCATAAATGACGAAGTTATGATAGTTTTACCTCCGCTAGTTTCAAGATATAAACTTAATGTTGCTTATTACTAAGAAGCATATGCGACTATTGTAAGGCCCGCTCGATTTTTTTTTATCATTCCCTCACCATTGATTTATCTGATTATAGCTAACCCAATATCGTGAAGAAAATAATAGTCAGCTGACTATAAAGTAGTGGATTATACTTCAGCTTTCATGTTCTGGTGACCAGCTGATGTAACCCTCTCTACTGTCTCACATTCTATGTGCATGGGAGGTTTGCTTCTTATTTTGCGAGCTGCGAGCTGCTTATTTTACGAGTTATCTCCCGACAGGAAATGATTGACGAAATTTGTACCTGGCCTGGCTAATTTGTATTTGGACTAGCAGTGATAGGTAAAAATCAATTAAGTATGCGCAAATACGAAACGAAAGTCGTCGGCTTCTGTCAACGCCTACACTTATGATCATAAATAAATAATAAAATAAAATAAATAAATCAGGGGACAATCTGTACACAAATCCATCTAGTCCCAAGGTAAGCTCTAAAGGCTTGTGTTATGGGTACTAGACGACGATATACATATACATACTTATATAGAGAAATAAATACTTAAATATATAGGAAACATCCAAGACTCAGGAACAAACATTCGTGTAATGTTCATCACACAAATATTTGCCCTTACCGGGGATCGAAACCCGGGACGCTAGCTTCGGAGGCAGGCTATCCGCGTCCGCGTCGTCCAAATATGATATTACCGAGGTTTTCAGTGTCATGTCATATCGAGCGAATAAATCTTTGCCTAGCACCTTCGTCCTTGGTTTATTTATAAACAAACATCGGTAACTATTATGCAATTCGTGGCACTTAAAGGGTCGGTTGGTACTAAAGTGAGTTTATTTTGTATCTTTTTTGGATTCACATTTATTTTGTATTCTGGTCGTAAAGAACTTTCGCTACAAACGTTAAAAAATGGCTGGGATAGTAGCGCTACGAAAAGGTAGGTACTTAATTAGTTAACGAGTATGCCCTTGCGAAATATACCTTCCGCGTCAGACTGTATACCCCGGTTTGCATAAACTCATGGTAATGGTGGTCTATTTATAATAATAATTCTTTATTTCAGACATCTATTTGAGTATTCACCAACGATTACTTTTGGAAACGCATCATCGAAACTCATAGCCGATAATGTTTAAACAGCTTAATAAATCATTGATTTGTTTTCATAGTACAGAAGCTTGAAATAAAGTCGGATGATTCACTCTGATTCATAACTATTTAATATTGCATTCCGCACTCATCATACAAGTCGGAAGTTGGTTGGTTTCATATCATGCTGTTCTGTAGCGAGTATCACAAGTAAAACATAAAAAAAATAAGTATGTAAATAAATGATAGGACGCTGCTCCATATGTTTCCGATGACAGACAATATTATGGATACCTACATTACATTTATCATCGACCATAGTGATCGCGTATGACAGGATTTCACTGTTACCTATCTATTAGAGTATGAGGATGGTGCACTAAACGACCATACCACAATCCTAACTAGTGGTATTATAAATACTTTTCCACGTAATGCGTCTCAATTAACCTCTAAATATGTCCTGCTCGAAATAACCGCGCTATTTCGAGGCATCGGCGAAGACACATCAATCACGCACAAACAAACATACCAACAAGTGGGGCAGGTAAGCACCGGGTGCCACGTGATTTGAACCGGGTATTTATCGTGATTGGATTTATTTCTTTATTGCGCATTAATTACAAATATTTCAAGTATGACACCTATCTAGGTTAAAGCCGATTGATTCCGATAAACTAAATAAACACACACACACACATATATATTTACATTTTTCGGTACACGGAACGTGAACGTACCGCCGGTAATTTAGAGGATCGCACCCCTGGTCCTTCGAACCCGCGTCGTCACGGGCGCGCCAGTGCGAGTTATATTTGACGAACAAATATTTGCTTTGCGCTAAGAGTTTCGAAGGAAACATCTTTATATATATAATTCTTCTGTGAGTGTGTATGTCACTGAACTTCTCTCAAACGACTGGACCGATTTTGATGAAATTTTTTGTGTGTGTTCAAGGGGATCTGGGAATGGTTTAGATTCACAAATCAGGCCGGCAGATGGCGCTGCAGTCCGTATGCAGGACAACGTCTGACGGGTCCGCTAGTATTTATATAAAACTGGACGTCTTTGATGATGCGAAATTATTTACGGACCGTTCAGGCTATAATCGGAAAGGGTCACTTTAAATTCTTTGTTTATAAATAACTGTTATGACGAATTTTCGTGCGCAATTCGGGATGTATCCAGGAATGCCGCGTTCTTAGGAAAGGTGATGTCACTAAAGCAGCATTCTTCCTCTTCCGATAATTATGAGTAAAAATATCTATACAGCTTTCCCGTCTATCGCTGATTGGCACATCGATTTGTATACCCCTTATATCTCTAGATATAAGTATCTCCTTTTCATGTCCATAAGTCATCTATATGTATATGGATCCCTGTTTCGCTTAGTCACGCCACAACTTGCGAACGACTTTACCGATTTCATTCGTCTTTATTTTAAAGCTTTCTAATACTTTATAGAAGGTTTTAACCAGGAGAAAAATTAAGAAAATTGCGGAGAAAATTGGATAATCTCAGAAATATGTACGACTAGTTTAACTTCATGCGTTAGACTACTTTTTCTTGGAAAATGCACAGTTCCCGAGTTCCACGCGGACAAAGTCGCGGGGAACAGCTATCCATTCATATTTTTGATAAATGATGGTCATGAGTAATGAATATTCTGGCTTTCATATTATTTCCAATTCCAGGAAAGTTTATATGAAAGAAGATTGTAATTAAATTATAATCCCCGGCATAAGTTGACCGAAAATTTGGCGCACCTTCGCGCACGTACAAGTATGGTTACTTCGCGGCACGTAAGTTGAAATATGACCTTGAATGCGCAGAACACATTCGGGTCTCAATCGTAGTGCGGGATGAGGTGCGACGCGGGAGGCCGCGCTTAACCATAGTTTTACCAGCGCGGACGACCGCCATTTTGGGTCAACTTACGTGCCGGGGATTATACACGGTTATATTTCTTGCCCTTCACTCGCGTCGATTGTAAACTTGTGGGATTAAGCGTGCAAGCTCGCAAATGGTAACTGCTTATGGCGTTTTAATTGGATGTCTTTAATTCGCTAATTTCAATTCATTCGTGAATTAATTGGCGATCGTTTCATGAGTATCACAAGTAAATGTTTACAGTAAAAAACCGGACAAGTGCGAGTTAAACTCGCGTGGAGAGGGTTCCGTTCCGTACATGATTATCTGAAATTTACTAGGTTACCTTAAATACCATAGACTTCTTATAGGTTTTCCTGTAATCTATAGGCAAAGATCTATTTTCTGTATTTTTTTCAAAATTTTAGCCCCAGTCGTTTCGGAAATAAGGGGGGGGGAATGGTCATTTTCCGCCTATTTTCCTGAATAACTTCTAAACTATTTTACTTAAAATTCAAAAGAAAATATATTTAAGATCCTCACAATAAGCCCTTTCATTTGATATGTCACACGGTATAGGTGGCATAACTTTATTTTTTAATTTTCTAGTTTACCCGCAAAAAGTGGCCCCTATGTTTAAAATTCATATATTTACGTCACGCGTCCGTGTTGCGGTCACCAACTTACATATGAATACCAAATTTCAACTCAATCGGTCCAGTAGTTTCGGAGCAAATTGGCTGTGACAGACGGACAGACAGACAGGCAGACACACGAGTGATCCTATAAGGGTTCCTTTTTTCCTTTTGAGGTACGGAACCCTAAAAAGTTAAAAGCTTGTCTTTGGTAATTTTATTTAGGCCAGTGGCCTGTTTCACGATCCAGCACGTCTAGCACGACCTGCCCGCGAGTCGTTTGTCGCTCAGTGCATCCCTTACATACTAGAGCAATCATCAATAAAAGTAACCTGTTACTTTTATTACGTTTTTAAATTATTTCAAGTCATCCTGACTAAAGATTTTTAGCTTCAGTGATCCGTTTTAGTTTAAATAATGTGCATAAATGTTAGCATACTGATTCGCGTGTTATGTCCGGTGTAATTGGGAAAAACCCGCGATCAAGCTATTTTTCTTAGTGTGTGTTTTCGTCTCACCAAACGCTCTGGATATTTGGGATAAGTGTCGGACCAGATTGTATCTTTCGGACAAAGTGAACAGTGACAATAACAATAAAAAAAATCATAGTTTGTAACCTAAAAGAATTGCAATTATTCTTGCTCACTCATGGACCTGTATTAGCGCCATCTAGTGTAAAAAGTCTAAACTACTATCGTGTCTAGTACCCTAGATCGATGTAGCACAAGACCGACCTCGGCGACCCGAGCGCAGTGCAGTGACCGACCGTGCCTGGAATTGCGCGGCGCTGCCGAGAGAGGACGCTAGGAGTAACCCGCAACTCGTAATTAGCGTTGACTTGTAACGAGTTGGCGGCGCGTTGGCCGCGTTAACTTTGCGTTATGGATGCAATTATATCATCTTTAACGACTAAGGCCGGACCCGTAAGGGATGAGGCAAAGGCGCCTAGCGCAGGTAGGGGCATAAGCCAAGGTGGAGCTGGACACCCGAAGGGCACCATCCGATCTCTTCCCCCCGGGTCGAAGAGAGGAGGCACCAATCTCCCTGAGAAGGGATCGAAAAGTGTCGGCGCCCTGAAAGTGGTCGGTGGAACCATGGCCGGTAGCCAAGGAGAGGGCATAGGCACTCCTAGTCCGAGCCCAGTTACCCCGAAGCCTGCCCCCGAAGTATGTGTGCAGAATCCTACGGGAAGCAACACACAGGCTGACGGGGGCTGGACAAAGGTGAGCAGGAGGCAGAAAAGGAGGGCCAATGCTGCAAGGGCTCGGCCCCAGCCTTGCCTTCGTTTTGACGCTGGAGCGCGTCAGAGTGGGGGCGGGTCTGGGGAAGAGCCTTTGGTGGCCCCGTTGAGGTCACAAAAAAGGCCACTGATCGGTAGTGGCGACTCCCCTCAAACCGTAGGCGAGCCCAAAAGGACGAGAGTAGGGTCGTATGCGGAGTCGTTGTCGGGTGAGAGGGTCGCCATTGTACCGGCGGTCTTTCCGGCCAAAAGGGTCCTGTTGGGCCACGTGGGGGCTATACAGGAGGCTGTCATTACACGCCTGCTGGATGCTTCCGACCCGCTTCCAAGGATCACTTTTGGAAATATAGTGGGGGGTGCCTTGCACATCAGTTGCGGTGACAAGGAATCCTCTACGTGGCTCAGCGCAGTAATCGGTAAGGAGAAGATTGCTGAGCTGGATCTCAAAGTCGTGGACGCCAAGGATCTCCCGAAACCGGTCAAGATGGCCTGGAAGACGAGGATCATTGGTGTCCAAGACAATAAAAAGCTGCTGAACCTCCTTCAGCGTTATAACCCGTCCCTACATACGGAAGAGTGGAAGGTGGTCGACACCTCGATGGCAGAGGCCAGCTCCCGGCGAATCATTTTGATGGACCGAGCGTCGGCGAATGTCATTCGAGAGGCCGGCTATCAACTCCATTCGGGGATCGATGTCAGCACCTTCAAGCTCCTGGAGGATGTCGAGAAGGACCTGAAGAGTGCTGATGACGGTCCCAGCGCCACCACCACCACCAACACCAAGGTGGATACGGTGCCTGAGGACGAGGAGGTGACTCTGGGTGCGGGCAATCGGGCGGGGGTGAGTGGCGGGCCGCGTGGGTGTCGGGAGTTGTCACCGGTATCGGTGACGACTTCTGAGAACCTGCGCGACCTAGCCGAGCTCTACCTTGACGGAGGCCGCTCGTCACCCATATCCCAGGACGTCCAGGACCAACTGGAGTCAGAGGAGGCTGCTGACCTCAGCATGCCTCATCAAAACTAGGCGCCGTAATGGACGGAATAAGGTGTGTACAAATAAATCTACAACACAACAAGGCTGCCACAGCCCTTCTGGCACGGCAGTTAAAATGCGACAAATATGATATTGCCCTAATTCAGGAACCCTATATATATAGAAGTGAAATCAGGGGCTTAGGCGGTACTGGGGGTACCATTTTCTACCTCTGTCCCGAAAATAACATGAGGACTTGTGTATATGTCAAAAATGGCATCAATGCCATGCCCTTAAATGCTTTATGTTCCAGGGATCTTACAACAGTTAAGATCCAGAAGAGGGGGGTGGGCAAGACACTCATCATCTCATCTGCCTACCTCCCGTACGAGGCGACGGACCCGATCACACCACAGCTACGGAGTCTAGTTGAGATGAGCAGCCAGGCGAACACTGACCTGATCATTGGCTGTGATGCCAATGCACACCATGTTATCTGGGGTAGCTCGGATGTCAACAGGCGAGGAGAGAAGTTACTGGACTTTCTGGTGAGCTCTCCTTTACAAATACTTAATAAAGGCAATAACCCGACGTTCGTCAATGCCAGACGAGGTGAGGTAATTGATATAACGTTAGCTACTAACAATACATGTAAAGAAATAGTCTCATGGCGGGTATCTGATGAGATCTCATTGTCAGACCACAGATACATATGCTTTAGGTACAAAACCATTATACCAATTGAAACCGTACTAAAAAGAAACCCTAGGAACACTGACTGGATATCTTTTAAAAGTGACCTTAAAGCAGAGCTAGGGGATCCAAAAGGTAAGCTTAATTCTATTACTGATATTGAATCTGAAGCGGACAATCTTGTACAGGCTGTTTATACGGCCTGGACCAAGAACTGCCCAGAAAAGAAGGTACTAGCAAAGAAGATACCGTGGTGGAACCCAGAGATTGCGAAACTTAGGAGTGAAACCAGAGCTATCTTCAATGACGCAAAAGCCTCGAACAACTTCGAGGATTATGCTCGTAAATTAACAGAGTTTAACAAGGCAGTAAGGAAAGCGAAAAGAAAAGCATGGCGTAATCACTGCGACCAAGTGGGCTCATTACCGGAAGGTATGAGACTCACAAAGGCATTAGCCGTTACGAAATCCACTCCCCTAACGACCATCAAAGATGGCGAGGGGAGATTGACGGCAACGGGGCTAGATACCCTTAAAGTAATGTGTAACACACACTTCCCAGGCTCAATTATATACCAGGGCGAAACAAGCGGTGAACCGATTAGTATGGTTGAGCAAACCACTCAAACAACGAGACATAACTGGGATACCGCCAAGAAAGTAGTAGATCACACTAGGTTAAAGTGGGCCATATCCACTTTTCAGCCATATAAAACACCAGGGCCGGATGGGATATATCCTATTCTACTACAGGAGGGCGCAAATGTACTGATTCCACATCTCAGCAGATTGTACAGAGCGTGCATAGCCTTTGGACACGTACCACGAGTATGGAGGCTGGTAAAAGTAATCTATTTGCCAAAACCAGGTAAAGCAGACTACACTGAGGCCAAATCGTATAGGCCAATAAGTTTGTCGTCATTCCTTCTAAAAACCTTGGAAAAGATGATAGATAGACATATAAGGGATGGGCCGTTAAATCGGAATCCGCTGCATAAACGGCAATGCGCCTATCAACCGGGGAAGTCTACTGACACGGCTTTACACCTGGTGGTAGGTAAAGCAGAAAAAGCCCTTGAGAGCAAGGAGCTATGTCTGGCAGCATTTCTGGATGTAGAAGGGGCATTTGACAGAACAACGTTCTGTGCCATCAATATAGCTGCTGCGAATCATGGCATCGAGCCTACCATATGCAAATGGATAGACAGCATGCTAAGCAGCAGGCTAATAAAGTCAACCCTACTGGGTGATGAATTAATGGCTACAACAACCAAAGGATGCCCACAGGGAGGGGTCTTGTCACCAATTCTATGGAGTCTGGTGATAGACTCCCTCCTGGAGGAACTCAACACTGGCCCCATGTACACAGTAGGGTACGCAGATGACCTAGTGATACTTGTCAACGGCAGGTTCCCATACACAGTATCAGAGATCATGAATGGGGCCTTGGTAAAGGTGGAAAACTGGTGCAATAGACACTAGCTATCTATTAATCCAAACAAAACAGTGGTAATACCGTTTACCAGGAAAAGAGACCTTCGAAACATGCAGCAACTCAAACTGTATGGTAAGGTTATAGCACTGTCCAGTGATGTGAAATACTTAGGAGTCACACTAGATAAAGAACTGACCTGGAAGAAACATGTAGACAGTGTCACAACCAAAGCTCTCAGAGTATTTGGCATGTGTAGATCTGCCTACGGAAAAACATGGGGCTTAAACCCTAAGGTACTAAAATGGATCTACACTATGATGGTAAGGCCCATTATCCTGTACGGCTGCTTGGCCTGGTGGCCGAGAACAAAATTGAGCACATGCAAGGACTCTCTATCGAAAGTACAGAGGACGGCATGCATGGCCATAACTGGGGCGTTCAGGACAACGCCGACGGCAGCGTTGGAAGTTCTCCTAGACCTACAACCACTGCATATTGCCATACAGTCCGAGGCGCGCAAGTCACTACATAGGATGAAGGTGATGGGCATATGGAGTGACTTGGCGCCGAGGAGCAGGCATACCAACATAGAACCGAATAGAGTTCTGGACGGACTACTTACTATGGGCTGCGATAAAATGCAGTCTAGGTTTGTTTTCAGCAAAAATTTTAATGTTCACATTCCGACTAGGGTCGAATGGAATGAAGGGCTGAAACCACCAAATGGGGATGGCATCACATGGTATACGGATGGATCAAAAATGAACTCCGGTACTGGAGCAGGCATCCACACCCAAAACTACAACAGTAGCGTAAGCATGGGCAACTATGCCACCGTCTTTCAAGCAGAGATGTATGCAATAATTGCCTGTGCACAGGAGAATATAAACAGGAGAACACGAGAGGAAAATCTCTATATACTCAGTGACAGCCAAGCAGCACTCAAAGCGCTCAAGTCGCCGAGAGTGGACTCAAGACTGGTCTATAACGGTGTCCAAGCATTAAACGAACTTGGTAGACAGAACAAGGTGACACTGGTATGGATCCCAGGACACGAAGGCTTCACCGGTAATGAGACAGCGGACGAGCTTGCAAGGGAAGGGTCAATGAACGAACACATTGGACCGGAACCCTTCGTGGGACTCTCACAGGGAACCATAAAAACAGCCCTAACCAACCATACCAGGGACATCCACCACCTAGAGTGGAATTCCTTGGCTGGCCTAAGGCATTCAAAGTTCTTTACAGGGAGCGTAGACTCAAGCTGGACCAATAAACTTTGGAAACTCAGCCGTAAACAGCTCAGATACATAATCGGAGTATTTACGGGTCACTTCGGGTTCAAGTATATCTTAGCCAAGATGGGACTGTCTGACAACACAAGCTGTAGAATGTGCGGCGAAGAGGAAGAAACAATGAAACACATCATGTGCGAATGCGAGGCCCTCGCCAGACTAAGAATGAAAATACTTGGCAATGGTTATCCAGAACCAGGGGAATTCAAGGCACTACCACTGCGCTCCACAAGTCACTTCATTGAAGTGGTGGAGAATGCTATGGATAGTGCTTAGGAAAACGGGGTAATTACACAAAAGATCCCATAGGGTCGAAGTGTATCCGCAAGGACCCCACCCTCTAAGATAAGATACATACTTCACTAGTTTGACAGAGACGCACTGAGCGACAAACGACTCGCGGGCATGTCGTGCTAACCCCCCAGAAGTTACAATTTTACAGACAAAAACTGGCCACATTTTAAGGCAAATGTATGGGATCTGTCATTGGTGCTGCCTTGCCTGCCTGCTGGCGAAATCATCTTTAAACACTTCTATGTCTTAATTTTCGAAACATATGGATCTATAATTAATAACACTCTTATATCACGCCCATACTAAAAACTTGACTAATTTATATTTTACGTGTAGTGTGTTAACTTATATAATTCATCCGTTTTTGATTTTCCCCATACAAATAACGGCACAGTGCTTCTCGTTCACTCCGGTGCAAACTGACAGAGACCGATCGCTCAAGGTCATTGGCTGTTGTCAGCGTGTTAAGGCAATAATAATAAGAGGACTCACTGGTCATGATCGTGGAGGTGGCGCCGGGGAGCGCGCGCGACGGGGCTGCGCGCAAGCAGGCGCTGCGTGTCGGGCGCGCGCGCACGAGCGAGCGCCGCTGCCGCTTCCGTCGCCGCGTCCTCGTCGCACAGCGATGTGTCATCCTCCGCTGCAGATCAATACTATTGTTACTGCCCAACGATCTCAAAAGAAGGATATAACGCCATCTATATTTACAAGTTTATAAAGTACAAAGCTCTATTGCCAACCAAAGTCTTACTTTGCCTGATTCATCGCTGTCTTTCATTGCTCGCTAGGAGCTACGAACCACAAAACCAAAACGCATGAATCAGCCAATAATGGACCTGTTTTCAATGTCATAAGAACGCCAATGTCGGCAATATTTACCGAGTATGCGATGGTGTCATTTGACACCAAAAAAGTGAGCATCGCGAAAATCACGTTGGGCAGTTCCTTCCCATATATTTCTATGGTTACTGCCTATCAACTTTTCAGTGGACACCAGTGGATTGCTAAAGCTCTCATCGCATTGAAAAGAGTATAGTTTTGCTTGGATAAGCACTTTGATAGTTCACAGGAAAGTTAGTAGATAAGCAGATGATTGCATTACGTGGGAATCGTTAGATAAAGCTCCTTTGCAAACCCCAATTATTGAACCATAAGTTTAAATAATCGCGTTAATTAATCGAACGTCTGCCCACCCCATTAGGGATTTCGGGCGTGATGCTATGTATGTATGTATGTTTTTCAATACATGATCTAGCGGTCTCCTAATGTAACACGGATATTAGATCGGATAAAAAAGTATGTTTTACATCATTTGACAAGACTTCGTAACTTCCGAGCATGGCTCTTCGACATACATTTTAATATAATAAAATTGTGTCAAATGGTCACTTGACGATTAAGTCACCTGATGACTTAAATTACATCCAGAACAAGCACGAACCTTGAACCAAGTTTTTTTTCCGACTACTTTCGAAATATGCTATTATAATGAAGCTAATATAATGTTTTAAAACGGTAAACATTGTTAAAATCTGCAATGCGACACTCCCTATCAGCGATACGAAGGATTCCGTTATTTGGTTTGATGATACCATTTAAGTAATGTTAAGATCTACTCAAATAACCAAACGCGTTGGTCTAACAATCACTTCCTTTCTTGACACAAGTCTGTTCATGAATGTTATTTAGTTTGTATTAATTATTATAACTCGGCTTTATTTTCATCTCCCATTTCTATTGCCTGATTAGGTTATCGTTGGAGTTTAGTTCACAAGTAGAGTAGTGTTAGAGCCAAACAGTAATCCTCACTGGATGATTACAGTTCGAATGGGCCGGCTCGGCCGGGGTACTACCACACTCTCACAGAATATCGGCGTAAAGTAATAGCTTGCTATTGCGTTTCGTACGGTGAATGACGAGATCCGGAGGCCTATTCCCTCGTTCCCATCCCATCCTTATTCCCCATCCTCCCTAGACTGGCAACGCATTGGCAGCACCTCTGGTGTTGCAGATGTCCATTGGCGGCGGTAACCACTTTCCACCAGGTGGGCCGTCAGCTCGTTTGTCAGTCAATTGCTATACATATAAAAAAAACAATAAAAAGAGTCCAGCACGTCTAGCACGACCTGCCCGCGAGTCGTTTGTCGCTCAGTGCATCCCTTACATACTTGACTAGTTAGACAGAGACGCACTGAGCGACAAACGACTCGCGGGCGTGTTGTGCTAGCCCCCCTGAGTGTAAACCCTGTCTCGCAAATCAGACATTTTTGAAAATGATGCGTGGATATGTATTTTATTTTATGTTACCCTATTACTATCAAGTTTTCGGTAATGGAAAACAACACGAGGAAGCCTGACCAAATCCGCAAATCAATTCAATGACAAATTTTTCTTACATTTATAGCTCTTAAAAAAAATTGTGACCTACAAACATATAAGACGGACAGACAGAAAGATGGGCATAGTGAAAGCCGATTTTTAAATTCTGCTTTTCACATCATTGCCCCTAATTAAAATGAATAGATTATGCTTAGAAAGTTTGTCCGTTTTCAATAATAATGTTAATATGTAAATGATATTTTGTATAATAATGTTGTAAATGTATTAAATATGATAATGTTGTATTGCTATGTAATTTATTATGCAACATATTCAATGGAGCAAAACAAAGGCTCCCCAAGATGTCACGTCAACTTACTGTCGTATACAAACGCCGGATTCAGCATGTTATCGGCGTTTCTGAACGCAGCCGAAACAAAACAACATGGCGGGCGGAATACCAACTGTCAAAGTCAAACGTCAAACTTGCACGGCAAAACAATTGAATTGAAACAATAAAACACAAATCAAATTGACACTTTTCTTTGATCTCATCTATTTTTGACTGAAACTTCTTCACAAACATTAAATAGATATTCCACGACTAGAAACATCACTGACCTACACTATACTAGATGTGAAACTGGAATGATGGCCTAGATTTAGATCTATTGTATGCTAAACTCAAGGAAAAAACCTTACAAAACGGTTACCTGACGAATTAGTTGGCGAAAACTAGTTAAAATATAAAAGATCGTCTTCATATTATCTCGCTCATTCTAAGAAAAGTAAGGACACGTTTAGATAAGCCGTTCAAGGCTTCGGCACAACGAAACGCGGGTCGTGTGCGGACCCGCTTAAACAGTATTAAGTACTTTCATTTCAGGGTCCGCGTGGCTGCTGAGCAGGCCTGCATCGCTCTAGAGTTTTTTCTTTTAACTAGTAATTTTGCAATAAAGGATTTTGAAGAATACATACATACATACATACATAGCATCACGCCCGAAATCCGTAATGGGGTGGGCAGAGCCACAAGACTAGTGGCCACGTTCGATTAATTAGTCCTAAGATGGTATGATGAACCGTATGGTGACAGGTGATCAGCCCATCGCCCATACAGATGGTCCACCATGTTGGAGAGGACCCGTCCCTTAGTCGACTTTTACGACATGCCAGGATGATAAGCATCTGCTCTGCACGCATTCTATGCTATTTCTTCACTCCCAGTGCAGCAAAGGAGTAGAAGTTAGAAGAATGCTCTTGCAGATAAAACTGCCTAAAGGGTAGAAGTTTTAAGTGTAGTGTGTGATTATGATGTAAGTTCAATATTTGCATGTCTTTACGACACAACGTTTGACCAAAAAAATCACTTATTACTGAGACCAGATTAGGCCAAAATATATTACCGAAATAAATACCAGGTTACCAGGATCTGATGACTGATTCAAATATATTAAGTGGTAACTAATGTTAAACAAAAATGGTATTTTTTATCTACTGTGCATCGAGCTTTATGTTCACAGTTCTGTTTGCGTGATAAAAACGTGTTGCGTAAAAAAAGTGTTTTGTTTTGACATTCTTTAGACTTAGTGAATATTCTGGCATTCTTAGTCTTCAACTATGGTCTTCTAAAGTTTACGTGCAGTGCATATCCTTTCTATTTTTGTACTCTTGTTTGTTATCTCTGCCTTCTAAGCTTTTCCGGGAGCGATCATAATCATTATCATTTCAACCCGGGGACGTCCACCGCTGGACATAGGTATCCCCCAAAGACTTCCACAATGATCGCACGCCTGCCATGTCCAACGGCTTCCAGCGACCTTAACAAGGTCGGCGGTCCATCTTGTGGGGGCCGACCCAGGCTGTCTCCCCATCGGCCATCAGGTCTTCGAGCTATGTGCCCAGCCCATTGCCACTTTAATTTGCGAGCTCTGAGAGCTATGCCGGTAACTCTGGTTCTTGTACCGATTTCCTCATTTCTATCAAGCAAAGACACTCCAAGCATAGCACGGGAGCGATCTCTACTGGGCAATAAGACCGCCCCGATTGTGTACCTTGGAACTTAGTGCTTTACTGTTGTGTTCCAATGTTTTATGCGGCGTTCAATAAAGATTATTCGTAGTATTTATTTTTACTGTAATGTTTGAAAAACGATGGTGTTATCCTCAATATAACTCGTCTTAGCTTGGCTACCTTGTTAGCTTGACTAAAACAGATGGCTTTGTTGAGACGGAATTCATTATAAATAAAAAGTAACGACACCAACGCCATCTACTAGCCAGCGGAAATAAAGTGTAGCACGTTAATGATGACATTGACTTATCTGATTATATGTGATCTATGGTAAAAGCGAAACAGGCTGATTATGACGATGATGATGCTGGAATACAACAATAAGTCTATCTCACTCCAACTCACTTTTTTTTGTGAATCTTTCTCTATCTTACATCTTTATATTAGTTTTTTTATTCAACAGCGCCTTGAACCATAGAGACTTAGTTACAAGGACCAAAATTCCTTGTCACTTACTTAAGAAATAATAAAGTCGTTCTAATGATTTTTAAAATCATCTTTGTTTGGTTTCCCTATTACAACAAGATTATTATAATACGTCGTTAAGATTGCAATCGCACCTTGCCATCATAAATCGCTTCACTCAGCTACATCATTGATTACTTCGGTGACTAATAACTAACAGTCATTAATGACTAACCATTCTCAATTCATCGGATTTATAAGGAAATTCTATTGTGACGTTTAAATAAATGTTTGGTATCTATCTGTATCGCATTTGAGTGCGATTTAGCTTTGATTAATTAGTTTTATTTAAAAAATTTAATAATATATTTGAAAATTGTAAGTACATTAGCAGACTCCATGACGATTAATGTGGCCAAATCGCGAAAACTTAAGTAGTACTTGTAAGAAGTTTTTGTATAAAATTGCATTTTTATATCAATATTTTGTTGCCAGTTGCACTTAATTATTGCAATGTCGTCGGATTAAAGAATGTGTAATTTAGCTTATTCAAAATTCGATTCCAAGATTTGACGCACACATACTAACTAAGAAATTGATTTAAATAAATGCTTGTAAAAGAAACTTTTCGGAAGTATTTATTGCGAATACACACCCAAATGCAACATGTAGGAATATTCTATAGTTTTTTAAATACTTTAAAAGTAGCAGTTAATTGCAACAACATTCAGCAATTAATGATGTGATTAACAAGTGAATCACCTACAACTGGGTTATAATAGAATAGCATTATTTTCTTAACACAATAACATCAACAAAGTTATCTAAACCTACCAGTAGGCCGCGGCTTCAACTCCACATGAATTTTCACACTTGCAGTATCCGCCATTTTTACAATAAAATCTAAACAAAAGAAACTTTGTAGAGAACCACCGCGTGTGCGTAAAGTATCGATTGTACTAAATGCGTCAATGGTCGATAACGTTAATGATTTACTTTATCTTTGGTAAGATAAGATTGTATTGACTATTGATGTTGTATAGGTTTCCTTGTGCCCTAAAATATTGAATAATATTTTATAGAATCCCATTCGAAACATTCATTTCGTTTTGGTGGGAAGACCATTTGTAAAAATAATAATTTTAGCTTTGTTGTGTTCTGACTCTTCAGACTTATAACGTAATAAATAATGATTTAATGTATTAATTGACATAATAATATTAATCAATAATGAATGTATGCCTCATTTACCTGAGATGTACGAATTAATATTTGATTGATTGCGTGAATAGGTACCATTGTAAGCTTGATTAATAATAAACAAATTTTAGTTTTAAATTTAGTTTTACGATTTAATTTTCAGTCAGTAATGGCTAAATATATGATTCTCTGTTTTTTTGACCATCCATTTGTAACCATGTTTATGACCAAATAAATATATATCTTTTCTTATCTAAAGAGGACAGATAATCATCAAAACCCAACTTTAAATCACTTTGTTCATTTATTTATGCTTGCATTGTTATACAACAAAATACTTTCATATGGTACCTTTCATTACACATTCTTTCAATTGCCATAACAGAAAAAAAGCCTCCGGACATTCCATTTTACAATGTGCATCATTGTTTTTGTAAGTGTAATAACGAGCTTATATACAACAACAAACAACTGATAACTAGCCATAATCTTTTCATTAATAGAGCGCATTATCTTTCTAATCTGGCTTCGAAGACAATGATATGAGTAACGATAATTTTAGTCTGGAAATTTCAGATTTCCGAAAAAACATGGCGTAAGGTCTGACTCCAACTTGACGAAACATTTCTCTAAAACCAGACAACGGAATTAAAGATCGGCAAAACCTATACATGTACCTCTAGCTACTTATTCTCTTCATAAAAGGTTCCGAATGAAAAAGTACATCATATTTAATGATGTAAAACCAATTTGTGATCTGCCGATTTCTTGCGGCGCTTCTTCTCAGTAATGCTGGTCCTGTCCGAAGCATTGGTAGAGTCAATTTATTTTAATTTAATTATATGACCAGTAAAAGAGGTCACAGGTAGTTTTGCTTAATAAACGTATGTGTATATTTTTTTAGTCATCGCATTATTTTCCTATTTTCCCAGTTTACGTGGCGTACGTTTTTTAATTATTTTCGTCAGCGTTTCCCTTCTCGTATAGTCGTTCGTCAGTCTATGTTATCAGTTTGAAAATCGAAAATATTATTGTAAAGAACATCGTTTTAGAAGGGCAGGAGGAGAGGAATTAAAAACGAGGGGCGGTCAAAACCCGAGCCTCAGCGAGAGCTATAATGGCGCGCGCGTAATAGCCGTACCGTCCTCTTTACAGATGTTATGAGAGATGTCGACTGACCGGTCTCGTGCTCGTGCGGGTTGTGTATGATGCGGATGCGGCGCTCGTGCAGCGGCTCGGGCGCGCGCGCGGCCGCCTCGCGCGCGCCGCGCGGGAAGTGCAGCGGCGCCAGCGCCCACAGCCGCGCCGCGCGCGCTACAGATGTACATGAGAGATGTCGACTGACCGGTCTCGTGCTCGTGCGGGTTGTGTATGATGCGGATGCGGCGCTCGTGCAGCGGCTCGGGCGCGCGCGCGGCCGCCTCGCGCGCGCCGCGCGGGAAGTGCAGCGGCGCCAGCGCCCACAGCCGCGCCGCGCGCGCTACAGATGTACATGAGAGATGTCGACTGACCGGTCTCGTGCTCGTGCGGGTTGTGTATGATGCGGATGCGGCGCTCGTGCAGCGGCTCGGGCGCGCGCGCGGCCGCCTCGCGCGCGCCGCGCGGGAAGTGCAGCGGCGCCAGCGCCCACAGCCGCGCCGCGCGCGCTACAGATGTACATGAGAGATGTCGACTGACCGGTCTCGTGCTCGTGCGGGTTGTGTATGATGCGGATGCGGCGCTCGTGCAGCGGCTCGGGCGCGCGCGCGGCCGCCTCGCGCGCGCCGCGCGGGAAGTGCAGCGGCGCCAGCGCCCACAGCCGCGCCGCGCGCGCTACAGATGTACATGAGAGATGTCGACTGACCGGTCTCGTGCTCGTGCGGGTTGTGTATGATGCGGATGCGGCGCTCGTGCAGCGGCTCGGGCGCGCGCGCGGCCGCCTCGCGCGCGCCGCGCGGGAAGTGCAGCGGCGCCAGCGCCCACAGCCGCGCCGCGCGCGCTACAGATGTACATGAGAGATGTCGACTGACCGGTCTCGTGCTCGTGCGGGTTGTGTATGATGCGGATGCGGCGCTCGTGCAGCGGCTCGGGCGCGCGCGCGGCCGCCTCGCGCGCGCCGCGCGGGAAGTGCAGCGGCGCCAGCGCCCACAGCCGCGCCGCGCTGGGCGCCGCCAGCACCACGAGCGCCGGCGTCGCGTGCTGCTCCAGGTAGCGCCGGATCGTGCCTGCGCGCAGGCGGACGATGGACTCATTAATATCAGGTGGAATTTACCGCTCGCCCGTTGAGAGTAAGAAACGGGAAGCCGGCACGAAACACGAATTTATGGAGAGTTGTTCCTAAACATTTCATTCGTCTTTAAACACAATATAGATCGGACTTAACAGGTTTTAATGCAGAAAAATTTACAGCATGTACCTAAGCGATATTGAAACCGGTCCGTTTGTCGATCGTACAGTTTTATTTCCTTCCTCCCTCGTAAAGGATTTTCAAATATACCACCGAGATAATGTTCACTCAATATTTTTAATTCTTATGACACTTGACGACCTTTTTAGCGTTCCGTAGTTAAACTATATGCATATATTATACTTTCGTCATGTCGGTCTGTCCGTCTGTCACAGCCAATAGTAGTTAACAATGCAGTCTCTTCTAGTTTACCTTTATAGCTCGGAGTGCCTCGAGGTTCTATTTTGGGTCCTTTCCTCTACCTTGTTTACATTAACGATATACCTACCCGTTTAACAAGCAAGTGCGACTTAGTTTTATTTGCTAATGATACTTCGCTGATTTTTAAAGTGAACCGACAGCAAGAACACTATAATCATATCAATGACACTTTGAAAGATGCGAATACATAATCTTTGTCTTAATTCGAACAACGTGCCACCGGCTCGGACAGCCTGAGCACGATCGCAGAGATAGGACGCAAACCATTTGGTCGCTTCCGAGGAAACTCCTACATGACTAAGGGTAACACGGAGGTCATGATCGACAGCGTTAAAAGCGTTTGAGAAGTCTATGAGTACCAGGACAGTGACCTGTCTGCGTGTCCTCCATTCCCTGCCAGATGTCCTCGACAACGTTGACTAGGGCAGTAGTCACAAGTTTCTCAAGAAGAAAACCCAGGTATGTGATAGATGAAGCCACATGTATTGACTCACAGGAGCAATCCGTAATTCCATGGCAAGAATGGGCTTTGATATATATGGTATTGGCTGGTGGCTGGGAATTGTTTGTAATACTATTCATTTATTTTCTTTTTGAAGAATAGAATGATAGTAAGTTACGATTTAACCAGTCATTTATCTTACCAAAACCAATTTGAGCAAAGTTGTTAGTATCCGCCCAAGAGTCTCCATGAAACATTACAGCAATGTCATCAGTGAATGCTATAATTTCAGCATTAGATAGTGCTAAATGAAATAGGTCATCAATGCACATAAGAAACAGATTAGGCCCTAAGACACTACCCTCTAGTACGCCAAAGACGCAGTTTCCATCTTTGCTATATTTATCTCCGACTCTTACTGATTGTTTTCAATTTGTTAGATAACACCTCAGGTGTTGTAATGGTAGGCCACGTATGCCCATGTTTTCTAGCTTCCTCAGTAGTATTGGAACGGAGACCGTGTCAAAGGCCTTTTTCAGTTCTAAGAAAATACCTAACGCCTTTTCTTTATTATCAAGTTTCTCAACAAGATAAATAGTTAATTGTTGTACAGCATCTTCTGTTGATTTCTGCTCTCGGAAGCCATGTTGGGTTGTACTTAGTAAATTATTTTTTTCGAGATAGTTTTTCAGTCTATGATTAATAAGTTTTTCCAGTACTTTTGCCAAAGTGGGTAACAGGGCTATCAGCCTGTAATTTGAAATACAGTCTTTGTCTCCAGACTTATAAATCGGAACGATGACCGATTTTTTAAGAGCATCATTAAATCAAAGGTTACAAAGTATACTTATCGGATGGGCTAGAGTATCAACAGCTAGTTTTAAAAACTGCGAGGAAATACCATCCCAACCAGTAGAAAAACTTCTTTTTAGTTTATTTATTGTTTTACTTGTAGTAATATTATCATAGAATTTATTGCAGGATTTATTAAGTACTTATACAACAAGAAACGTAACACTAAATAATTTGACGGGTGGGGAGGCTGACATCAAACGTCACCGTCCTGTCCGTTATGATAGAGCGCCTCAATAGAGCATGGCGTGGCCATTCTCGAGAACTGCCATGTGATACTCTAACGTGCGCAGCGACCGATCAGCGATGAGGGAGACATTCAAATTTAGACAGAATGACTGTAATTAAAACGTAGTTGGAAGAAAAATTAAATTGTTAACTGTAGACCAGTCAACAATTGTAGACAGCACTGTCATCATTAATCTTATCGTAGTTGTCTAGTTTTCTGTCTACTTTCAATATAAGTGAAGCGTCGTCAGCAAATAAGATTATTTCACGTTTATCATGCACAAGATAAGGCAAGTTATTTATTATATAAACCAGAAACAATACCGGACCCAAAATGTAACCTCGGGGCACTCCCATAGCAACAGATGACTTGGAGGATTGTACTCTGTCGATGTGTACTCTCTGCGTCCATAAGATCAAGTGCACTGTCGTAGTCGGTGTATGTAAAGTAGTGGGCTGACTCACGCAGCGCGGTGTGCGCGGCCAGGTCGGGCGGGAAGCCGCGGCGCGGCGCGTCCAGCGCGCCCAGCGCCAGCGAGCGCGCGTTCAGCTCGCCCGCCGCGTACAGCACGCTCCTGCAACGTAACGGTTGTCAAAGCTAATATTAGGTGCAGCCACAGACCATATATCCGATAGACTCCGCGTAGCCGGGCGACCCGCGCTGCCAAGCGTTAGAGCCAAATGGCTACAAACGGCGGGGCCACAGGCAGCCGAGCGGAGCGCATAACCTCGAGGTTAAGCCTCGAGACAAGTTTGTTGAAATTTTATCTCCATCCATTTATTTACGATAAAAAAACAAATAAATAATAAGAACAAGGCGTTTTGAGGTTAGAATTTTGTTTACCAAACAAGCCAAGAATGCCCAGACTTTAGCACTAACTGCGGTGTTGACCAACTGCACTAAGTCAATTCACTGTTCATCCTCTTTAGTACGAATTGCGTATTAGACCAACTATGCATTGCATATTATGACGAACTGCGGTGTTGACCAAATGCTACTAGTTCAATTCGCTGTTCGTCTGAATTTTAGGACGAACTGCGTATTGGACCAAATGCCTGTAGGACGAGAGGCTCTTTGAGTTTGTTGATCTTTAATCAAAATTAAAAAAGAGATTCTATATTTTGTTCTGACTGACCAACCTATCAAAAATTGTTAAAAATCGGTTAACATCTAAAGAGTGGAAATCGTTATCGTTTTTTGTATGAAAAGGGTGATTTTTGCCGTTGGGTCAGTCCTCTTAAAACCCTCGCCTGCAGCTCAGCTTGTGAATGCCCTAAATAATTTATATTTTACCACCCTTGTAATATGCTCTTACCGGTCGTAACTGCACGGTCAACACAACTTGCCTGCGAATCTTCTGCCGGTCCCTTTCGTATTTGAATAATTTGACAGTGACGCACTGAACTAACTACCCGTGGACGTGTGCTAATCCCTATAACTACTCACTGGTAGCAGTTGTGCAGCGTAGTCTCAGCGGCGCTGTGGTACTGCGGCACGTACTTAGGGCTCACTGTGTGCAGCACGTGCCGGCAGCGCAGCGCGAACCCCGGCGTCACCACCACCTCGCCCGCGCGGCACTCTGCAAGGATACGACACTGACATTATAAAGACCTACTCTGCAAGTGAGTTGGTTTACTCGAGCAGTCCACAGGCGTCATTTACGAGGATTTAAGAGTCAAGGGTGGCGCGATCCACTTATTTCCACATGTGAAGTGCTAGTTAGAGAAGAAATAGTACTAAATGTAGAAGAGAGGGAAAATTAAATATTTTCTTTTGGACTAAATTCTTCTTACACTGATATTAATCTTAATTAAAAATTTCCTTTGACTTTTAAATTTAGCGAATGGACTTTCGAATTGGCCCCAGTGTCTTCAGTTATGTTATCAGTTATCAGAAGAAACCTTTTAAAATAAAGAAATTTTAAAATAAGCTATCTTATTTTTGTTATAGTTTCTACTAACCATGTCCTCGGGTGATGATTTCTTCCTTCAAGTCGGGTCCGGCCACACTGAAGATACGCTCGCTGACGGCGTTGCACTCTAATAAAGTCTCGTCTGTCGTGTTTGTTATGGCATCTACCTCCAGGTCAGTGATGTCGCCGTGCCTGGAACGCGAAAATACTCGTTATTGTCGAGGTAAATAATTATTAGCATTAACATTTAAAAAATTATGCACAGCACTGAAATATAAAGTAAGGAACTGCCCAACACAATTATGGCGATGCTCATTTTTTTGGTGTCATTACACGAATCTAACAGCCTCGCACACTCAATAAATATTGCCGACATCGGAGTTCTTATTACAGTGAAAGAAGAAAGGTCTATTATTGGTCGATTCATGCGTTTTTTTCGTGGTTCGTACCTCTTCGCAAGCTATGAATGACAGCGGTAAATCAGGCAAAATAAGACTGTGTAAATCACAAGAACTAATACGTCGGCAATAGAGCTTCATAGTTTATAAACTTGTAAATAGATGGCGTTACTATGACGAAACAGGTCACTTTTTGAACGCCATATTCTTCTTTTGAGATCGATGATGCACAATTAACGATGTGAGCACTCGCACTTTCTCAGTTAAGTGACTGCTGTTGTTTGTTGATACAATCAAATAAACTTGCCCGTCGCGTCTGCTTGTCTGTGGACGTCCTACGTCTAGCACAAAATTAATTCTACAGATAAAAATATTGAATCAATGACCAACTCCACCAACTCGTCCGTGTGGTGCCGGCTCAGAATAGCATCACCCCATCTCCTCCCGTGGGTGTCGTAAAAGGCGACAAAGGGACCGGTCGCCAACCCGCCTGTCGAGCGTGGCGACTATAGCAAATCCCCCTATTTTTGGGGGAGGTCTATGACCTGCAGTGGAAGTTTTTACGGCTGTAGATGATGACCAACTCACCATATCGCGAACCGCTGGTTGATCTCCTCGTCGCAGGGGAGCGGCGCGTGCGCGGGCGCCGGGTAGTCCGCGTCGGGCGGCGGCGCCGTGTCGCCCCAGCGCGGCAGCGACGCGGCGCGCACTCCCGCGCCGCGCGCGCTCGCCGGCGCACGCATCACGAGAGACTCTGGAATGGCGACGAGGATTGCTATTAGTAAGGTAAACACTATTTGCCAACTTTAAAGTAGTGCTCCGGACGTTGCCAGTAGTAGAGTACTGAGAACCTGGCTAGAGGGTCCTAAGCAACGAACGCTATTAAAATATCCACAAACCCTTGGGTATAGATAGACTCCGGTGGGAGACCTAGGTATATCGGCTATGCTACCTTAATTGACCGAGCGAGCGCGAAGCGTCTCCATTTCAGCTTGGGCAAAAATGCTCTCGTATGTCCGGATGTCCTGCTGTTCTCGGCAGGTCGCATTTCTCAACAAATTCTTGTGAAATTTTGTGAGCAGGTTCGATAATTGTATGGTTTATTTCTTACGATTCAATAAAAAAAAAAAATGGCGGAGATATGGGGGTTTAAAACATAAAATAAGTATATTTACTTGCAAGGTCTACAGCTCACAAAGCCACTAGTATAAGAAGTTTTGTTAGCAGCAGTGTTCTGTTAGCACCACTTCTCGAAAAAGTATCTCTAGTTTCTTACATGTATGTACATCATCATCTTAAATAGACCTTAGCGTCTATTATCTACGAATGAATTAAGCAAGTGTTCTGTCGGCACCACTTGTATACGCAATGAAAACTTAATACCTTAGGCTTGACGTTCACGTCAAAGTTATGTTTAAATAAGAACACCGGTTTCAGTCAGAGTTATTACGCAACAAATAAAATAACGTGCTAACTACTCAATCATCTAAATGGAACAACAGCTGATCAAAAGATACGAATAACAATTATCGAGTCGGACCCTAGATTAATGAAGGAGATCACACGCCATTAACTCATTAGGGTCTTAGTTATAAAACGGTAGTTGGATAAAACCAATTTTGGGTTCGCTTCGCGACTAAGTAATAGCCGGCAAAAAGGAAACAGATACATGCAAGGTAACCAAGAAAGAAGCTCGTTTTATAGACGATGGAATGCTATTTCTAGACGGATCGATGTTTGTCAACGAAAACTTACGTAAAGGCTATGCCGTATTTAAATTAAGACATAAGATAAATAACTGCAAGAAGCGTGATACTAGCAGCCTCATCCCTGCCACTCATGCCGACTTAAGATGTCTTGCGCATCCTCGTTTTAAACGAGTGCACTTACAAATTGCAACGTAAGAATTTCAAACATTGAAATATATAAGGACCTGCTCAAAGCAATTCTCGCGATGCTTACTTTTGAGGTGTCAGAACGCGAATCTGACACCATCGCAGGTTCAGTCGCATGTCAACCACCATCCGTGACACTCGTTTATGTGACACTGTTATAATAGAAAAAATGCCCTCCCGCATCGTGCGGTGTGAGACCGCAGCACCAGCGACCCCACCGTCCACAATGATATGATAGCGTGTGAATCAAGCAATATGGACTTTTGTATGTATGTCGTAAGAACTAAGACATCAGCTAGGTGTGTGTAAGCCATGGCGCTGGCGTTTGATAACCTACTGTGAGACTTGTTACACGAAATTGTACTGATAGGCATATCCTTCAAAATAAATTATTTTCATTATAAATGAGCGTTAGTATCAACGAGCATTAAATGCGCCAAACCCCAAAACATAGGATTAATTGCTTAGGGAAAACACAATTTTCGGTATTAATGGGCTTCGACCCATTAAACTAAGCCTTTTAATGGCACCGGTCATAGAGAATTGCTAACGAGACTGACCCAAATATCTCGAGATTAGATACCAGGGCGACAGAGATAAACGGGGCCCTTAAGAGGACTGTGAACCAGCGGCAAAGATGACCCTTTTCGTACAACAGGCGATAACGATTTCCACCCCTTCAATGTTAACCGATTTTGACCAATTTTTGATAGGTTGTCAGTCAGAATAAAATCTAGGTCTATACGTTTTTGAATTTTGATTAAAGACCAACAAAGTCAAATAATCGCTGACATTAGTTTTGTATGAGAATACTGAAACAGCAATAAAACTAAATTTATTAATTATAGTGGAAAAACCAAAACGTATAGACCTAGATTTTCTTCTGACTGACAACCTATCAAAAATTGGTCAAAATCGGTTAGCATTTAAGAGGTGGAAATCGTATGTATGAATTTTGTATGAATAGCCGTAGGTTCACACTCCTCTTAATGATTATCCTGTCTGATGTATTTATAGACTTGGGTTTATGAATAAGGTTCATGTACGGAGCCGATATCCGGGAATAAACTCTTGTGACGTCATGAGTTGCATTGCTTCATTTCAGACAATGAACAGAAGAAAGAGATGGCGTTTTCATTCAGTAGAATTGGTGTACAGAATTAACGTTTCTTTTGGTATCTGATAAAACAATTTCACAGATATGACCGTTTTTCGTTCATGTCTGATAGCCTGGAATTGTAAAAGGTCCATAATACGATTTAATAACATTCTGTTATAGTTTTTGCACAACGAAAGGTACATACATAATCTGAATCTAAATATACCTAACTAGCTGTGCCCGCATTTTCGTCCGCGTAGACTTGGATTACCGTTATTCCCTCGGGAACTATTTAATTTTCCGGGATAAAAAGTAGCCTATGTGTTAATCTAGGGTATAAGCTATCTCTATTCCAAATTTCATCAAAATCCCTCCAGCCGTTTTAACGGGAAGAGGTAACAAACAAACATACACACACACACACACACACACAAACTTTTGCATTTATAATATTAGTAGGACTAGGATAACAAAAGAAGGCAGTAAACTTGTAAAGCCATGAGTCACCTTACAAAATTATCAGCAAAAGGGTATGCTAAAATGATCATAACTTAGCATCACCACCAAATCAGAATCTCAATTACGTAAGTCGAACAGACTAATTCGCCATGATATTCATAACCGTTGCCATCTCAAGGTCACTTGATTTAAACTAAAAGCAAACAAAGAAGGTTCCTTATAAGCCTACCTTTTATCGTCATTCCGATCGAAAACCACAAATACGCACTTTAGAATCAAAACTTTTAACCGGCACACGTCCTTCTTGCTCCGCTGTTGGACGGCGTGTGGCCTCGAATGAAACACACCCCCAGGGTGACGTGCTAGGGGTGGGGGTGACGGGTGTGACGTCACACGGTCGACGACCCTCGGAAGTAGGTCATGAGATCGGACTGGTCGATCTCAGGGAATATAACCTCTCCATTAAGTTGGAATTCCCGATTACCTAACGTAGGGCAAAAACTCGGTATTGGTACGCGTAGGGTACGTACCTATTACAATTTGTTTTTATGTAGGCCGCGGTATTGGCGAAACGGTGCGCACGTATATTTTATGTGATTTCATAAAGGTTTATGAAGCTTTCTTATTAAGGTATTGTAAGGAATGTGAGGTAAGTTAACAAAACGGCAAAAACAAGCAAATGGCTTCTTTGCAAAATATGTTTCGGATTGTTTCTTGTTTGCAAAAGTTCGTAACAAATGTCTACTGTAAGGAATTGCATTTTGAAAAGCTTCAACGGGTTGCCTTAACTCTGTAGTAAGAATTGATATAAGTAATGAAATAGCATTACATCAATCATTCCATTAATTCTTACTTCTTATTTGCTTTTAAAGTTATTGCGAAAACAAACCGGCTATCATTATCGGTCGTTTGTATAGACATACGTAATCGGCCTATGTAAGTACTTAGGTGTTTAAGTCCTCTTCTGATTGAGCATAAGTCCCCACGCGAACCCAATGCGGATTGTGGACTACATGCACATCGTCGAATTACTTCTCAGATTTATCTTAACGATCGATGTGTTCGCCATGGTTATTATCAAACTCAATCAACACATAAGTTCAGAACAATTCCGCTTCAGTGAGCTTATTGTTCACATAACAGGAAAAATCGGTCTATTGCGAGTCGGACTCGCGCACCGAGGGTTCCGTACTACGCCAATTTGGCATGGTCTCAACCAACGTAATGGGATAAGAACTTTGACAGTTGCAACTAAGTTCGCAGATTGTTAAGCTGCAGCGGTAATTTTCTGGTTTGATTGCAATATATTTTTCACCTTTTTCTATACCAGAACACCATTGAATTGATATTTGTTGTTTGACTATGGAGTATAAACTGAAATCAGACCAAATTTGATAGTTGAAACTTTAGCTGTTTTGTAAATACAGCTGGATCAAAATTGGTCTAAAAACAGTAAATTTTTAGGGTATCAATGTATGGGGAGCTTTTTAGGCTTAAACTTTTTAATATTATTATTATTTGCTAGTATTTATGCTATAACAACATATTCTGTGAAAACTTCCAACCTTCTAGCTATTATCGTTGCTGAGCTAGAGGTCGGACGGACGGACGGACGTTGTAGGCTCAATAATAGGGTCCTGTTGATCCCTTCAGGTACGGAACCCTAAAAAAGACGAATGAAAAGATGTTCACCTCGATATCTCCAGTACTTAATTCATGATTTCATACCATATACAAATGTTATTCCAAAAAGATGAACACGTATAGTTGGAGAATTAACGGAAAATCCCCATCAAAATTCTGAGATAAGTATTTGTCGATTCTTGTATGAAAAACTTGTCAATTATATCAGATTGTCAATACCTGTCGCGTTTGTGAAATGGGGGCCCAGTCGGGGAACTTTAGTTGTGGCCCAAAGTCACTGGGGCGACGATTTATGATTCGAGGACGTTCGACGCTGTATCGGATTTAGTTTTCTCATTTAACTTCAACATTTCGAGACTTTCCATTGTGACTGGAAAAGTTTATATGGAAAACACAAGTTTCGATTAGGATCTTTCACGGAATGTCGCAAGTGTTCGAAGTCCGATTAAAGTGATTTAACGGTGATATTTTTTCGTATTATCTTTTTTACCGGACGACGAGGTTAACCGTGAAGCGACTTGGACGCAATTCAAACGCTATGGACAGAGGAAATTAGAACTTCAAGGCAGTGGTAATGGTGCTGAAACGCCACCTGTTTCCAACAGTCAAAACTTAGAGTAACTGTGTATAGCTTATACGTGTATACGCAATTTTTTTTCACAAATCCTAACTTAAAGGGACTGTGAAGCATCGGCAAAAATCACCGTTTTTCATACAAAAGGCGATAATGATTTGCATTCTTTAAATGTTAACCGATTTTGACCAATTTTTGGTGCGGGAACGTGAATGAGTAGAAGTGTAACTGTACTTGGGTTAACCCAACGTCAAAATGTACAATAAAGGAAATCGACAAGTTTATAAGTAAGGAGGTATTGTTAGGTATAAGAACTCTTCCTTGATAACAAAATAATTTGCCATTTGTTTTTTATAACAATCACTCATTAATGAGATTTTTAACCATTGTACATTATGACGTTGGAGGATATTAACCCAAGTACAATTAGAATTCTATTCATTCATGTTCCCGCGCCTCAAGAAAATGAAATAATCACCGAAAACAGTTTTGTATGAGAATAATGAAACCACAATAAAACTGAATTTATGGATTATAGTGAAAAAAATCAAAACGTTTAGACCTAGATTTTGTTCTGAATGACAACCTATCAAAAATTAGTGAGCATCAGTTAAAATTTAAAGAGTGGAAATCGTTATCGCCTTTTTTTATGAAAAGCCGTAGGTTCACACTCCTCTTAAGTTGCGGCTACAAATTATTTCACTTAACGACACCTAAAAGTTTAGGCGCAACCGTGCTAATACTGCTAATGTTAAGTAGTTACACAATAGTCAAATTAAATCTTTCGTGAGATATTATGAACTTGAAAAACACGCGGCTTTAATCACGATTTATTGTCAGACATAGTCCGACATGTTTCGAACTCGATTGGAGTCCTTCTTCAGGGTTTGAGTGCGGTCCCGGTCAGATCAACCCGCGCACTGAAGTTAGTTCCACAATTTTAATGAGTCATACTGTTGAAGAACCACTTCAGAAATGTTGAATTGGCTTCAGTTAATTTGAAGACGCGGTTAGCCTACTTGGTAGTGACCCTGCCTCCGAAGCCAGCGTCCTGGGTTCGATCCCCGGTAAGGGCAATTATTTGTGTGATGAGCACGAATGTTTGTTCCTGAGTCTTGGATGTTTCCTATGTATTTAAGTATTTATTTATATATATAAGTATGTATATCGTCGTCTAGTACCCATAACACAAGCCTTTAGAGCTTACTTTGGGACTATCGATTTGAGTAAAAGATTGTCCCCTGATTATTATTAGTTACAACTAAGTTTTTCTTTTGTGTCAACTGCCGGTTATCCCATGAAAAGATTAATAGAATATAATTCCCCTTTGAGACCTTCAAAGAATTCTAACGCGTACAGACAAAAGTGTTGTAACGCTGTTAGTGTCCCCATTCAAGCTAAGTCAATACACGAGCGTGGCTTATGGTCTAACAACAGCATGTCTAGCACGACCTGCCCGCGAGTCGTCCCTTACATACTTGACAAGTTGGACAGAGACGCACTGAGCGACAAACGACTCGCGGGCATGTCGTGCTAGCCCCCCAGAACAATAAAATGAACTCGCGCAGAACAATGACGAATTCAGCGGATAATATACTATTTCACGCTGCTTGACGAAATGTACATAAAGGTAACGGATGTTCTGTAATCTACAGGTAAAGAACTATTTACTGTATTTTTATCAAAACTTTAGGCCGAGTAGTTTCAGAGAAAATGGGGGGAATGGTGAATTTTCGCCTATTTTCCAAAATAACTTCAAAAGCATTCATCTTATGATTATAAAAAAATATATATTTAAGATTCTCATAACGAGCCCTTTCATTTGATATGTTACTCACCATAGGTTGCAAAACTTTATTTTTAATTTTCTTTTTTACCGCGGTCACCTTCTTACATATGTGTACCAAATTTCAACTCAATCAGTCTAGTGGTTTTCGAGCAAAGGATTGGCAGACGGACGGACAGACGCAAGAGTGATCCTATAAGGGTTCCGTTTTTGCCTTTTGTGGTACGGAACCCTAAAAGCCAGCCAGGTGCATGTAGAACCATGCAAAGCACAATGAAGGGTTCCGTATTCATGAGTCTGCCACTCGCGGGCTCATTTCCTTTACAAATTGAATGCCACAGTCTATGCTGTGGAATTCCCACTTTTTGCATTTTAAAAATATGATAATTCAGCAATCATTTTGTAGCGTCTAGTGTGTACATTGTAGAAACTTTATAAAGCATAACATAGTAATTAATTTATAATTTTATATTTGCTCAATACTCAATTCTTTATTGCTATTCCACAATGTAAAATTACAGGTGGTAAATTAAGGTCTGCGATCATCATGGGCCCTGTTGGACACAGCAATATAATACATACAAAAGGACAACTTATGACATAATTATTGCACATTACTTATCATTAATTTATAACATTGCGTTGAATATATGTATACCTCAAGGCCCTTTTATCAAACGACAGCATATAAGTTGAATACCAAAGTATGCAAATTAAAGTGGAGTCGATAAGACCTTAAGTATAGCGTCGGCGACATAATTATCTCTATAAAGTACTATAGTATATAGTGTAGTATAGTAGGTAGGACTAGTGCAGCGACCTCAAATAGCACTTAGTAGTATTTTAATTACTTTACACGTCAACTGTACACAGAAGTATAAATTACTTCCGTAAACCATCAGTGCAAGAATAGTACATTGTGCATCTAGGGCCGTAAGAACGGGATAACTAACGAGAGTTTGTTAGAAGCCCGACGCCGATAGGCCCTTACTGCCCGTGATACACACAATGTTTTTCATCACATTTGCGAGGAAATGAAATAAAAATTAGACAAAAAAATATTTCCATGTTACATGGTGAATTACCATCAGGTGGGTGTTCATAAACTGAGCGTACGTTGCGATCAGCGCGGGGCAGCTTCGCCGGCGTGCGGGTCGCCTCGCCGTCAGCGGGAGTTATAACCCATACAAAATCCATAACTGCCCTTGGGAGGTAAGTAGGCTACAGCTGCTCTGTACGCCTGCGTATAATAACAGCCTTTCCGAGCAAGTGTGATGAAAAATGTTTAAATTATTACTCACGTACAAATCTACTCTCCAGGGTAAAATGAAGTGCCACGCATGTTTCAAAGAAAATTAACTCATTGCTTATTGCGACTAATTTAATAACTAGCCATTTTAAAATTATGGATAAAGTCGGATAAATTAATATTACTAATCAAGGATACTTAGACCTATTTGATAGACACATATTATAGTTATTTGATAGTAAGCAAAACGAATTAAATTCATTTTGTAAAATAGAATTGCAAAGGTGTCGCCATACACAAACACTTTCAAAATGTTCTTATTTATTAGGCTATTTCCCATTATTTTTAACTGGTTTTTATATGTACATTTTATCGTTTCTTTAATGAAATATTTCAAGTTAAACGACCAAGCAGCGATCAAACACTAGGGCAAGTACATTAAATAAGGCAGTAGGGCGGTCAATAGCACTTCATAATGTATGTCTGTTCACTAATTATCTACGGTACCAGACAGAATACCGGCGTAAAATAATACAGTGCTATTGTGTTGCGTACGGGAGTGCCTAGCAAGTGACGAAATCCAATTTCTGTCCGCCTAGACCGGGAACGCATTGACAGTGCCTTGCGTGTTGCAAATGATTATAATAACGGACAAGACTATTGTTGCCAATAAGCCTGATATGGTTAGCCAATTCACAGCATTCTATCCACCATAATCTAGTTAGTTTCGTATCTGTTTGTTATAGATGATAGAAGATCATATTTAAATTAAAGTTCTCTTATCTCCTACCTCTGCGTGTTGGCTTTGGCCCCACGTAGGCCTTCCAAAGGGACGGGACTCCCATACTCTCGTGATGGAAGAAGAAATACATAATAATATCCATAAGGTAAAAACACACTATACGAAAATTACGTGGTCGTAGACAATGAATGACGTAGCGTATGATACATACATACATAGTATCACGCCCGAAATCCCTAATCGGGTGGGCAGAGCCACAAGACTACTTGTGGCCACGTTCGATTAATTAGTCCTCAGATGGTATGATGAACAGCGTATGGTGGCGTACATGGTGGTATGAATAGCGCATGATGTGTCGCGGGTAATACAGAAAGCATTGCGGCGACCAAGAAATCAAACGGCGGTTCGGTCGCGTATTTTCGGCTTGATGAGGCCCTATCTATCCTAAATAGTAATTAGGGTTTTATTTCGGTAGTATTCTACGGAATCTTCAGATCATGGTAATCTTGGGCTCACGCAGCAACTTGTACCAATATACAAACATCGTTTGGTGTTTGCATACATATACATCTGTTTTGAAGGCAAGGTAAGCATATTCAACCGATGACACGTTAATTATCATCACTGAATCACATATATTTTATTATTATTTATCAGCTTGAACTGAACCCGTCAAGGCCTACTTTTACTCCTTGAATCCTTGGCCGTTGGACGTCTAGGTTTTCATTTGTAATAAAAAGCCTCTAGAAAATACTGACACAAATAGCTTTGTCAAAGTTCAGGCTAAACGTCATGCGTGGGTAGCCAATCTAATTACCGTAATTATGTACTTACTTAGCTTGAACGTTTCATGCATGACCATCGATAGGCTAGCTGAAGTCAATATTCTAAATACCGTTAGCCTTCAACCTTCAATTCTATTTTGCAGACTGATCGAGTTCTTGATTTGCATAAGATAGGTATAATGCTACTTGAGCTTAGAGCTTTTGTCAAAAACATAAGTAATTTTGGAACAGAGTAAGGTAAAGACATCATTAAAATCACAATACCTATCTCCTTCTGGGGCAGTCGGATCAAAAGGAACACGACAGAATACCGCCAAGATACAAGACTAAAAGAAGCGTGCTTGCCCATTATCTTAGACAATTTTGTTTCTGATATTCTTATAATGCCAGTAAGTTAGGTAGGTATTGATTAAACGATCGATATATTAAATCAATAAATTCTTTGTCCAGACCAAAGTTTTATGAATGCGTCCACGTGCTGTGGTGAAACCATTGAATATATTTCCTGATTGTTTATTTTATTGCATTAGTTTATCTTATCGGCTGTTTGACGCATTTTTAAGCGATGTTTGAGCGAGCGAAGTTTTATTGGCTCAATCTGAATTATTGCTACACTAGGTTTTCCCGCGACTTCGTCCGCGTTGTGTTCGGTTCTCAGTGATCCCTCGGCAACCGCCTATGTCACTCTCCGGCCCGTAAATCGTCACTTCAGCCGAAAGACGTCCACTGCTGGACATAGGCCTCCCCCAATGATCGCCACAACAATCGATTCTGTGCTGCTTGCATCCAGCGAAGTCCCGTAATCTTCACCAGGTCGTTAGTCCACCGTGTGGTCTGAACCCGCTGCCCCTTCCAGTACGTGTCGCCACTCAAGAACTCTTCGACCTCATCGGCCATCTGTTCAACGAGCAATGTACCTGCTACTTAAGTTTAGGAATTATTTGGGCTATGTCGGTTGCTCGAGATCTTTTGCGGATCTCCTCATTTCTAATTCGATCTCGCAGTGATACTCAAGCATAGCCCTCTTCGATGCCCTTTGTTTTCTCCTCACTCCTCTCCTCAGCCTTCTCATGAGGCCCATAGTGAACGTATCAGTCATCACTGGCAACACTGGTAAAATACTTTTAAAGACACTACGGTATATTGGACGAGAAGATACATAGGGTCGTTATGCCGGATAACGGCCACTTAGCTGAGTTGCCTACTTCAGACCCTTGAAAATATGTGTTCTTTATGGGCAAAATAGTTGTTGTTTGCATAAATATGTTAAGAATATAGTCTTTTCGAGAAAATATAATGGTACCTTGTTATCTTGCATGTGACAACTAATTAAATCCAAGAAAAGTAAAAAAGTAGTCAAAATGCCGGTTAACGGCCACATTTGTCAGTTAACGGCCACGGTAATGCCGGTTGGCGGCCACTCCGGTTTTTGCAAAATATTCGATAAAATAAATCTGTAAATTACCGATTAGATCAGTGTAAAACCAGTTAACCTGTAAATTAACGTTAAGAAAAAAAAGCGGCCAAGTGCGAGTCGGACTCGCCCATCAAGGGTTCCGTAATTTATGACGTAAAAAAAACTACATACTTACTAGATCTCGTTCAAACTAATTTTTGGTGGAAGTTTACATGGTAATGTACATCATATATTTTTTTTAGTTTTATCATTCTCTTATATTAGAAGTTAGGGGGGGGGGGGAAATATTTTACCACTTTACAATACAATACAATACTCTTTATTGAACACCACAAGAAGAACAAAAAAAAGCATACACTAACAAAATAAAGTAAGGGAACAATAGGCGGTCTTATCGCTAGATAGCGATCTCTTCCAGACAACCACAACAGAGAAAATAATGAGCAAAAAGTTTAACTTTGGCAGGTGGTGCAAAAATTTAAATTAAAACATTTTCTAAATTTACAAGCACTCACAAATACGAATATATAAATATATATATAAATAAATACATATCTACATACATACATATATACAGCCAGATACATATACCTACATTATTTATGGATATGCAAATAATTCAGCCATAGTAGAGAATGAGAGATAAGTTACAGGAAAATAAAAAATTAAAAAAAATATTACAGCGGAAGGGACAGATAATGCTCCTTAAGTCTATTTTTAAAGATACAGAGAGATTTAGCTTGCTTTAAATCTAAAGGCAGAGTATTCCACAGCCGGATAGCGCGAAAAGTAAAGGAGTTTGAGAAGAATTTAGAAGAAGATAAGGGTACAGTTAGCAGAAAGTTTTGCGAACATCTAGCAGAAACGAAATAGCTAAAACGCTCCTTGAGATAGCGGGGGGTTGCAGGATTGAAAAGAATATTATAAAGAGTGTGAAGGATATGGGAGTTACGCCGAAAACGGATGGGAAGCCACTTGAGTTTAGAACGGAAACTGGTAACATGGTCATATTTGCGTAAGCCAAATATGAACCGAATGCATAAATTTTGAATACTCTCAAGCTTGTTCAATTGTTCTTCAGTAAGATCTGGATAGCATACATCAGCATAATCCAAAATAGGAAGAAGTAAGGTTTGAGCAAGCGCAATTTTAGTGGATATAGGAAGAAAATTCTGAAGTCGCCTCAGGGACCCCACAGCAGCAAACATCTTCCTGCTGACCTCATTCACTTGAGGTACCCAGGATAGAGTACGGTCTATGATAATACCAAGATTTTTAACCTGGTCTGCGTAAGGGATCATGACACCATTGAAAATAATAGGAGGAAGATTGACAAAATTTACTCTCGATATAAGTTTTGAGCTGCCTATTATAATAACTTGGGTCTTTAATGGATTAACTACTAGACCATAATTACTGCTCCAGTTTGAAATGCGTACCAAATCATTATTAGTTACGTGGAAGTGTCTCTCGCGCAAACTATTCAGTTTAAAAAAAATATGCTTGAAACCTCAATATCATTTTTGAAGACCTATCCATAGATACACCACACGTATGGGTTTGATGAAAAAAAAAAAATGAGTTTCAGTTCTAAGTATGGGGAACCCCCAAAACTTATTGGTTTTTTTTCAATTTTTGTATGAAAATCTTAATGCGGTTCACAGAATACATCTACTTACCAAGTTTCAACAGCATAGTTCTTATAGTTTCGGAAAAAAGTGGCTGTGACATACGGACGGACAGACAGACAGACAGACAGACGTGACAAATCCATAAGGGTTCCCTTTTTTTGCCATTTGGCTACGGAGCCCTAAAAATCGCTAGCTGATTTCTATTAACGGCCGCGTGGCCGCCAACTAGAATAAATGAATAAAATGCAAACCGGTAACCGGCCACTGGATTTATAGGAAAATAAAGTACAAAACATGAAAAAATCCATAAACTGACATTTAAAATTGAATATTAGACTTATTCATTGATATATAACGTTCATATGAAATAGATAAAAACTAATTAACCCTGGCCGAGAAACTGGCACACCGCTCCTATACGGAGTGTCGGTTTCCGGACACACATTTGTACACAATTTTGAAATTCCATTTAACAAGGTTTTATCAAAAAAAAAGTGGCCGTAAACTAAACCATACATTGTTTATCACTTAATAACAACATATTTAAAATTTTCCAATCCCTAATTAATATACTTTAACTACCAATTTAAAAACAATATTCACATGATCATGTCAGTCAACGGCCACGTGGCCGCATACTGGAATAAATGAAAAGAAGCATGCCGGTAAGCCGGCCACTGCGTTTATAGGAAAAATAAAACATAAATCATATAAAAAACCATAAAAGAACGTTTAGTAGTCTTTATTAGACCTCATCAACATCTAACGTTCATGATTAATAAATAAGAATGACCACAGTTAATTTTACGCCGAGCGCCGCGTCGTTATTTTTCTTCTAGATTATTGCACGTTCTCACACCACTGACTAAAAGCCAAAACTGAACTGCTAATTCCCAGCTTTGAGTAGACTCTTCCGTTTTAAATTTGGTGTATTGTTATCACACGGCTACTTAAGAATCGCATACCACAAACATTTTATTATTATTGGCCGTATTAATTCTATTATCTTAATTTTAAGAGACTTTGCCGGCCAAGTGGCCGGTAACTGACCCTGGCCGAGCTACCGGCATACTTACCCTATGGCGTAACTTCCCAAACGCTACCCAGCCGCAGGCAACGTGGCCTTTGAGCGTGGCTGCCAAGCGTTACGATCATGGCAAAGCCTCCCAACACGATGCAGACACAAACCCACAAAATACTAAGACAGTAAAAGGCATAGCATTACCGATTTATCTTTCACATCCCCTTTTATCTTACATATCGTTACTTTTAATGCATCTTCGTTTATCCTCTCCTTTGTTCTGATAGGTAACACCATAACTATTTAGATTATGAGCGAGGTTACTAAACAATATTATCTTATTAGCTTTGTAAGGAAGAACATATTGCAGGTCAACGTAGGTAAATAAATAAAGCACTTAATGAATTCCCGGAAGATAAAAGAAGAACAGCATCTATTGTTTGATACCTACACTACTAAATGCCAGTGCAGGCCTGGTAAAAACAAAGTACATACGTTTAACCAAAAAAAAGCATAGCTGCTGCAGCTGAATTTAATTTTAATTAACCGAAACCAGAGGTTCTTAGCACAAGTACATGCTCTAGCGAGTTCCCTAAGAACCGCACTCAATAACAGTAATAAGTTCGAAAACTGAAATCTACTGCTGAAAATTCACGCTCTAAAAAGTATGAAACAGCTAGCAATATATATATTTTTGAAATGTGCTAATAAATCCACCACATACGACAGCGGCGTTATCGTTAAAAAAATACATTATTTCATGACTGTCCTCTAGAGGGCGCCATATTCAATTTAATGTGACATCACATAGTCTATAACCAGCGGACGATCAAGACGCTTCCAACGATACTTGATTTGTCAAATTATGTTAAGTAATTTATAAGTTATGAGGGAACAGATGAACATATATACATACCGGTCAAAATCATAACCCTCCTTTTTGCTTAGCCGTAGTCGGGTAAAATGCATACAGACAGTGCGACCGTATCCATTAATTAACTCTTTTGCTTTGAACACAGTTACTTCACCGAAGCACCGTATGCATCATAAATCCGTCGCACGTTGCATCATGTGTTCAAACGAGAGGACACATGACGTATGCAGCGTCATTGTTTTATGATTGGACACTTAATTATGGGATTACCGAAGCGTGAGTAGTGATCACAGACCATATATCCTGTAGACGCGTAGCCAGGCGACCCCGGCTGTCTACATTAGAATCAAAATAGACGCGGCAGGGCAGGCAGGCAAGGAGCACGCATAAACTTGAACACACCAATCACAGCGTACTAAAAAACTCCGCGCCCCGCAAGTTTGTCACCATTTTTGCTAGTAAAAGTTAGGTTAAGGGCACTCGCCCATGGCGACTTTTAGTGGCGATATAGTCGCGCGTTTAGTGAACGCGCGACTGCATCTGCGACAGAAGCGATGCAGTAGGTACGCTACAGTCGCGCTTTATCGATTCAGGGTCGCTACTGTATCGATAAAAACACGCCACTGTATCGGACGACATCATGAGAGCGTTTGTATAGATGCTGCCGCGCGACTGCATCGCGATAGTAGCGATGCAGAATAGTGCCTGTGTAGGTCATGGACCTTATGGTACACGGTCAGCGACCGCATCGCAGGCGTTTTGCGACTACATCGCTACATAAAGTCAAGAGGCGTCTTTAGGATAGGTATATATGATCTGTGGTAGTGACTCAATAATAATGACGTTGGCTAGTTGGCATACACCATTGTTTACTGTTGACCCGGTTTCAAACAAACGCTTTGTCTTTTTCACTGTAGATTAGAAATAAATAACATGACAATTGATGAGAGATGACAATCGTTCACTATACATATGTATTATAGTTGAAACGGATTGAACGATTTGTGAATCCAATTTGCCTAGCGTTTTATTCAAACCAACTAGAATTACAATAGTTTTTTTTTATTGTCGTAGCATAATAGGTGTTACCTATTCAACACAACAGTACATTAGATAAAACGAACGAGTTATGAATCGCCATTTCATAAATTGAACAACATTTCTTTATTGTTAGGAAATTGAAATAGAAATCTGCGTTGTTGTGGAAGGATGTTCTGATAATTGTTTAAGGTTAGTCAATTAAAATCGGCATCAAATTAATAACTGTCCGTTAGTTTAGCTCTGTTTTATAAAGATGCATAAGACCAAAAATCAATCGATTTTTTTTACTGACATACTAAAATTTTATCTTACATTTGGTCTAACGTTGAGTCATAGTGACCGTCCCGAGCGCGCATGCGTAAAAGTCTCTATTTCCTCATGGACGCAACCACAGAATAAATAATAGTACTACTAGTTGACGCGTTCGAGATGTTTGCTATGACTCAAACTTACACTAAAAGGCTTATTACACCTTCCTAAATTAGTCACTTACGAGAGGGACGCCACAATACGTTGGAATGAGATGGAGATATCTCCATACGTATCTAACGTATTGCGGCGTCCCTCTCGTGAGTGACTAATTTAAGAAGGTGTAATAAGCCTTTAAGGGCTCTGGCTACGATATCCCTAATTTACGCATACGGAATATAAAATACAATACAAGTATCAGATAACTACAGTTTCGGTCTCGCATCGGTGACGCTACCTACGTTTTGTGGTATATGAATATCTCTGTGACAAATCGTCTGTCAATAAACACTCCTATCGCTTATCGGCAGTTATTAAAAACTATTTTGCGCACACAGCGCACAATTATACATGAGCTTAACTGAGACTACTCAGTTCTTTTAGTTATTTAAATTGAGCAAACAAAGTTACTTGGAGAAAAAGGTCGAAAGGTGAAATTTGGCAGGGAGATTCCTTATAGGGAGGGGGGGGGGGAGGGTTCGAAGCTAATATGGGAAATATACCTAGATGTATAATAAAAGATAAATTCTCTTTTCGTTATTAATGACCTTTCGCTTGACCAGTCTCACCTGATGGAAAGCGATGACGTGGCCGAATGTGATTGGCCAGGAAATGCCTTTTTACTCTCCTCTTGAAAATACCCAGATCATACCCGTAAGGGAAGACCGACGCATGCAGGGAGGTCATTCCATGCCTAAGAGGAACATCACAGGTAAAGTAAAACGCTTCGTACGACAAGCTGGAAAGTCATTCCTTCAGGGTTGGATTGACTCCATGCCTCTAGTTTCGATGTCGATTACAATATAGATAGGGCAGCGAATCATGAAAGCCCTTGCAAAAACAACCCGTATTGTAGAAAATATATCTTCTCCGAAAGACCGATAGGCGAGCAAGAGACTGCGTGGATGATCTAGACTTTGAAGCTTCGTTTGCACCAGCGTATTGTATCGGCCTTCTAGCCCGACGGTCTACCGAATCCAGAGCTGCAAGCTGATACTTGGCATAGCCATCCCAAAGATAGCAGTACTCCATGTAAGAGTAGACTTGCGCTTGATAAAGATGAAGCAGCAAAGAGTGGAATGTACCCTACAGAAGAACAGAAGCAGCCTTGCTTCCAAATAACAATTGAGAACTGAAATCGCAGTAACGTTAACCCTGTCTTATTATACCGATACTGTAACGCCTAAAGGGTGAGAGGGATAGGAAAAACGATATGTTATATTGAAAGGTGTTTTATAATGATGTCGACTCGCCTGAGGTTGAGTTTTATCATCACAAACATTTGCCTAATTTAGAAGAGACTTAAATTTATGATCCCGAAATTTATTATCAAGTCTGTTTATAAGCTTAATTAAAGGTCGTTTACCCGACAAAGTCAAAAAACGACCTTATGCGATGTTTATTTATTAATCAGTTTTTCCGGTTGCGTTATTACTTTTGCATTGTTTCTAAAATAGTTTCTTAATTAAGTTTTCTCGCACGTACAGCTCTAACATGCTTAACTGAAGTTAGCTCATTTGCATTTCCCGTAAGAACTTAAATAATAATAGCGAACTTGCTTTTCAACTTAACTCCTATCTGTACGAACTCTCCATTATGAAAGTCTGAAATGTCTTTCAAATAACAGAAGTACATGGTTCAAAAACAAATATGAACATGCATATACATGCACCACCACCACTTTTAACTCTGTCTTTCCAGAAAAAGAAACTCAACACGTTTATTCAGGAAATTGGCAAATTGGCCTGTGGGCTCTGTTACATGGATAAAAGAAATGGGTTGAATCTACCAGCGCTGCGGACAGGACCATCATTACTAAGAAGCAGCGCCGTAAGCAACTCAGCAGAAACTCATCTTCAACGAAAGTCGACTCAAATGAAACTCTAACGCTGTTCAATATGGCTCAATTTACATTTAGGACATCAGACATCATCATCATCATCATTATCCTGTCACAGTGAGAGGGACTGTGAAATAGTCCCCTCGGACTTCAAACAACTTTGAATTACTTCGTAGATATATGCAGGTGTTAAGTTTCATAGTCAACGTGGTAACTGTAAAATTCAAATCCGCACATGAGATCCGAAAATCTCAGAGGTGCGAGCCAAGTTTTGAACTAGCAACCCTTTGCACACGAGGCCGCGAGTCGGACCAATAGGTTACCACTGCACAACCCATGACATCAGGCATAGTTTTGGCTATAGCTTAAACACCGTTAATAAATAGTCCTGTAGTGTTCTGTATATAGCATAAAAAAACAAAAACAAGATCCGCCTTGAGTGGTCGTTGACTTTTGGGCATATGTGACCAATTTCTTTTTCACATTTTGCACCCATAAACAAAGCGTAATTATCAATTGCTTAAATAAAATTTTCACGGCGCAGCGCATATCTCTCAATTTCTTCGCTACTAGATTTTGTGGTTTGCTTCTGGCAGTTTGTGGTTGACTTATGACCGCGGGTCAGTTTCATATTACACTAGAATTTGAATATAAATGTATATTAAATAGCCACTGTTTGAGCAAAAGTAATAATCAAAAAACCTGACGAAATTACGTTTAGTAACTTGGCATGTTCTATCCAAGGCCACTCAAGGCGGATCTTGTTTTTGTTTTTTTATGCTATATACAGAACACTACAGGACTATTTATTATTGTTATATATTTATATGATAACTGCTTTAATACAATATTCGATGCATTCAACACAGATACTTCTCTAAATTATATACATTACATTGTTAAGTATATATACATACATTAGCAGTGCTTATTTATTTAAAAATGGTACATTTGAACAAAAAGGATTGTCAAGATTGTTAACACTATATCTAAGGCTAATAAAACCAAGTAAATTAATCATATCATTATTACTTTTAAAAACGGTCATATTTAGAAATGCTAGCAAACTTCATCTTCCTACGAGCAAGTAAAGTTCACTTTTCCTCTGATTTTGACATCGAGCTAAAGTACACTTATGGCGTGACTTAGTCAGCTAATGAACGATTAACATCTTAGTTAACATTTTGAAAGAGAAACACTGTAATGGTTCACTAAAGACTATGAGTACGACCATTACAGTTATTACCTTCCAACTGTAATCGAACATTCGTATTCACTCCCGCAATGTATTTATTGTCGTTTTGTCTTGAATGGTACTATTGCGACATGCTTCAAGTACAAGATGAGATGATATATAAAATGCACGTCTTCAGAACACACTTTTTGACTCTTGTATAAGCACTGTCCATATAAAAATGTATGTATCTATGATAATGTGGAAACACATTTAGCAGGAGCATCTAATTTATTTTATGTATGCAAAATCAAAGGGCCCTTAGTGGCGTTTACGACGTTCTTCAAATACAAAACAGCTCCAGGTAAAACAGGTTTCTGTTTCCTCAAATGTAAATTGGATATTTTATCCTTTTGCTGATGGCAATAAGGTTTAAAACTGCCTCGTCAATAAACGTGGAGCAAGTCTTAATTGTATATATTTATGTTCACTGTAAAACGTTCGTGTGTTGCGCCTACGCTATTTACCTAGATACTCCAACAAGGACATAGAAATCGATTGAAATAGATCGCTATGTAAAATGTAAATTAATTTGCGACCTGCATTCAATTGCACACAATGGTAATCAATTACATTCCTGTCTCGAATAAACACATTCACAATCATGGAATCCGCATGGAAAAACAAACAGTTATTATTTCAGACGTCACAACGTCAGATGTTTATAATAATTATTTGCTAAAATGCCATCTTTCAGAAAACGACAACGCATTGTCCTCTATGCTCGAAACAGATGACTCAAAATAAGAAAGGCCGAGTTTCTTGCCGGCTCTCCTAGAATTTTTTCCCGAACCGGTGGTAGATTCACTCCATGACCTTCATAAGAAATTGTAAAAGACTAAAAATTAAAATATTATGACATTGACATTAAAGAAGAAAAGGAACGAAATGAAAGCTAGAAAGAGTTCTCTAATTATCAAAAAACCGAGCATGCATTTACATTATAGTGTCTTACTAGTTGACGAATGCTTCTTACTTGCGGAACTCCTTCTAGATGAAAACAAGCATTTTGCTCTCAATGCTGCAAAGGAACACCTAAATCTATTCAATAACTACATCATTATTACAAATGAAAAAAAAACGAACAACCTATACATTCACAAAATGTAACATTAGATTCAGAATTATGCAGAATTAGGTGGGTAAAGGCTAAATGTCAGTGGAAAATTTTCATAATCTACCATGTATGTGATAAAGGCTAAAGGTTGAGATGATCTCACTGCACTAAAGATGGCACAAGTTGCCTTGGTTATAGGTAGGTTGTTTGTGTTTCTAAGTAGATAGCAGGTTTCTCTAGATAGGTTTATGATGGTAAAGTTAAAGCATGGGCAGATAACGCTAACCACGTAACGCACACAGAGTGCTATAACATAGATCAAATGCTTGTACTTGGTGAATAAAGAGGGGTTTTAGATAGGCCGATGGATATTTATAAAGCAAAAATAATTAAAGTGTTGTCTCTAACACGTAACAAATTTCATTAAAAGCATAGGTATATATGACGGAGGTTCAGAACAATATCCTCAAATATTCCAAATATCAAGCGTACAGTAACAAATAAAGCCGTTCAGAAATAGATTATCGACGCATTAGGCAGGGCTTCCCTGGCCGTGGCCGAAGCCCTACGCGACCACACGATCGTATTAACGTGGCTTGACGGCTCAGCCTACCCCACCCAACACGAAACCTGAGTACGACCTTGATATAAAAGCTCATAACCAGGGGAACCTGTGCAGAGCTTAATCTTAGGTATATTTTCGGAACCGCGTTTTCTGATACTATAAACCTTACTTGAGTACAATATCCGCTTTGAACGCAGTCGTTTTCTGTTAATATCGTAAATCACCTGTTAAAATAACTAGAACCGAAACCATTACACAGAAATTGATTACGTTGATCACTCTTTTGAGGAATCAAAGTAATATTTTCTGAATAGGTGCAGTGACAAACATCTTTTCTTTCTTAATCAGTTACAGGTCTGCAGTTAAGAGATATCTACAATGAACGCAAACAGATTGTTCTGAATGTAAACAAATAACAATCATTCAATGTAACGTTGTTATCCAATTGAGTTTACTCCATTATAGGTCGTTAGGAGCACAATCATGTATTTGGAACACTGCTTATAATAGAGTGGCCTGAAGGCCCTGAACGCCAAAATTGACAGTTAAATAACCACCAACAGGCTCATGGCAACAGTCATATTTAATATATGCGTATGCGCAAAGAAGACTTCTTCGTCACCTTACATGTAAAATTGCTGTATCTTTCTTCGTAGTTAATCGATTGCAACGAAACAAAGATTTGATGATACAATGGATCTCTCTGAATCCACTTGATACAATCCCTTTAGGAGTTCTCCTGTGATACCTGTTTAAACAAAGATATAAAAAATCCAGAACAGCGTTCTTTTATTCTGTTTTGTGCGCCCCCTGTAAAATTTGTTTGTTAATTTCTTCAATAAGACATAAACATGTCAGGTTAATTCATTCAAAGTCGAAACCAGATTGAAACGTAAATATTAAATCATCATAATTACGTAAAAATTGTCAATCGAGGCACAGTTCATAATTTGAATGTACATGTAGAAAGGTTATCATCACAATACGGTGTCAGATTAGCAATGACCTTAATGCCCAATCAGACTGTCGCTCATCAGTTCCACGTTAAAGCTCTTATAACCTCTGTTGGAAGGTGATACGAGTGAGAATCGCGTGCGCTCTTCGACGGCACCAGGTGAAACGAGTTGAGCCTATGTAACGGTATCACAAAGAGATTGCAATTCACGGGCCAGTAGCCACGATGCGCTGCAGTGATCCTATTTCTAACTATAGGTGGTAATAATTTGATATTATTTATCGGGTATTCGTGGGGAGGAGGTGACAAAAAACCTCATCAATTCAGGAACGGATCCAGGATTCCATTTAGCGGGATCCTTGGCTTTATAGGAAGAATTTGCAAAGAAATAAAATGGGGGTTTAATTGGCTACCTATTATGTGTGTTATGTCCGATTTGAAAACTTAACTCTGCATTTTCATCTGAACGTAACATCTTCCGACTTTAGTCTACCATAAGCGCTGTGGAATCTAATATTATTGGAGTCACAACTTTCATTGCTAAATTATAAAAGGCTTCAGAATTTTTATTATTAGTCTTAAATGATGTATGGTTTGGCCTTGTCTTCCATTAAATAGGCCATTTTGTTTCAGCTTAGAAGACATGACAAACCATCTTAAATAATGACTAAACCTCAAATCATCTCAGTTCACAAAACTTCTCATCAATTCTCAGGTCCCAATAAAATGTCACCTACAAGCTCCAAGTACAGTATTCTTCTTTATACTCGTTAAAGTATGAACTTTATTAAGATAAACTGTTTAATATTTCCTGGAGACGATGGAGGCACGCCGTACGTCGTGAGATAGGACACGCGCTCGTAAATCTGTCCGGTGAGCTTAACTGGAGTGAGGACGCCTTTTCGAGCAAGCAAGAAGCTCTGCTTAGTATCTAATGTGATGCTTTACCTTCCTTACCAAGCATTGATTGCATCCAAGTAATACTATTGGTACGGCGCTCATTGGAAGATCTTATGTCCAGTATTAGACTATCATTGACTGATGTGATGATGAAGTATTGCTTAAGATATTCAACAATCTCAGGCTTATTTAATCATGGGGCTTCTGGCGGTCTGAAAAAGCGATCGCTGTCACAATTAACTTAGGTTTGCCGGCCTAGTTATATTAAAACCGCGTCTTATTAAAACCTTGCTTAACTAACATAAAGGGGGTCGTGAACGGGCTAGTTTTTCGGCAATTTATTGCTGCAATTCGGGCAATCCCCAAAAAGATTACATATTACATCATTAATGCGAACAAAAAGTTTGAATGTAAACTTTTGACGACAGCCCGAATTGCAGCAATAAATCGCCGAAAAACTAGCCTATTTACGAGCCCTTATTTGTTAGTTAAACAAGGTTCAGCAAAGCACGAAAGCAATTTGATCTCTGCTAAATGTGAAATTACAAAATATCACTTAATTCAACCTCATCCTGTCAAGTTTGTGTTTCAAGCACCATTGCAATGCATCAAAATCCGAACTTGTGCTGGCTAGGAATAGCTGATTAATCAACAACGATCTCAATTCAGGGATTAGTACTCACGAAGGCTAAATCCGGGACACGCCACGCTCTCCGTCAAGCGCAAGTTGGCACAGCGGACATGTTAATTCCGATCAGATGCATAAGCCATGGGATTGGGCGCTGATTGAGGCGGCGCCGGCGCTACGTTTTGGTTTATAATGAGTAAGTATTTTGTATCGCGTTTAATAATTATAACGTCGATTAAACATTTTGTGACTTAATGGCGGCTCGCTCAGCTTAGCGTGCGGTTGTAAAAATGTATACACGAATTATGTTATATCGTCCCGATTTATTCAAAAACAGCGTTTTCCCGCTCTGAAGTCATAATTACATGACAAACAACAATTTTAAGTATTTATACGAAATGCGTATTAAAAGATTACTAATAAATAATTTTGCGTCAATAGTTTAATAGTGTCATTAACATTAACTTTCTATCCATAAACTGTTTGAGACTTATCAGTACAATAAAAACGCATTGAGTATGAAGAATAATTAGTGTGGTAATTATGATATGTTTAGTTAAAAGGGTCTAATGTTATGAGAAGTAAGTACTTGGGAAAATTAGATAGTCCAATACAAAATAGTACAATTTGTTTTCGAGCACAAACAAGATGTGGCAAAAAGTGAAAATTGACGAAAATAAGTGATGTTATTGCTTATCATTACGAGACGGACACATTAAATATTCACGGGCTAATCTAGGGCTGTCGTTGAATGCTGCACACGTCTGTGATTTGCTGGCGGCTAGGGTTGACGCGGTGAATATCATAAATTATTTCACAGAGATTGCAAATGGAATTTCCGATGAGTTTTATTAAAATATTGATGGTAGAATCCACGAATAATGTTCGTCAATTGGTTTACTGGTCAATAACCTGAGTTAAGAGTTCATAAAATCATGGATCGATGAAACGTTCAGCATTCGGGCATATCCATTACCTATTGCCAATCGTATTTACAGTTTTAGAATCACAGATTCATCTTTTCTGCCCTGGTTCCTTGAATTGACAAGCGATGGACCTTCGTTGGATGGAAGGCTTCGCCGCGTAGAATAGAGCTCACGCTATTCCCGCAGGATCTAAGCATTTTTCCGGGATAAAAGTAACCTATGTTCTTAGCAGGGTCTCCAGCTATCGATTTGCAAAAAAAAAAACATTGTTCTATTTTGACGTAAAAGAGGAACAAACAAACGCAAATCATTTATTCAGCAAATTGGCCACCTGTGGGCTCTTATACGAATGAATTAAAATGGGTTGAATCTACCAGCGCTTCGAACAGGACCATCATCATTACTGAGAAGAAACGCAAGAAACTCAGCAGAAAGTCATCTTTTCAAGTCAAAACATTTGCACGTTTGCTTTTGTTATATTAGTAAGGATACATTGAAATGCAGCCTTTCGAGACACTATTAAACTTTAAAAGACGGTCAAGCGTTCAACCCGCGAATGAGGTAGGAATAATACATGTCCAAAGTTCATACCCAGATGGTATTCTAGACTTAGGTAACAAGGGAACTTTCTTCATGAATACAATAGTTTTACATTAGACGACACAAAGCGAGGTAGACAGTTGCGGTATTTGAAGATGCATTTAGACCAACAAAGTTGTGTAAATTATAATCAAACTTTTCAAAGTTTTGAATACCAAATTGGTATGTGGTGGGCTGGTGGGTGGAATCCTCCCCGGTGAATACCCATGTGTGTGCCCCCTACTCTTCACACCTAATTAATAATGTTCCTAACCGAGCAAGAACATTTGCTAAGATTACCACAGGAGATACTTATGACACCCTAGTGGCATAAGGAAAATGTGCTGGCTAGGACAAACCAACGATCGATGATCGCGGTGTACAGAGTTAATTATCTGATTGCAGTCCAGTGCACAGCACAATGTGTATTGGGGCTGGTAACTGTGACTGTGACTGTGGCTGGCTGGATCGTTTCAGGTCAAAGTACAGTTCATTTAAAAGGTCGGAACGTACGAGTAGAAATACTGTAATGAGAACGGAAAGCGGTTCGGATGACTGAAAATTTGCATAAAATCGCAAATGGTTGGCGGGAAAATATACTTTTTTAAACGACTTCAAAAAATGCGAAGGAGGAGGTTCTCAATTCGACGCGTATATTTTTTTTTAGCGTGACAATTAGCCATTGCCTGCTTATTTCGATATTGACTTTTAAGTAGTGGTAAGTTATGGTGTTCAATAAGAAAGTATTTAAAGATGAAAGCCGCAGATTTTAAAACATTGTTGTTATCTATTAATTCTTATAATAAGGAGTGATAAATTATAGATACAAGCGATTAGTCGCTTGAGACAAGTTTTGCGGAATGTATCGCATTTGTTTTTTTCTTCATGAGTTCCATTCTCATGACTCGCAACTTATCCTTACCTATCTGTGAGCCTACCACGATCAAACTAGCTTTTTATTCAGTATGACTTAAGACAGCCAAAAGTACATAATAACTTTGAATCAGGTAACGAGACCGTGGCGAGGTAACCAGCCCCCTGTTTTCTTCTGTTATATTATAAATTGTTAAGAAAAAAACAAAACATTAAATTAATGAAAGAACGTTCAATTATGGTTTCATCAGCTCATTGATAATTCGTTGCAACTGAATAGTTATTTCATGGTTCTACAATCACGAAACCTATACAACTGGATGTTCTTTTTCTCAAGGCTTTCGTATTGCTAATATTATTTGAGCGGTTGACCGGGCAGGATGGCTCTGACACGGCGTTGCATACTAATAGCTTAATTACCACTGCCGATAACTGTAGTGCACCATTCAGTCGTATAACTATAGTATAACAAGCTATGAGGTTATTCGCCGCAGAAACAAAAGCAAAAACGATTCCGTATCCTAACTCCACCATGACGCCATGACATAAATCTTAACAAAAACCCTATATTAGTACTTGTTTATAAGTTTTTACAACGAACAAAATAACAGCGTAGGCCTTGAGCACGAACAAGATTCAAGTAGAGACCAGATATACAGAAAAAATATTGGTTATTCCAACTTAACAACTTACCATCTAGATTGAAATCCAGGATGGAAACGTTCAGTTACTCCTTCACAAAACACTTGGATCACTTCACACACGCAGAATACTAACTCTTTGTCATGGAATGAGCAGCGGATTTTGGATCGAGCGACGCGACTGATCGCGACTGAGCGTCATTAAGTACTGTCGGACTTAAGATGCACGGAGAGCCTCGACAGTTCATTGACAGCGGAAAACGTGTCTTATCAGTGGCCATCTAGCGTGTATATTTATATGAACTCTTATAAACGTGTAGGCTGAATGACTGTGAAGCTCTACCTACGCATTTTGTGATTGCACCGGAGACTTGCATGTAGATTTTTGCATTTTCCTGTTAAAATTTTGTATCTACATTCAGTTATATAAGAAAGGACCAATAATCTAAACGCTCGTAATCGTCCTTATATAACGGAATTAAAGAAACAACCAAAGAACCGAACCGAACCGAAGCACTGAATTCAAGGTAAGAGTGAACAGGCATTTTCTGGGCAAGCGTGTTCTATCCTAGACCCTGGCTTCGCGTTCCATTTACATCAGGTGAGACTAAGGCAATCCTTCAATAAAAAAAAGAATTGGTTATATTTATGCTCATTCAACACTGCATAATATGATTTGTAGTAACCAGTTTTACTTTAGCAGTGGTAATCGAAACTGGACCAAAGATCAGTGTAGATGCGAACCGAACAAAGAAAGAAAGAGAAACATTTATTTACTAACACAGAATACACACAAAATAATATAAATTTAAATTTAAAACAATACAAAACAAAATGGTGGTGTGTGTGTCCTGACGGCAGTGAATGGTACTTACACTGGCCCGGCATAATGCTGAGGCGTAAGACACCTTCAGCGCTGCTTTGTAGCACACAATGAGACCACTGTTATATCAACAAATATAGAAAAAGACGCTGACTGAGATCAGTCTGGGGTATAGTTTTCCAAAAATCTATAATAAGTTGCCAAAATTTATAACCGAGAAGGGGGATAACACCAGTTTTAAAAAATCGTTTAAATATTTCCTGTGCAATAAAGCTTTCTAATAGAAAACTGGGAGCCATAGTAAATAGAAACTAGACTATAATTATTATACTTAATTGATTGTTATTATATAAGTTATTAAATTAAATTAAATTACTACCTAACAACCTATTTTGGATGCTTATCGGCAGAACTTGGCTTGGTCTTGCAAATCAAATGTCATCAGCTGTACCTATGTTCAGCAAATAAATGATTTTGATTTTGAATTTTCTTATATGCGCAAAGCTGATCACCGGAACGAAACTATTAATTCAGACTGTAAGGATAAAGTCCTTCGGTCTAAATTTGAATGTGTCCCTAATCCTCATAGCTGAATAGCCTCCGTCAGAATCACATGGCTGAAGTCTGAAGCCACAAACTTCACAAATGCATGAGGGATCGCTTATGCCAATAAGGAAGTTTCCTGAAAAATTCTTATTAGTCCATCAGTTAGATTATCAAAAAATATTGAACACGTATTTGTTGCTTTATCAAATCAATCAAAATTGACAAAGATAATGCGCATCAAAGTTCGGGTGTGGGGACTTATGACGTTATAAGTAAGGTCCGACCGAGACTGCTTTTTTTAATCCCGGCCGAGACCGAGACCGAGAATAAAATAAATTCTCGGCCGAGACCGAAACCGAGACCGAGACACGGATTTTTTTAATTTTTTTTCTATATTTTCGTTTTTTAGGGTTCCGTACCTCAAAAGGAAAAAACGCAACCCTTATAGGATTACCAGTGTGTCTGTCTGTCTGTCTATCTGTCGCGGGTGTCGGTAAAGTCGCACGACACGAGCCCGGGCGGGGCGACAGGTCCAGATCGCAATACAAGCTCGCGCCACCGCGGTAAACCGCGCGCTAAAATTTAACTTGATTGCGAGAATCTCGGCCGTTTTGGGCCGAGACCGAGACCGAGATCTCGGTCGGACCTTAGTTATAAGTCCCCACTTATTGGTGCAAAGTCGTGACGTCACGCGAAACTTCAACGCACTATATTTTCGTATTTTTTTGTTTAATGGACAAAAGAAAAAATATGTTTTCAATATTTTTTTATAATGTAAATGACGGACTAATAAAAAAAAATCAGAAACTTCCTTATTGAGCCACAGATTATCATAAAAGAAGACTATTCGAAATTAATAATAAATCCACCCAATAACGACTTAATCAATTTTAATATTATTTCTAGGTAATAATTATTGAACATTCTTCGGTTTCTATCGGGCAAAACTTTCTCAACCAGATAGGTACGTAGGTAGTGTAGAGCAACCTATTTTGCTCTAGTATTTTATTGTAACTGGACAGGCGTATTGCCGATGTATTTGTTTTTCGTATTTTTGAATTTAAATATTATTAGAACATCGGATACGCATGTCCAGGTGTTCATTCCATCTTGCGCCGTTGAAGAGGCTCCTCCTGTGTCCTTCTAATGAAAAATATAGTAAAAGTCTCCAAGAAAGTATTTTAATTTTAAATATTAGCTTCATCTTACTGTCGCGCTACGAGCGGTGTTGAATTTAGCTTGAAGAGCAGAAGCAGTGTATCCCCGTCTTCTCGAGCTACCGCCGAGCTACCCCACTAGACTACACACGTTGCGTAACATGTAACATGTGTGGAGAAGGAAAATAAGGACAGTTTTATTTGTAAGTGGTATTTCACGAATTTGTACAGTTAATTCATCCTTACTTGTCTTATTTGGTAAACAAGTTTATAACCTCAAAATGTACCTTTTTTGCAAAGCAGGTATTTTATCCTAAGTAAAGCAATCCTAGGTGAAAAATTGGCAAAGTGATGTCTAAAATATTATCTCCGGTTGCTTTATTAATGAAGAAATAGCTGTTTTTAGCCTAAAAAACGTGTGTTTTGAGGTTAGAAACTTGTTTACCAAATAGGACAAGTTAGGATGAATCCAGTTTAGATTCCTATGAAAAAGAATAATTCCCGTATTTTGCTTGTTTATCTTATTTTAATGTACTGTAGGTATTTGCTGCATTTGATACTATTATGATATATAAAATATGAATTTTGTACTCCTTCCCTTAGTTTTATCTAGAGCAATCATTTTGTCAGAATAAATTTGTACGCCAACCGCAAAATGTTAATTGCAAAATTATATTCAGTAGCTATATTTCTATGAATAATTACACTTACATGCACGCGATTCAAAACTAACCCAAAACAATGATAACCTCGACATCTAACCAAACAAAGGAAACTATAAACCACATCGTCCACATATACGTCCCAGTTCCTTCGACAGCTCGGATGGAAGTAAATGACCCTACAAATAACCGGTTCAGTGTGGACTGGTTCAAGTTTCAGCAACACTGCTGCGGTGTGGTTCTGGTAACATTTCGACACCGAACTTACCGCCGAGCCTAGCTTGACCAGTCAGTGGGTATAAACTAGGTGTTAGTTCCTGTATTCTTAAAGATTCCTTAAATTCCCAACGGGATACCGGCATAAAAAGTATCGTATGCCCATTACCTTATAACGCGCTACATGTGTGCAATTTTTATGGAAATCTATTAACCCGGTTAGCCGTGAAAACGCGAACAAACAAATACTTTTGGATTATGCATGCATGGCATTGGTATTAATTCCGAAATGCCATTCGTTCGTGGAGGCTTATATAGGCTTTCAGAATATATTAATGGACAACGATAATAAAACATTCAAAAATGACAGGGAGGCATACCGGTTGCCATTAAGTTCTCATCACGAATATGGCGATTACATATATATGTTCATAGCAATTTGAATATTGTTATCAGTTTCCGTAAACAGCAGTTTCGCTCCATTTCACTGTTATTTTATCCGTGCAACTGTATAGCCAGTTTGTAGCGGTACCGTACCGTAGATAATTTTACAATTGGCCGGGTAACAACCTCCATGTGACAGCGCGTAGACGTTTACAAGTAATGCATCTAGTCTCTGGGACATTTCACGTGAAGCGGACAGGGAAAAAAAAGTGAGGTTCTGAAAATCGACCACATTCGGCCCATTTGTACTTCTAGTAGGTATGAATGTGTACGCAAATTTTTTTTTTTTGTATAGTGTATATTTACCAAGTTATAGGTTTCAAAAGAATTGTCGTTGATTGGTACTATAATTTTTCGAAAGTAATTTTTCGAATATAACAAATCTACTATAAAATATTTTACATAGCGATACATATTAAAAATATACTGTTCTTTTTGACAGTAAAAAAAAAATTAAAAAATTAAAAAAAATGAATGGCCAAAACCGGAAGTAAACTTTTCAAACCAGAATTACAGTCACTTCGACCAATTTTTTTTTTTTTTTTCTTTTAAAATATAGCTTAAATGATAATGAAAGTACACTAGAAAATTTAAAATGGGATCTCTATTAGTTTAGGAGATACGTTGAATAATATTCACCCGCGTCGCAAGGGGCGTCATATGTAGCACTTGCTTAGATCGGTTGGTGTGCGTCAAATAAAATGGCTTGTATAAATTACTGTGATAAAATAGTTCAAACATAATAAAACAACATTGGTACAACACAAGAACTGTTTATTTTGTAATTTTAACAATTTTACAATGGGAATCTATGGCAGAAGTGGTCCTCTTTACAAGAAGGCCTGTGGTTGTTGGAATGAAGCTGTGAAACTTTTTGGTTCCTGAAATGGTGACCGTAGACGCAAACCGAGGTTCCAAAAAAATTCTCTGACGCTCTATATCATCTTTAGAACAGAAACAAATGGCGGTTTGTTTTAAAGATGATTTTGCCCATTCATATAATCGCATTGGTGTTATAATTGCTTTACTTGGAGGTAACTGTAAACTTGCACGCGCAGCTAAACGTTTCAGATTCCCCCCTAGACCATCGCATGGCCCCTTTCCATGAGATGTTGCATGAAAATGCAACTCTGCATCTGCATTAAAATCTTCTTTGTAATAAAACAGATTCACAAAGTTAAATCTATTTTTAAAATGTTGGGAAGCCCCGTCAGTTATGTATATAATTTTTAATCCAACTATCGGGTTTTCTAAAAGATACGAGACGGTAATGAAGTAAAACACGGAAGCATTGTTATGATTTCTTACGACCTGAAGCATGACACAGCCACCTTTTATGCTTTCCAAAAGCTACTACACAAGCATCTTTTAGAAAAATCGATAGTTGGATCAAAAGTTATATACATAACTGACGGGGCTTCCCAACATTTTAAAAATAGATTTAAGTTTGTGAATCTGTTTTATTACAAAGAAGATTTTAATGCAGATGCAGAGTTGCATTTTCATGCAACATCTCATGGAAAGGGGCCATGCGATGGTCTAGGGGGAAATCTGAAACGTTTAGCTGCGCGTGCAAGTTTACAGTTACCTCCAAGTAAAGCAATTATAACACCAATGCGATTATATGAATGGGCAAAATCATCTTTAAAACAAACCGCCATTTATTTCTGTTCTAAAGATGATATTGAGCGTCAGAGAATTTTTTTGGAACCCCGGTTTGCGTCTACGGTCACCATTTCAGGAACCAAAAAGTTTCACAGCTTCATTCCAACAACCACAGGCCTTCTTGTAAAGAGGACCACTTCTGCCATAGATTCCCATTGTAAAATTGTTAAAAATACAAAATAAACAGTTCTTGTGTTGTACCAATGTTGTTTTATTATGTTTGAACTATTTTATCACAGTAATTTATACAAGCCATTTTATTTCACGCACACCAACCGATCTAAGCAAGTGCTACATATGACGCCCCTTGCGACGCGGGTGTATATTATTCAACGTATCTCCTAAACTAATAGAGATCCCATTTTAAATTTTCTAGTGTACTTTCATTATCATTTAAGCTATATTTTGAAAGAAAAAAAATAAAAAAAAATTGGTCGAAGTGACTGTAATTCTGGTTTGAAAAGTTTACTTCCGGTTTTGGCCATTAATTTTGTTTAAATTTTTTAATTTTTTTTTACTGTCGAAAAGAACAGTATATTTTTAATATGTATCGCTATGTAAAATATTTTATAGTAGATTTGTTATATTCGAAAAATTACTTTCGAAAAATTGTAGTACCAATCAACGACAATTCTTTTGAAACCTATAACTTGGTAAATATACACTATACAAAAAAAATATTTTGCGTACATATTCATACCTACTAGAAGTACAAATGGGCCGAATGTGGTCGATTTTCAGAACCTCACTTTTTTTTCCCTGTCCGCTTCACGTGAAATGTCCCCTCTCTCACATGGACGAACACATACATCGGACTAAACAGTATACACCAATACACAAAATACACAAACAACAATACACAATAATCAATATACATCATTGAAATAACCCTAAAATCCTTTATTGTGTATTTCGCTATACATCCGATTGTCAGACGGTGCTGGCTGAAAATGAGCGCTGCACGCTAGTGACCGATTCACTGCCGCGATGAGAAACATCCCCCAGTTTTCTGTTTTGTTGCTTTATTTTTTATTGTTGTGTGGTGATGCTTATCATTCTGGCATGTCGTAAAAGTCGACTAAGGGACGGGTCCTCTCCAACATGGTGGACTATCTGTATGGGCGATGGGCTGATCACCTGTCACCATACGGTTCATCATACCATCTTAGGACTAATTAATCGAACGTGGCCACAAGTAGTTTTGTGGCTCTGCCCACCCCATTAGGGATTTCGGGCGTGATGCTATGTATGTATGTATGTATGTATGTGTGGTAAATAATGTCTTTTCTTTCTTTCTTTTTTGTAAAACGTCATAATAACGTCAACACCGGCTAACAAATTATTGTTCTGATTTTTTTCTGCTAGTCTATTGCGGAATGCCTTAAAGCAGGTGAGATCTCAAGCAAGCTACACAAAGCACTATCGCCAAATGTCACCATAGACAAGACCATAAATAATGCACTAAATTACTCGTATAGCCGTGCGGAATGTCTGTATGCCATGCTTGGTAAGTAGTCTTTAAATCCTTTTCAGGAGATGCAAATGTCTGGGGTTTTTAAATTCAAAAACATTGCAGTACCAGAGTTATAGTAAGTCCATAATAGTAGCTTCGACGCACCGAAACGAGGGTCGTGCGCGGGGCGGGTCGCTCGCGGGCCCACGTAAGAAATGTAACAGGACCTAGATTGAAAGCTTTCAAAATAAAAATTATATATTTTGCACGTAGGCCACACGTGCTTTTTTGCATATCTGAATCTACAAAAGCGGTTCGAGCGATGACATTTGCTTAGAGAAGCGCCACAAGAAACTCAGTTTCTAATCGCTGCTCGGTTACTAAAGTGAAGGCTGCCATTTTAGTTCCCGTGACACTGCTTATGTGGGCCCGCTAGCGACCCGCCCCGCGCACGACCCGCGTTTCGGCGGAATCCTTTATTCTTAGGTATTCGTCAACAGTCTTAATGTTATATTCATACGGGACGTGTGAAATCGTAATACCATTGATAATACCTCGTGCAAATAATAACACAGTTATCATTGTTTGCCGACAGTCTAATCGTCTCCTTGTTTGCTATTAGTTGCCGATGTTGTCACTGTTTTTCCGTGAATAAGATGCTAAATTTAAACACACAACCTTCATTTTTGTAAACGTCAAATAGAGATAATTTCATCCTTTCTTTATAATTATTGTATCTTCTAAACTAATAGATTGGGCCCTTTGCACTCTCGAATGGCAGTTCTGATGCAGTTGTCGTAACTTAGTTTTGATGCAGTCACGTCAACTGTCATGCCATTTTGCAGTTAAAATGCTCTCCGTCTGTACCGGCCTTTAACCTATACTCAGAGTGCAAAACCATTCTGATCATTCTGATGTGCTTATGTTTCCGGAAATTATTCTGTACAAGCTCAAGCTAGAAAAGTTCCCATTTCCCAGCCATTTCCGTTTACCCTGACATAAAACATAAATAGTTCCATCTCCAGCCCATGGCGATGCCATTCATGGACCGTTTGCATTGCAATCGGCCTTCAATGAATGGAGTAGTGGTCTATTTTTAGGTACCGGGGCTCAGATTAAAGCTGAATGGGACACACCCCCCCTCCATGGAAATAGGTCACTGTGCCGCTCGTGACGTCACGGCGATATGACGTCACGGACGCATCCCAGGTGAACCAGGATGTAGGTCACGGGAAGCGGAAACGCTTTTCTAAAACTCCGAAACTCGAGTTCCCTTTGTCTTGTTTAATTATGTTGGAGTTGATGTTTAAAGAGGGGCTTTCGTACGACCACACTACAATGTCTGATGGAAAGTGACAAGCAACGCCACGAGGGTAACATGTTTTATGACATTTTATTTGATATACCCAAACGCTTAATCCTAGTTGGATAGAGTTGTCAATAGATTCCTATTTAAAGCGACAGAATGCAATAGAATTTACGATTCTATATCCAACATCCAAAATGCAATTCAGGCAACCTGACGCTACAAATTTTCACAGCATACCTACTCCTTAGTCTTGTTTGCCAAGATTAAGACAAGGGAACGTCACGTACGCGACTCGTCTTCAAACCTGGAGGACCATCTTCAGAAGATGCTTCGCTTCTTTAGTGGATGCACACAAAAGATCACTGCAATTTCTGGGGTATACTATGAAACCCATTGTTCTCAAACACTATTACTTATAAACGGGTTCTGACGGCGATTTGAAGTTTTAATGAGCTCCCCGATATTTCGACGACGTTGCAACAGTCATGTTCTAGTCTTGCCTATTGCGCTTTATGAAGAGGGATATTCCCAGGCGGTCCAATGGAGGAATATTTACAGCCATAAATGAACAATACGATGGATAAAACATTGTGCTTAAAACTAGCTTGTGCTTGTGCATCTCCTAACGTATTGATATTCACTTTGACTATGTTTTTTTTTAAACTCTGAATAAACATGACTTTTTTAAACAAACCTGACTCGACCCAACAAATGACGAACGAAGTCACGACACGAGCGCCTCTTTGTGACCAATTTTAATGAATTAGAACGACATGTTTAGAAATTAGGTAATATACAAATTGAACGACATGACTATCTCCAGAAAAACTGAAATTTGCAATTTTCATACTTTTGAGCGTTTATTAAGGATGTATACCCAATATATCGATTTGTATATTTTTCGCTGAAATTGAATAGTATGGTAGTATTAGTCGTTTCGCATAAGTTTAATAAAAAATAAAACCACTTTACCGTTCTTTTAAAGGAGATAAATGATATTTAAGATAACATGTGTTATACTGTGCTGTGCCCTTGTTATTTGTACCGGAAGTTGATTAAATTACAAGAAAAAGCGAACAATTTTTCTGTCCCATAGTACTTTTATAATCAGAAAATGTATTTTCTATAACTTTGTACTCTCCTCGATTTTTTGATGACAAAAAAAATGTCGTTACCGTTGTTCCCACGGAAATATTGTTGATTAAATTTTCATGTGTCCAGACCGTTTCAAATACTGCATATTGATTGGTTAGTCAAAGTTGATTAGTCAAATCAGGTTTTGATTTTATTTCACATACTAAATAATTATTAATAATCACACAATTTGTATATTTTAAATCATTATTCGGACAAAATTACTCATTGCTGTTATTTGGCGCAAATGAAACAAAACTTGAAAAATAAAATTGATGTACTGCGGATTTGACGTGGTACACATCCTTAAGTAAAGTTTATGCACATTCAAAATTACTTCGTCCGCGGCGGATGCATTTTACCCCAGTAGTTGTATTCGTATTTGCGTCTGTTACCACTTTTATCAAAGGTTTTTTTTAGAGTTAAGACCGATCTAATCGCTCTTTTGTATTGGTTACGTGTTCCTTGTCAATATCAAGAGCAGCCTTTGCTTTTGTGAAAAAGTCTTACATTCACCTCTGTCAATACCAACCCAGAACGGCAAGCTGAAAGAAACTGGGGCACTAATAAATGGCTCCAGAGATGGGTTTTAGATGAGATGCTAGTCAAAGCGCGCATTCAACATCCACGTATACCTATATTTAAAGAGCGGTTTAAGGGTCTCTGCAGACGGGATACCTTTGGGAAAATCCAACATACTTATAACGAACCATGACATAAAATGACTTCAGGCAAAGTAATTGAAACTGTTTACTTGCGGGACTTTGTATTGCTGTTAGAAAAAAAAGATACTGATATAAGTGAATTAGTGGCAACATCTCAAAATATCCTACGAGCTCAAGTCATAAGGGCCAGAGATGCCTAAGGGCTAAGCCACGGTTGGGCAGAATGGTGAAATTAGACCCACTAGGATCAGGAGTATCATTTTTTCAAATCAAACCATTAGCAATCACCACCAACAACACCTTACCACCAAAAATAACTTATTTATGCCTCATTTACATGCAGCCGAAGTGAGCAGTGGGTGCTTACATGCTGCTTCCTGACTCACTGCGCGCAACGCGAATAGCAGCGGCAGGAGCAGAAGTGATCCATTTACATACTCGCGCTACCGAAGTGGGTAGCGCGGGTATGCTCCTGCCGCTGCTACTCGCGTTGCGCGGAGTGGGTAGCGCGGGTATGTAAATGGATCACTTCTGCTCCTGCCGCTGCTACTCGCGTTGCGCGCAGTGAGTCAGGAAGCAGCATGTAAGCACCCACTGCCGTCGAAAGTAGTGTAAGCGGGGATTATTTCTGGCAGCGCGAGCAGCAGTGGCAGTGGCTGCATGTAAATGAGGTATTACTTTTTTTTGTTTTTCCCAATCTCCCTGAACAAAGGCTTTGCTTTTGAGGGTGCTATTCAGGTTGGCAACACAAGACAATACATAGAAGAAATAAGAAAAGACATTTATTTACACCACAAGACACACAATAATATGGGTCCATATTGGCTCACATAAAATTCTTATTCCTATTTTTTGTTTCACTACCGATTTGTATTCATAATAATCACTCTTCATAATTTTTTTCCTCATACTTTCTTTGTTCATACATTTTTATTCCTACCATCGTAACTCATAACAGACAGTTATCATAATTTTTTTATTAATAATGTCATTACTAAGAACATGTTTGAACTCATAATATTTTTTTTCATAACATTTTGCTTCCTAACAGACAGTGATCATATTTTTTTTATTCATAATTTTCTTATTAATATTGGCATTGCTAAGAAAATATTTGAACTCATAATATTGGTTTTTACAACAGTAACTATTCAAAATAAGATTTAATTCGAAAAAAACGAAAGTGAAGTTGTAGGTAGGGCAGGTTATCCCTACCTACAAATTCACTTTCAAGATGGCATACCTATGGATTTAAGCAAATTAAAATAACAGCATGAACCTATTTAGCATAAAATCTTACAAATAAGCAAGATTTTCTGAACTGTTGCAAAAAAAAGACCTAACATCGAAGGCTAAGGCAGGAGCTTCGCTTCGCTTCGCTCCCGCCTTAACCTTCTGAACCTAACCTATCCGAGTCGCTTCTGCTCCGACTCATTTTGCTCGCTCGCTTCGCTCGCTCGCTCAGAAGTCTTCTTAAATCCTATCCAATTTCATTTACACTTATGATTAAAAAATATGGGGAAATAAATATTAGGATGAAAAAATATATGAATATTGACGTTATGAATCAGAATGATTAGGAGTTTCGATCGTTAGTATAAGAAAATATATAAATACAAATATTAGTATTAACAAGTTGTATGATTAGCGATATTATGAATTCTGATGATTATGAGTTTCGATCGTTAGTATTAAATATTTTTATGAAATTATTATAGTGTAAAATGGTATGAGAAATATTTTCTGACTTTCGATAATAGGACTTAAAAAGTTATGTGAAAAAAGGCGCACCCCAATAATATAAATAACAAAAACAATACAGAGAAACGAGGTATGTGTGTCATCGCGGCAGTGAATCGATCACTGGCTCAGCATAATGCTGAGGTGTCAGACACCCGCAGCGCTGATGTTCAGCCAGCACCATCTGTAGCAATCGGAGCGCTAGCCAAACACTCTAAACACTTATAACTACACAAAACTACTTGGATAAATAAGTGGTCTATATAACAATAATTATTGTTATTGTAACTTATGAAAGAAAAAAAACTAAAAATATACTACACGCAAAAACTTACATAAACATACTTATAGTTGGTGGACTGCCTGCGGCCCTTACATGCATGGCACAAAGATAAATTAGAGCCGTTTATCTCTAAGTGCGTCTCTCTCACACTAGTGCCGACGAAAGAGATAGTCATAGAGATAAACGGTTCTAATGTACAGTGCCGGATTAAGCCAGCGCGGGGCCCGTAGCAAATTCTGTCAAGAAGCCCTTGGTTTGCTTTGGTAATTTTTAATTATTTTTGTATATTTTGATACCGAAATCGCAACATTGGCCTCTTGTATTTTAATTAAAAAACTTTATATTTATACGCTCCTATCTTAATCGAAAAAAGAAATACGCTCATGCAAGCGTGCGTGCGCGGGGACCCCCAATGTGCGGGGCCCGTAGCATTTGCTACTCTTGCTATATGGCTAATCCAGCACTGCTAATTAATCTTTGTGGCATGCATGTTAGGGCCGCTGGTGTCCTAAACTAGACTTTGTCTTTTTTTTCTGACGTTTTATTATTTATTACTGGTGAATAAATAAAATAAAGTAACACTAGTAGAACCTCGATTATCCGAACCAATTGCGACGGCCACTAGTTCAGATAATCAAAACGTGGATTTTTTCGGACGAAGCTCCGTAAGCGGACTAAAAACGCTCGATGAAACAAAGCGCGTTTCAACACGATCGACATACGCCGTTGCATGCCCGTGATTCCCGCAAAGATATACTGTTGCTCACGGCGGTGGCAGCGAGCAACAATGTACTTTCCTTCGCACAAACGTTCAGATAATTGAGCGTTCGGATAATTGAGGATTCAGATTAGAGATCCAACAGATAGGGGATAGGCCATGCCGGATATATATATCCGGCATGGCCATTGGCCTGACAGCCGGATATCCGGCCGCACACGACCTATCTCTAAAGTCGTGTTACCTTGCGCGGCCTTTGCGATTGTCTTATCCTAATTCTGATCCAAGCTTTTACTATGCAGTATCCGGCCGGATAATGACTTACTATCCGGTATCAGACCGGATACTGACTCGCCATTGAGTATCTGGCCGGATACTGACGCACTATCCAGCCTGTCCAGCCAGATACCGGATAGTAACCAGATATCCGTTGCATCTCTAGTTCAGATGATCGAGGTTCTACTGTATCATAACAATATTGAGTATCTTTTTATAAGTAAATGTATCTTAATCTTGATACGATATTGGAGACAAATCACTTTAGGTAAAAAAGAATGTCCCACTATTGATTTTTAACATTTATAAAGCATTGTGTGCAAAGCCAATGCGACTTCACCTTAAATGGTTGATTCAAATGAAATTTTCTGAACATGTATCATCATGGCACATGTCGGACTATTTCTGACAATAAATCATGAGTTAAGCTGTGTGTATTTCAAGTATGGCTCAGAGTTTGCATAAATATAATCTAAGCTAGTGTCCTGGAAATTTGAAATGCAAGTTTTCTTTTAAAATTGAATACTATCCTAAACTGAATAAACATGAAAGTTATGATGGCAATATTTAGATTGAGCTCTTCTATGTGGATATGTAAGCTTAGGCTGCGCTTACACAATATCAATTACATTAGAAGTAGGTTATGCTAAAGTTCGGTATGAGAATGGTATGCTATACGTAGCTGGTTTCTAAGGACATATAGAATGTGTTCTTTAAGGCAAGAGGAAGTTCCATTGAGTCCAGTGGTCTGGGGTTTTCAAAACATTAAATGACAAATTTGACCATCTCATCATTTTTTTTTGTTTTTATTCAAATGGTAAATAAGCAACACCACACCAATGCAGTATTTTAATAACCAAATGAGCAGAATATTGTATAAGTCAAATTAATTACTAAACCATTTTTAATTGTGACTCCTCTTAGAACCTTGTTGTTATTAAGAGGAGTGTGACCCTATGGCTTTTTATACAAAAGGAAATAATAATTTCCACCCCTTAATTGTTAATTGATGATCACCAACTTTTGATATGTCTTCAGTTAGAACAAATCTAGGTTTATATGTTTTGGTTTTATTGTTTTTTCAGTATTCTCATACAAAACAAGTGATATTTCACTTTGTTGATCTTTAATCAAAATTCAAAACTTTTAGACCTAGATTTTATTCTGATTGACAACCTATAAAAAATTGGTCAAAATCAGTTAACATTTAAAGGGTGGAAATCTTTATCGCCTTTTGTATGAAACGGGTGATTTTTGCCGTTGGTTTACATTCCTCTTACTTAAGTAACGTATTAGTCGTCACATTATAATGACAAAGGTTCTATGAATGGTTACCATTAATGTTTTTTTGGTCATAAATAATAAAAGGTAACTGGACTCTATTAACTGCAGAACTGTGCACAGAAGCGCCGCCGTAAAGAATATTTATTTAACAATAATTAAAAGTAATTTCTGGTGGTCTAACAATTATCTTATTAGTCTGTATTGTCAAAGTAAGAGTTGGCGATTTAGCCAATTTTAACAGCAATGTCTGTTCTGCGTTCTGAATAAACTTTTTCTAATATAGCACGAATATATACGAATACGCTACAATAGTTGACATTGGCCTTCCTTAGAGTAACAATCAATACAACATGCGCTACAGTTCGTAAGGAAAATACAAGAAATACTCACATAGTGTAGCAGGAAAGTTGAAGAAACTAGCACCGGCACTAAGAAACTACTTAAAGGAATACAAAAACAGGCGTTTACACTACAAATATAAGGGGAAAAATACTTAGAAGCAGCGACAAAAAATTATCGGCCGCCCATTCTGTTACTGTCATTTAACTTTTTTGTTGCCAGCTTGCCAGGTGGTAAAACAACTGATTTCGTTCAGAAATATGACGAAAAGAAAATTTGAATCCGAAGAACAATACTATGACTTTCCATCAAATATAACAACACAACAGTATTTGAATAAATATAACAAACATTGTATTATTAGGAGATATATAATTTAAAATTAATACGAATTTGGTCTTAGTTAAAATAAATCATGTAATATGTACTACAAAAAAATCACTAGTGTGGCGGCATCTATGCATCTACTTCTTGAACTAAAGGGAGTACCACCCTCCGGAAAAACTGTCGCAAACTTTTTGCCCTTTGTAGTTCCACTAAAAAGTCAAAGATGGCGTTAAAGTAAATTTCGATATAACTACCACTATTTTACAAAATGCTAGTAAAAATACACACCATCTCATAAGAAATGGTTGATAGGAATCTTTATTAATCTCGCACTATTATCGTTGCAGACACAACTTTATCATTAATTGTAATGTTGTCTTTCATTCGGTACACGTCGTAGCGGCTGGCGCAGAAGTTGTCATATTGGTCGTACGCCATTTTAGTGCCGAGGAAGGATACGGCAAAGATGCAGACAAGAAGAAGGGCACAGATGGCAGGGCACAAGATGGCGCCGAGCTTGTTGGCACGATTGGAGGTTACTGAGCCTAACTCAGTGTCCGTGCCAGCAACGCTCTCGGTTGAGTTTTTCGTCATTGCTGAAATGGATGTAAAAATCTTAAAAAATTAAAGGACATCAAAACTTATCCTGTACCGATTTCTCTATTACAATCGTGAAGTGGGAACCGTTGTTAGTTATTAATCGAATCTGGATAGTTTCAGTGTTGGAAAATTCCTTCTTCCTAGACTAGGCCTATACTTTGAAAATTTAATGTTATTCGTAATTTTTGAAAGTAAAGATTACTCTATCAGTGTACGCCACTTCACCGCACCACATCTACCCATCTGAGATATCCTTATCTCTTCAAATACAATAAACTTAAATAACTTACTACACTTTGTTTGATTTCGCAATATGATATACAAAAACGGTCACACATTGTCCTCAAACCAACAAAATTGACACAGTCATTGTTTTATTTTTTTTATTCTTAGGCTAACTAAAGAGGTTCCATCATGTACAGGGCAATTCACGCAAAAGGCCCTTCCTACGTTAGGGCCTACAAAAACGTCTCCAGCATATTATAAAACGGGACTATTCTATATATTAAAGCGATCTTATATATTAATTTTATTATATTACGGCATAGGCTTTATAATCATATTTAATTACTATTGTGGTTCATAGATGGAGCTTCTAATAAATTTATTGGACCGCAACGGTACTTGAGCAAGAAAATCTAGTTATTTTAGCAAAATAAAATGCGTTGAGACTTTGGTTAGAGATTTTAAAATGAAAGACCTCTTTTTTATCGGGCAATCCGATTCCCTTGAGGTGCTCGACCTTTGGGCTTCCACTTGACATCACTTCCTGGGACACCTATGTAATATATATAAGTAGTGGTGTCAGAAAATGCCAGGCTTTGGCTACACCGGCCGGACGTGGCACACTTAGGGCCTGGCCACGTGACCACGGTACGGTGCCGTTCAGTGAAAAATTCCGTTGCACGTCGCTCTTAATTCTATAGCTATACAATACAGGGTATGTGCAACGGAAGTTTTCACCAGGCCCTTAGAGGCAAACCAGATAAGTATTTATTTAACAGGAGGGTGCGGAACCATGTTACTTATAGGTTGACCGCTTAAATGAGGCTTAGCGCGTGGTGTGTCAGCGCCCAGATCAGTGGCGACGCGTGCCCTGTATCAAAATTAGTTGGGGGGCCCTAAAGATTTCTGACAAAAGGCCACTGTAGCCCGGGGGCCCCGTATCATTGAAACGGCTGATACGGCGGTAGCTACGCCCCTGGCCCAGATTATCGTAAATTCGTTCACTAGGATATGTCATCTCCGGTGTATCCAAAACTTACTCATCAGATGTCATCGGCATCACCTTTTAAACCATGCATGCACTGTCAGTGGAGTATTGCCCAGTTTAAAACTGACAATAATTGTCATTAGAGGTAAAACATAACCTACAAAATACGATCAGCTGCTCGCTTCAAATAAAACCATTAAAAAGAATAAAGAGAAAAGACAATGAATAAGATAAAAATCATTGTATACTCGCTGATGTATATTTGCGTCATGCTCAGTTTGCTGTTTGCTCTCGTGTATCTGATGACGGTGCTGGACCCAGGGTTATTGCAGCTCGGCGAGCGAGCTAGCGCCATGATACGTGCTGACCGAGGGGAGGAGTTTCTGCCAGAAGTCCGGAATACCTTGTTTGTACGTTTGAATATTTTGGTGGATTGAAGTTGCTTGCGTCCGTAGATTGTAGGTACTCCCAAGTCCCTACACGTGATCCCCGTTGATGCAAAACGAGCAACACTCGCAACGAGCTACACGATATGTAATCTGGGCTCGGTGAGAATTATAAAAGGGGTTTATCCCTAAAAGCAAGTCGAAAACACCCTCATAACCCCTAAATCACTTACCGCTGTTTTTGAATAGGCTCATTGTATCGCAGAATAATAACCCATACAATACCTTACTCTTGTCACTGTTATCAGAACGTACGAAGTCAATTACGGACTACAAGTATTCTAAAAAAACCGACCGAGTGCGAGTCGTACTCGCGTACGAGGGGTTCCGTACCATTATCTATAAAATCCGGGCAAGTGCGAGTCGGACTCGCGCACGAAGGGTTCCGTACCATTATCTATATAATGGTTCACGGTTTATGCATAAGGTTTAAGTTTATGAAATTAAATGTTTTTATTTTTATTTTTATATTTGAGTTGATTGAATGAAAGGTACATTGCGGTTTACGATTTATGACGTATTAAAAAGAAACTACTAACTAGATCTCGTTCAAACTAATTTCCGGTGGAAGTTTACATGGCAATGTAGGTACATCATATATTTTTTTAGTTTTATCATTGTCTTATTTTAGAAGTTACAGGGGGGGGGGGGGGACACACACATTTTACCACTTTGGAAGTGTCTCTCGCGCAAACTATTCAGTTTAGAAAAAAATGATCTTAAAAACCTCAATATCATTTTTGAAGACCTATCCATAGATTCCACACATATATGCGTTAGATGTTTTTTTTTTGAGTTTCATATCTATGTATGGGGAATCTCCAAGATGTATTGTTTTTTTTTTCTATTTTTGTGTGAAAATCTTAATGCGGTTCACTTAATACATCTACTTACCTAGTTTCAACAGCATAGTTCTTATAGTTTCGGAAAAAAGTGGCTGTGACATACGAACTGACAGACAGACATGACGAATCTATAAGGGTTCCGTTTTTTGCCATTTGGCTACGGAACCCTAAAAACAGCAAAAAAATCACGTTTGTTGTATGGGAGCCCGCTTAAATATTTATTTTATTCTGTTTTTTGTATTTGTTATTATAGCGGCCACAGAAATACATCATCTGTGAACATTTCAACTGTCTAACTATCACGGTGCATGAGATATAGCCTGGTGACAGACGGACAGACAGACGGACAGACAGCGGAGTCTTAGTAATAGGGTCCCGCTTTACCCTTTGGATACGGAACCCTAAAAAGGACGGACGAAAATTGTAACAAGTAATACCATTATTCAACCTTAAAATCAGTTTTGTACCTACTCAATATCAATTAGTTTTTAAAAAAAAACCCTTAAAAACCTGAAAATGTTCGGGCCCCCCAGTCCACTTATTTTACCCCTGAATTTAGGGGTAAAACCCCTGGTGCAAAGTTAGATGATTTGAAGACCAAGTCATTTGTAGAAACTATCTGGAAGACACTGTAATTAATTGAGAGCTGAATCCATAATTTAAGATAGTTTCCGATAGATGGCGTAACGAAATGTCTATGATAGTATGGCGATGGGCATTCTCTACTATAATAATTATTATATTAATATATTTTTCCTTGTTATAGGCAACGGAACATTCCGTGAAGCTCGCTACTATCAAGAACAAGACTGAGTCTTATTTAAGTTATGAAATATAAATTATTTATAAGGAATAAGAAGTTTTTTTAACTAATTTTTTTAGTAAACATTCTTATCATTTTTAAGCCTGATTATACCCAATCCGCGAATTCAAGCGAAAGAGTAACTCTGTCTGCGGCCCTAACATGCATGCCACAAAGATAAATTAGAACCGTTTGTCTCTAAATGCGTCTCTCTCACACTAGTGCCGACGAAAGAGATGGTCATAGCGATAAACGGTTCTAATTTATCTTTGTGCCATGCATTAGGGCCGCTGTTGCGCTTTCACGACTAAACCGCTGAACCGATTTTAATGAAATTTAGTATCGAGATAATTTGAGCACCGGGTAAGGAAATAGGCTTGTTTAAAAAAAAGGCTGATATGGTGCGGCCCGTTGCTATCTTCTTATAAAGCACCATTTACGACTGACCCGCTGAACCGTTTTTGATGAAAGGTATGCAGATAGTTTGAACCCCGGGAAAGGACATAGACTTCTTTTATTTAAGACAATCAACCCCTAAAAGGGGCGCCTATAGCAAGTGTCTGGAACGCATTCCTATTTAGAATGAAATAGAGATATTATGTCTCAGTCCAACGCATTAATGCGTCTCGCTCCCGCGTGGTGGCAGTTGGCCCACCGTGTAAAAGGCCTCTAATGATCCGTATGCGCCATAGAGAATATAAAAAAACCGGTATACTTTCTTTACTCTTTGGAGAATATTTGACAAAGAATAGACTTGTCAGAACATTATATAAGCACTTTTTAAACTATTTACAGAATTCGTTTTTAATTTTGTATAATTATATTTTTTAATTTATCATGGTTCATATGTATTTTGTGGCTGGAGCCTGTTCGGCAGTGATTCTGGTTCTTTTTGGTGTCAGTATCTACTTGATGAGCACGGTCAACCCAGAGGAAATTGTCTATGACGATGAAAGCCCGGTTCCTATTCCTCCAGCTCAATCTACCACTACTACAACTACAACTACATCAACAACTACGGTTGCTCCTGAATCGATATTCTTACGAACGACTAATACTACAAAAATGAATGATACGAAGGTAATTCTTTTGGTACCTTTTTCCTACATCTTCTTAAATAATAACAATTTATTTATTGTTGATTGACCGGCCCACTGGTTCCACTGTCGGGCTACAAAGCTTGAGGCTACTGGTTCAAATCCCGCCTCTGGTATCATAAAGTACTTGTATCTGGGGTCTGATTGCTTGTCTTTGTGTTGTTCAGGGATCTAAAACGGGTTCCTAGTTTGGGCTGTCTAGTGTGACATTATTTAATTATTATCTTTAAAGTGTAAATTTCAGACTGAACTGAATTAAGTACGTGATAGACGGTGAGGATATTGTATGAAATTTCTTCCCGTTCTAATATCACTTTTACTCATAGGTTTCCTCTTACGTATGCCATTAGCTAAATCGTGTCATTGCTCGATTATCGCTTACTATGGGTATTTTTCAGGACATAGTCAAAATCAAAGGTCGGAGATCCATTGTAACAGCGTCGACAAATTTAGCCCGACCAGGTATCGTGCTGCAGGTTATGGATGAAGAAGGCGAACCTCAAATTGAAATTATGATCCACTCTAAACGATCTATGAAAAAGAAATTAATAATGTTTAAACCCAAAGTTGCTCAAGCATGGGATTCTGTGATCAAGATCATGCCGAACGACACGGTTATCCTTGAAAATGTTAACGTTTCAGCTGATGATAATGTAATATCGCATACCAAAGCAACCAGCAACGCCAAGGTAATGTTAGTATCCTTAAATTCTGATAACAATAGCATACACGAGTCAATCATAGCAAAAACATCTAATGTCAGCGATGCAATCGATAAAAATGAACCTACGAGAAATGTACACAATTCTACTATAAATACAAAACATACTATACGCGCTAGGAGTGATATTTTAAATACGAGATCTACTAGAAGCCTTCGCGATTCTACAAATGATATTTTTGTTACGAATTGTACTAAACAGGTAAGTAATTCTACGATTCTATATACTAGAAACGTACCAGATTTTACGAGTCGTGTGCTTAATACGGAATATGCTAGAAGCATTCCCAATCATGCTGATGATTCTGTGAAATATAATAAACCCCTGATTAGCACATTACCCTACCAAAGCAAATCAGTGACGGCTACAAGAAACATACATCCTGCGACTAACATTTTATATACGGAATATATTCAAAATGTAAGTGGATCTACAAGTGATAGTAACAAGGATATTATGAAAAAGTATAATATACCCCTGATTAGTATATTGCCGTACCAAAGCAAATCAATGACGGCATCTACAAGAAACGTACATCCTTCAAGTAACATTTTAGATACAAAATATGCTCACAATATACGTGGACCTACGAGTGATATTTCAAATACCACAATAACTAGAGAATTGCGTGATAGTGACAAGGATATTATGACAAAATATACTAAAGCCTTGATTAGCACACTGCCCTACCAAAGCAAATCAGTAACGGGTACAAGAAACGTACATCCTACGATTAACATTTTATATACGGAATATACTAAAAATGTAAGTGAATCTACGAATGATATTTCAAATATCACAATTACTAGAGAAATACGCGATAGTAACAAGGATATTATGACGAAATATAATAAACCCCTGATTAGTACATTGCCCTACCTAAGCAAATCAGTGACAGCATCTACAAGAAACATACATCCTTATACGGAATATACTCAAAATGTAAGTGGATCTACGAGTAATATTTTAAATAACACAATTACTAGAGAATTACGCGATAGCAAGAAGGATATTTTGGAAAGAAAAATAACAACAAAAGTGTCGTATACTACGAATGACATTGCAAATACGCTAAAACCATTACCTTTCATCGATAATGCAACTAAAGCAATAATGAGTATCTTCAATCATTCCGTGGCTGATTATCTCGTACAGCCGAAGTCTGCTTCGGTTTCAAGTAATGTAGCTTCTTTAACTAACGTTAATATGTTTATTTAACACCTTCATTGCCAGACATTAAATTGGATAGTATCTCAGGTGCCACAGAACTGTCTATAAGTACCGATGAGGTCATATAGCCATATAACGAGCAACGCTGCACGCCAAAGCACCCACTGGGTACGTTCACGTAACTGTACGACCCGTCGCTATGAAGGTCCGCTAGGAGAGTTCTTCGGCATAAACTGTAGTCATCTATATAGCTACTATAGCGACGGACCACCTAGCGGACTGTTCGGCGTGTAAGGAGTCTCTGAACGCCCACTAGGCTGATCCTCGCCAATGAAAATGTTAAAAATGAGCAGATATATGAAGGGACAATCAAGGAAAATAGTACTACACGTATCAAGCTATAACAGCTTCGAGTTTAGCCAGTCACGGGAACGATCAGAGTATATCTGTGCTTAATTGTGTCAGAATAAGTTGCGATCGATCGTTTGTGGCAATTCTGAGATACCTACAACTTATTTTATTTAGCATTCGCTTTCCCACTCTTGGACTTATGCACCCCTCCGCTCCGAAGTGAAGTTACAACATTATGGAGGAGAAAGTTGCCAGGTTCAGAAAAACAGTTTGAACTGTTGCCCCAGACTTTGATATTCCCTCGGGAATTGTGCGCTTATCTGGGCTGGAAAGTAAACTATGTCCTTCTTAATTATCTAAAGTAAATTCTCGCCAAAGTTTATCGAAATCGATTCAGCGGTCTAGCCGGGAAAATGTTACAGACAGATAGATAGACCGATAGACGTGGAAGTATAGCTTATGGAACAATACAAATCCACCAATAGGAATGGTTGGCTAGACGCATGAACTAAGCATTGTACACCGATTGGTGGAGGTTTTCCCCGCACAGAACTCATTTTCCTCGCATAGCTCTGATGCGATGTAAACGCAGCCTTAGCAGAGCGAATCTTATTTCGGGGCTAGGTCAAATGTGTTAGAGTCCAAAATATTGTATAATTTTTTGGTTTATTAATTTTTTAACTTTTTTGTATTCGTTTTTTACATTATACAATTAACATTTATAAGATAAATAAAAAATACATACAAAGGAATATTAATATTATTTTACTTTTTATAAAATTTTAAATCTTAAATATAATTTTTGACTGTATTTGTATAAGAAGTAACCTAGGTGGCCTCAACTTAATGAAAAAGGGCTGGCTGATATACCGAACAGTTGAAGGTACGCACCTTGTTCCCTCCCGACAGCAGACTGAAGTAAGAAGTAAGAAGTTCTTTTGTCTGGCGACAAAAGAAGCGCTTCCTCATCGATCTTTTTTATGTCCCTATCTATAGTACCCAATGACTCCGACATAGCACGATATTTGTAGATTTCGTCTTCAGAGAGAGATCTGAGGGTCATTGCGTCGGAAAGCTGCAAAGTCTAATTTACAACTTTCACCCGCTGTACGAGTACTTGGGTGGGTTTTATCTCTTACTAAGTAGTTTCCTCCACACAATCAGAGGAAGTGAAATATGGTCAAAATTAGTCATGAATTGGGTCACATCACAAGTGACAAGAAGAGAAAACGGGGTAGACCTGTTAGATGGTTGGTTGATGACATCAAAGCCATAAGAGGGGGTACATGGACAAGAGTAGGTAACGATAGAAAGAAATTGCGACAGTTGGAGGTGCAGGTGGCCTCTGTCAACTAATGGCATACAGACAGGGAGTCGATGCATGATATAGTGTTACCGAAAAATGTATTATAAATAATCTAATGTAATTTACTGTCTGAATAAAGGCTATTATTAGTATTAGGTATAGTTGCCTTTTAATTGACATACAAGTCGGCACTGGGCTACCAATCACGTTTACCACACACAATAATACGTTACACTCCAGAGTTCTTAGGGCGATGGGAAAAAGTCTTATGGTTGCTTGAATGAAATGACTTATAAATTGGTTGTGTGGTACCAGGCGAGCAGATCAGAAAGGCTGTTGCAACTGGCCGGCGAGAGAGCGTTCCCACGTGCGCGCCGGCCTGCCTTGAACGACCTTGCTGTTACGGCGCATGCGCTATACGAAGGAGACTGTTTTAGGAAAATAAACGGGAGGCATAGTACCTTTGATGTTTTAGGTGTAATGCAACTTCTACTGGATCACCGTGAAAAATGTTCCTCAATCCTTAGCTGGTTCCAGTTCTGGATCACGCGTCGACTCCGTGTTAATTCAGCTAAAATTCACTCTCCTCTGGCTATACGTCCTGTTTGGAACCATAATCGCTTGACACTTCCCGGTCTTTGAACTCGAACTTTGGTTTGGGCTTTACTTCTGGTTCTGTTTTTGACTTAGGTTCCGTCTTTGATTCTGTCAGGTACGTTTCGCAGTTCCGGTCCTAGGTTATGTTTGCTCTGTGTTTGCCAAAGATTTCGTCCTTGTAGCCAGTTGGAACTTTACTCCTTTTTTTAATGTTTATTGATATTTCATTAATCTGGTTTTGGATTCGGATCTGAATGTGGATTTAAAAAATATTTTTACCACAAAATATGTACTCTCTGTCGTTTTTATCCCCTTGGGAATATACAACAAGATTAACGTGGTCTTCTGTGTACGCTCATAAATATGACATATTACTTACTGACGGTAACGGAATGAGGAAAATGTGTTGTTTCTATTTTTGTATTACTTTCTATCCATTATTTCGAGGGAATCATTTATTTGCTATCTCTAGATAATATTATTGGTCGAATTATTATAGGTAGGTGAAAATAGGCTTGCAAATTTTGTATAGTATGAATGAACGTGATTTTTTAAAATTTCTCTCCTCCTATTCAGAAAAGATAATTTTGATCCCGCAATAGAGGAGCCCCGCGTCTAAACAGGAGTGGCGGATTTGCAGTCTTGGCCACACTAGGCCGTGTAGTACCAGCCGTCCCATTTTCAGCACCCATCATTTAGGTACTACATATGAATTTACTTTCTTTCACACAATGTTTTGTTTACTATGGGTCATTTCTTATTATCATGTATTTTTTGCCATGATTACCCGCCCCTCATATCTGGCCGCCCTAGGCCCGGGCCTACTGGGCCTTAGGGCAAATCCGCTACTGCATGCCAGACCCACCAACGTTCAGCCGCCGATTGCTAATCCTGTTGTTTTTCGTCCATGCAAAAAGCTTATAAAGAATTGAGACGTTTTCTGCAAGATAATAGAACTTCCACTCCCACTGTATGGCCGAACGATTTGTAACGCAGGTACTAATGGAAAATTACTGTCATGACCCGGTTTCTTTGTTTTAGTTTTTTAACTAGTGCAGTTGGAAACGCATTATCGAATGCTTTTTACGAACCCATTTTCGTGAATGGCCTTGCGTACTTCCCAGTATGTTAATATGGTAAGCAAATTTTTGGAGTAATAATACATACACTTGAATTGTCTTCGGATTCCGGGCCTTGATTTTTCTGGCGGATAAATAAATGTGTGTTATATCACGGTCAAAGAACAGTGCTCTAATATACTTATACTACAGATATTTACAGGGTATGCCACGTCCAATGTAAAAAGAGCGGTGACGGCTATATAAAATGTATGACTATCAGCGCTCGTTTTACATTGGTTGAGGTATATATGCGTATACTCATATAGGACATCGTCTAAGCCAGGATTCGGCAAGCGGCTCTTCAAGTTCCACTCAAAAAAATTTTTTTTGCTACAGATGGCAGGCAGATCAAACATTTCGTAAATAGCGCGAGCCAAAGGATTGCCTTTATTTCGAACCCAAACAGCCACTACTACCACTACCACCACTATTCACCCTCGCCCGTATCGCATTTTTTTTTAATCTCAAGACTTGCCGCAGGCACTAATTTATACGAAAGCGATTGGTATCTTGGCCTTTTAAACCGAAAGAATACTAGGTCTTGTAGAGATTAGGCCGCGGTTTCTGCTAGAAAATTTTCTTCCCAGAAGAGCTAGGGCCCGTTTTACCTGAAACAGAAAACAGACTTTCGTTAGTTATCCCATTCTTACGGCCCTAGATGCACAATGTACTATTACCAGCATCAGGCTTCTTGTCTAAAAAGTTTGCCGACACAGCCGCTCAATTACGCAACACCAAGTGGTATCGCTTTCGTGAAAAGTAAACCAATTGTGCCCTTATTTACACAGAGTTAAGACTAAATTGGTTTGCATTTCGAGCCAAACCGATACCAATTGTGCTGCGTAATTGAGCTGCTGGTCTAAGCGGCATTGTAATCGGTCGGTTTCTAAATGGCTGCTTTGTATCAAACTATCCTTGTCTTATCTGCTTTGCGATGAAGACAGAGCAAAACAGCAATACGATTACGACCCGACCGGTTACAATATAGCTTGACAATTTTGAATCTGACCATACTTTATGACTCGTCTTCAAACGCCATCGCGACGGGTATTCATTAAATAAATCAACACAATTTTCGATAATCTTGGGAACAAAATACAAAACACCCAAGGTCAGTAATAGTAGTTTATATATTATTTTTGAAATCATAGACAAACGAATGAAGTCTCTATTCTCATGTCACTCGAGAGCAAATGTTGTGCAGTTTATATTAAAAAAACATACTGAATTGACCTTTCGTATCAATAACTGTTTTAATATCTATGGATACTAGAATAGAGACCCACTTGAGTTTTGACAGCTGTTCCAAATTTAATCTCATTTCTATACTAAAAACGATACGGGAATAACATTGCAGCACTGGTTTTTCCTAATCGGTTGTCAAAATGGTGGTCATTTCCTACGGTTTTTGATTACACTATGGAGGTTTTATGATATGGGTGTAGATAAAAGTATATTATGACACAAGTAATTACCTAATTGTGTCACCCCATATATACCTAGATTTTGTTCTGACTAACAACCTATTAAAATTGGTGAACATCGGTTAACATTTAAGGGGTGGAAATCGTTATCGCCTTTTGTATGAAAAGCCGTATAGTTTCACACTC